>OX461810.1:2298818-2413606 GCA_949802685.1 Dicyrtomina minuta | reverse complement strand
AAACAACAAGTCATTGGAGACAAGCTACAATAATTACTAAAGGACGAAAAACGGTAACAATACATTTATAACGTATTCTTCAATCTAGTAAAATAAATAAAACTCTTGCATTATCTAGTGATTCTGCATCCATGTCGAATAAAAATCAAAACAGAATGACTTAACCGCAAAAGTAGATTTTGAAGGTACTCAAACGTGAACTGGCAACTGGGAAAAGTGACTGAACTGACTGAGTCACGAACACCGTGGCCTTGTCTTTGTTTGAACTGTTAAATGGAATTTTCTTAATTACTAAAAATACCATGAAATGCAATTCGATGAATTACTGAATGCATGTCGGTTAGGTACGATTAACTGTAAATATTGTGTCTAAAACTAAGATAGTCAAATACTTTCAAATTATGTAAGTAGTATGGAATGAAACCGTAGATCTGCGTCTGTATAATAATATATTGTTACCAATGCTGCCGAAAGTATTTTGCTAACAAGTTTATGTTATTTAGACTAGCATCTTATAGTAAAAATGTTTGGGTACCTTTTTCAGCGATGTGTAGTTTTCATTCTTTGCGTACACGGGTAGCAAATGCCCTGGATTTGGTTCTTGGTATCAAATGACTGGGTAGCAAATGTCCTCTATCCGTATTCTGTGATGAGTCTATATTAAAATAAGTCAAAGAAACTGCACATTACTAAACATATTAAAACTAGTCTATTAAATAAACGAACAGTCTTAAAAATTCAAAATAATTTAAAAACATTGAAATAACATAGTTCACGGGGAAAATTTTAAAAATCATCAGGTCAGTTGCAGATTTTGGGCGTCGGGTAGCTTGCAGATAATCGTCGTCCGTCGAGTTGTTGGTAGAATTTTTCGTCGGGTGAGTTGCACTTTCACACGACGACCGTCAGGTAGATTGGCCCGAATTTCGTCGGCTGTCGGGTGTCTTGCTTCCCTTAAAATTTGATTACAAAACAATATCGTTGCATCTGTTTTTTCTTTCTAAATGAACAGAAAAATCGGGCCACTCTTTATTTTACGAGTTTCATGGTTGTAAAGTTAGTGTAATTTTTAGGTTGTTACTGTAGACAAACTGAAAGGTAGAATCGAAAACCCATATATCAAAATACTAATTTTGTACTCTTTTTGTAGTAGTAAAAGATTCACTCGCATCAGGGTAACAGGTATGCGCGTCAGGTTCATTTGAACACTCAAAAACTGTTTTTAGTTGTTATTCGACTACTTTCAGTCGACGGAAAAAACCATTTCCAGTTGAATTTCTACTGCTTTATGTTTTAGTCGACCAGAACCAGTCGAAATTTGACTGTTTTAAGTACGATCCGAAAGTCGTCGTAAAACGACGAAAAATGGTCAAAGATCCCTGACTGAAGCTTGTGAAATCCAGTTTAAGCCGGTGGTGTTGCACTTTTATTCAAATCTTGTTGCTTTTTCCGAACTAAACTTTTGAACTATCATAACTCCTTTTTTTAAACAAGCTAAACATAACATCATACTTTGTGCATTTACATACTAGTGAATAATTAGCTTTGGGTTGTATATCTTCAGTGTTAAACAATTTCCTAGATGATGGATTTCTCAAAGAATTTGAAGCTTGAGCCAGAATCACCCAGGAAGAAAAGTAAAAACGATGATTTGCAGTCAAACACTACTCACCCAGATAATGTACTATCGATAACGTCGCCAGAACTCGGCGTAGATGTAAGTGCCTAATATTTTATTTTCATTATTTTAAAACTTACAATGAAGGGATAAATTTAACTATATAAAATGCAGTTACAATAATAACTAGTACCGTATTGTTTCTAATTGTAGAATACAATTGACGTATTACTTTACCTTTCTGAATTAACTCATTAACAATTCTTTCTGACAGGAACTATCATTAATTTTGAGCAGCTACTGGATCTCCACAAAAGACCTGTTGAACTTCAGACTTGTGAATAAGAGTTGGTGTGACGCAGCCACAACCACCTTGCTTCAAAGAGATGCATGCTTTGTTTCATTGAGAATTTATTGCAATCCAAATCAGTCTTGCCTCCAGAAACAGGAAGGAAATAAGTGTAACCTTGACAAACTGACGGATTTAATTGATCATTCCCATAAGTTCCCAGCAACAGCATTTCGCATTTACACTACAATGCACTACAAAGCACGTACCGACTACTCTAACTACCCGGATCTTATGCTCTTTTTCGAACTTTATGGGAAAAAAATCAAAACACTTGGTGCTCAAAGCTTGATATCTCCAAATTGTTTGTTGGATATCTTAACTGTGTACACTCCGAACTTGGAATGTCTTGATTTAAGCGGAGCAAAATTAGTCATCGAAAATATTAATTTCCCTGATGATTTAAAACAGGTTTTAAAAACTCTGCCTTTTAAGTCTCTCCATTTGAGTAAATACTGGATAGATCATAACAACCATTTGGTGCTGTACAATGAGTTGGAGGACAACGGTGAAAAGGGCATGGCAACTGTGCGTAAACTATTTCACTTTCTACTTTCCAGTTTCTCCAAATTAATCTGCATCGAAAATGTGACGCCGGAAACGTTAGGAAGTGTTTTGAGGGAAGGAAAGGGGCAGCTTGTAAGGAGTTTTAAATGGGAGGGTCTCTCTCTCTCTAACTCGCTCAACAATATTTTGAAGCCAACTGTAATGCAGTTTGCTCAGCTGAACCCGAAACTCTCAACTGTCTTTTTGAACTTGGAAACGGAGAGCAATGATACGTCTGGCATTGATGTACCTTTCATGAATGCATTCATTATGTCGTTCAAAGACACAGTACAAACATTTTCCCTGGGTTTTAGTTTAGTTGTACTTACTGTACCAGGCCCACTTTTGAAAATCCCACCCATGAAATGCCTAAAGTTCTTTGGTTTGACAGGATGCGACGAAATTGACCCAGTCAATTTGAGAAAAACAATTTTTGAATTTGAAGAAGGCATCTCGGCGGAGAATTATTTTCCAAGCTTGAGAAAAGTCAGTTTGAATTCTGACGATTATAGACAAGCGAGTATGATGAGCTTCTTTGCATTTAAATCCAAATCGGATGGCCATGATGTTTCTGTGTGGGACTCGTTGTCCAAAGTTGAAGTTTTGGAAGTTAATGATTCAGCTGAAGATGTAAAGTCCATCGGGACCGGCGACAATCTTCAAGAACCCCGACCTAAAGAAGCTCCACTTTGCTCAGAAATATTTCCAAATATTCGTATTTTAAAACTTATGGTTCGTGATGCCCCGAAGCTAGCAGACGCATGGTGGGAAATATGCCCAAACGTAGAATTCATGGAAATTAATAAATTGGAGTTAATAAATTCCGCTGACGCAAGCAATAGCAATGTTATGCTGAGTCTAAAAGTCGACAAGTTTTTTACAGGTTTCCCTTTGGAATTGTGTTCCAAGTTGAGAACAGCCGAGCTTCCACAAGAAATACTGCATAACCCTGAGTTGCTGCAATTCTTACGAGTAGCACCATCCGTCTGCGACCTGCGAAGTAAGAATAACATAAAATTTTCATATAAATCAACATAAGCTGCTTCGCTTTACTTGATTTCATTAACGCTTGAAGAACATTGCATTGCATTTTTTGTGAAAATGTAAATGTTATTATTAATTTAAATATAATAATTACATTACGCCAGATTTAAAGGAACTGAAACTACGGTTTTCATATTATGAGCTATTGCCAACTGAATTTGCCACTAAAGTGACAGGTAAATACGCCTTCTCCAGAATGCCAAATACAAAGTTTATTATTTCCTACAACCCAAAAAAACTGGCCAGCGATAGAGCCGATGCCAAAGGTAATCTTGCAAACTTTTCGATATTTTTTGCTACACTTATTAAAACTAGTAAATGCGTCGGTAGTAATTTTTGTGGCAGGCCATAGGGATTTCGTTACAAATGCTCGTCAGTCAAGTTTTAAAAAATCATTTTAATTGAATTTTTGGAACCGTGCTGCCCTCATAATTTTGATACGATTTTGAATTATTTAAAGTATTGTGTTTTAAAACTAATGAACTAAAACATTTTAAAGTGACAATACATATAAATACGAAGTTTATGAAGACCAATTTAACTATATTCTGTTTGAATTTCAGCTGATTTATCTGACGAAAGTGAAAATGATGAGGAAAACGGCCTTGTCAATGGTTAATAATTTTCTTTATTTCTTCATGTTCGACAATATACTATTAGTCAGTATATAATCAGTTAGTGTTAGTACGATGCTTAATTCAGTAACTCCAATAAAAATATTTTTTTTTGTATTTTAGATGGAATTAATGTTGACGGCGATAATCAGAACGTGGTTAATTTTGATAAAGGGAAGAACAATGAAGAGAATATAGAGGATCAGGATGATATTGAAAAATATGAGGAGCTTTGCTTTGGATCTCTGAGGCCCTACGCTCAAATTCTTCGCGAGGAATATCCTGATGATTGGTGGTAGGGATGTCAAATATTTGGGGTAAAAAATTACTTGTACAAGACCAAGACTCTTGGGTACCCAAGACTCGCATTCTTTGGGTACCCAAATAGCCTTGGGTACCCAAATACTCAAAATCTTTGGGTACCCCAAAAGTCTTGGGTACCCAAATACTCAAAATCTTTGGGTACCCCAAAAGTCTTGGGTTCTCAAAATACCAAAATGACTTACTATTAGACTCTAAAGAATGTCTTTACTTGATATAATCGTTTATAATTTTTTCACTATTAAAGATTAAAAATTAACTGGACTCATCACTTATGTTACTTTTATTTGTTTTATTAGAATTTGTTTTTCGAAAAAAATTTTTTTTTGGAAGTCACGCGTCACAATTTTAGTGACATAAAATATTATAAAAATTAATTTTATGGTATAACAATTCATATCGAGAATAAATAGTAATTTTGGCGTAGTTAATATGTAAAATCATTCTGTTGTAAGTTAATTTGTTTCGTTGTCGAAAATTTATTAAATTGACAGCGCCAGCAGCTTACCATTAATTGCACATATAACAGATTTAATATAGGAATTAAATGGAATTACGACAGAATAAGTTTAACTGCAGAATTAATTTACGCCGATGAATATTCCCCTATGATATTTTTTGACCTTATAGAATAGTTCTATGCTTTGTACATGTAATTACATAAACGGTGGAACAAGAATTCTTCGGAAACATTCCAAATGTAATTAATGCATCTTGTAGGCTACGTAAATACAAACTTTCCTGAGGTAAAACTAACTTATTTTTTGTAATAACTGAAACTAGAACCTTTTAATTTTTTGGTAATACTTAGCTTAAAAGTACATATTAAATTGTTTACATATTTGAAACATTAAAGATGGTTCAATTTTGAGAAATAATAGGTAACAAAATAATTTATATATTTTGTACCACAAACTTTACATTTGCTTAAATTTTTACCCACTGCATTAAATAAAAACAATATTTTGATTTATAAAGTGAACAGTTCCTACATAAAATAAAACTTGAAAATATGTACGAGATATTATGCACTTTTTATTGGTCAGAAAAGAGTAATTCTAACTTAATTTTACATATTAGTCAAAACGTCTAAAACTTGTGAACTGTGAACTAGTATCGAGTGGTCGAAGTGGTCGTGGTCACTAGTTCCTAATGACTAGATACACAAGAGATTCATTGTGAAGCACAACACATTCTGCATCAAAACAAGAACACGCGAAAATTATTTGAAAACGTAGTATACTTAGATGTTTGAAATTAGAGCCACAAAAACTACTTCGCCTTCACGCGGCTTCACAACTTCACACAAGCATTATCCTTATGGTCAGTAATGCAACTTCTATGCTATACATATTAAACTTCGCATTCCTTGGGTACCCAAATATTCGAATTCCTTGGGTACCCAAATACTCAAATTCCTTGGGTACCCCAAGACTCTTGGGTACCCAAATACTCAAATTCTTTGGGTACCCCAAGACTCTTGGGTACCCAAATACTCTAATTCTTTGGGTACCCCAAAACTCTTGGGTACCCAAATACTCAAATTCTTTGGGTACCCCAAAACTCTTGGGTACCCAAATACTCAAATTCTTTGGGTACCCCAAAACTCTTGGGTACCCAAATACTCAAATTCTTTAGGTACCCCAAAACTCTTGGGTACCCAAATACTCAAATTCTTTGGGTACCCCAAGACTTTTGCCCAAGAAAAGTCATTTTGAATTATAACTCACCCAAAAACGTAACAAAAAAGCCGAAAAAGACTACTCTAAAAAATTTTGACACCCAAGACTCTTGGGTTGGTCTTGGGTAAGATGGCGGAAATTCTTGGGTTTTGGGTTTTGGGTGCTGACATCCCCATGTGAAAGACGTCTGAAACACTTCTGATGTTCACTGATAATGCATAATTATTTGATAAACAGAAATGCGGCTTGAGATTATTCGTGTTTTTGGAGTTAGATAATATGTAGTTGCTGTGCAACAAACATCACAGGTAGTATTTAGTTATTGTGTAGATGTTGTTTGCCAGAAATAGTAAGATAAGGTACGAGTATCTTTTAGATGACGTGCGACGCGGAGATGTAGTGTGGAATAAATATTTAGATGCTCTACCAAATTCAGATGCGTTGCAATATAGCGATTCAGTTGATTCTCAAGGCCCTTAATTAGATGCAATGCATTAGAAAGATTTAGTTGCTGTTCAACATTTAGATGTACATCAATTATCATTTAGTTACTCATCGACATTGAGATGCTGTCCTCTAATTAATAATTCATTTTTCTCTCACTCCGGCACTCCGTCGTTTGTTATAGGAAAGATTTATTTATATTGAAATTAAAACATTTACACTTGTATTTACCTTAATAACTATTCTGGATACTATATAGAGTTTTTTATGTTAAGACGTTTTAAAACGGATATTTTAAAAGAATTCAGTAATTCAGTACCTATATGTGATAAATTGAAAATCCGCTGATATAGACTATAGGTAATTTAAAAACAGTTTTAATTAAGCATTTTAAAATCATAATTTGATTTGTAAATGTCTTATTAGTTTTATGTATGCCATTTGCGGTTATTTTGAATTATTGTAAATGTGAAAATGGGAACCATTGTCACTTTAAAGTTTCTGATAATATAAGGAATATAACAATTGGAACTATTGGAAGAGATAGATTTTAGCAAACAATTCCGTCACCTATTTCTTTTTCAACTTTTGTACTGCTTTATCCAGGAAATTGTTTCTTTCGAAAAATATATCACAACGTCTGGCAAACGACTTATGATTTTCAGTTTTATAATAATGAACTTTAAAACTTGATTTGATAAATATATAGTGGGCAGTTTGCTCTCTCATCGTAACAAGAAAATAATTACGCTTTATACTAAATTTAATATATTTTCCACTTCCTCAACTGAAAATATTCTTAATGATTTTAAAACTCAACGTCTGCAGTCGTCGGTGCCAGTCGACTAAATGAGAACCACATCCCAGTCCCATGTCAGTTTCTGAGATTTCGTTATCAACAATAATATTACAATCCATGAAGAACTCACATGGCAACGTGTTATTTAAAATATTATTTAGAAAGATATAAAGGCAACTGAAATACATGCGACGTCCTTCTGAAAATCGAAAGACGTCTAACGCATTATAGTTCGTGTCATCTAAATAGCGAACTACTTCTGAACTACATTTCAAACGTTGACCGACATTTGAAATGCATATGAGTTACTTCTAAAAATCAACAATCATCTAACACATTTTGATCTGCATCATCTGAAATATGAACAGCATCTAGATAGCACTGCGAAATGTTGAGCGACATTTGATTTGCATGTGCAGTACTTCTAAAAATCATTGGTCATCTAATAAATTTTGATCTGCATCATCTAAAATTTCGATCGCTTCTAAATCACTTCTAGCAGCACTAAAATACATCTCCGCAACAGCATCATCTTTCTACTAAAACGAGATGCAGCTCTAATGTACCCGATGCGTTGAAATGCATCTTCCATCTATCTGATAATCTTCTTGGCCACTGAGATGTACCTCTAAAACAAGTCAGACGAAAAAATTGTGCTTCGTGAGATTGTTGTACGGACAGTGTACTTATTTCTGTCTATAGAAAAACAATTTAGTTTAGAATTTAACATTTAAAAAATTAAACAACAAAACGAGGTCGCAAAATTACCTCAAAGAACGAGTCGAAGATTTAGCTAAATGTGAATCCATACTATTCTGAAACTTAGCACCACTTCTCTCATCTTCCACATCTGACTCTGAATAACACTGCTTTTCATGAGAAATTTTATCATCTACTCTTTGAAAGCCACGAAAGCAGATTCGACATAAATACCAGGATGTGTGACCAGCAGCGGTCGTGTTCGAGGGTTCACGCTCCAAAAAACCAGTGGTGTTGTCCCGGTATACGGACGTATTCCCCCTGGACATTATCCCCCCAGACCTTTCCCCGCTGGACCTTTTCCCCCGGAAATTTTCCCCCCAAGCAGTAACCCCGGACGTTTTCCCCCCAAACGCCTTAAATAAGATACTGATCTATATTATTACGCGGTCGTGTAAAGGCACTTATTCTGAGAAAATAATACAGGCGTTCTAGCGGACGTAGTTTCTAAGCATTACGTCTTGATTAGGTTACTTATTATTATTCCATTATTCCATAATATAATAATATCCAAACAGGAAGTTTTTTGTTTATCGTGCAATAGTGATAAGTATTGTTATTTAATGATTTATAGTTGAGCTTTTTAATTATCGAGTTATTTTTTGAATTAATAATAAGTTTAGGTACTATGTACTTGAAGGGTTATTTAAAGGGTAAACAATTATGCTTTCGTTTTCTTACCGATCTGTTAAGGGAGGATTTTATATAATGCCAGCATGCATAACTAATATACATTTTTTAGTCATATCGGGAAAATAGCATATTACATGTTTCTGGAGTACGTTTTCTACTAACTAATATGTTTAAAGATTTTATTATAATTAAAACTAGTTACTTCTTTTTATTGAATTTTCTATGTTAACACTGATTTTTCCATGTATTTCTACGCAAACCACGCTCAGGGGTCAATAAAGTATAATTTTGATTTGTATTTGTGACATATTACATTACCAACCAACATTTCATAATTCATATTTTTATATAATGAGTATTTCAGTATCTTTAATAAGGTTTTGGGGGGAATATGTCCGGGGTTACTGTTTGGGGGGAAAATGCCCGGGGGGAAAAGGTCCGGGGGGAAAATGTCCAGGGGGAATATGTCCTACAACCCCAACTATATGAACTACTTTAGGAATTATGAATATCAAATATAGGAGTACGACCAAACCAATGACTGGTGACTGACGCCTGACTGGATTCACTGTATGGTGGCAAAAATACTTTAAAAGCTAACCACTAATCTTTTAACTAGGAACTACTGCTTCCCATCGACAACCGATCACTAGTGTTAGCCACATTTAATGAGTTAATAAGTCATAAGTTGTATTCTGTATGTTGTAGTTAGAAGTCCAGTTGACGTAGTGCCCTACCTAGTTAGCTATTTAATGAAATAACAATTGACAATCGTAATAATTATCAACGACGAAAATACACATTATTTAAAAAATATTTACACAACAGTTGCTTTTTCACGACGAGTTTTTACCCTCGAACCTCCAATGCCGCTAGAGGGGTCCCCCCTCTCAAACCCACCCTCCCACCCCCCTCTCCACACAAAAAATTACGTCATTTCCCCTTTTTAAGCCCCCCCCCCTCCTAACCAATTTAAAGCAAATAATATTTATTTCAATTACAATTCATTGTATTTTATCCAAGAAAAACGTAAATCGGAATTACGGGGATGTTTCTGGCCCAGAGTGCGAGTGCTCGCGGTCCTTTCGGCCTGGCACGGGAAGGGTCCCCTTGCCCTACCGAGGCTCTACAGCAATTTTTCCCATACCTGTCAGGCCGAAGGTCTGACAGGGAGGGTCCCCTCCCTTCACTTCCCGAGGGGGGTCCCCCGGCTACTAACGGCATGGGACCTTCGAGGGTATAGTGCCACCACCATCTGTAGAGTTAGAATTCATTAGGATTTTATGTCCTATACCGTATAGAGTTGATATTGATAGACAGGGGAATTTTGATACTAAACATCATGCCTGTTTACGGCTACCGACCGGAACAGCAGAACATATCGCAAGAGCCGTTTCGGTCGGTAGCCGATTGAAAAACCGTCGGTTTTCCACCGTCGGCTTTTCGCTTTGTTTCTACATTGAAGGGATCCTCCACAAATGACGTCAAGCGTCGTTTCAATAGTTAAAGGGACCGTCCATAAATTACGTCAAGGGTGGTTGCAAAAATAAAGGGGCCGTCCATAAATGTCGTCAAGGGTCGTTGCCAAAATTGATGGAGTCGTCCATAAATGACGTCAAAGGTCGTTGCAGAAATTAAGGGGCCGTCCATAAATGACGTCAAGGGTCGTTGCAAAAATTGATGGGGTTGTCTATAAATGACCTCAAGGGTCGTTACAAGAATTGATGGGGCCGTCCATAAATGACGTCAAGGATTGTTGCAAAAATTCAAGGGGTCATCCATAAATGACGTCAGAGGTCGTTGCAAAAATTAAAGGGGCCGTGCATAAAAGACGTCAAGGGTCGTTGCAAAAATTAAAGGAGTCGTTCATAAATGACGGCAGAGATAGTTGCAAAAGTAATTAGTGTCGTCCATGAATGACGAATATGGTCTTTTTAAACAATGACGGGGGTTATGCCCAACTGAGTTCCATGTACCCTTTTAAGGTTTGGGACAACCATAGACGTCAATTATGAACGACCCCTTTAATTCTTGCAACGATACTTGACGTCATAATTAGACGATCCCTTTAATGTCCTTAAAAGACGTCACAGGTCAGGTCACAAAGTTAATTTGGGAAGTGATGACATTGACATTACATGTTAAATATAAACATTTTCGAAAAAGTGAAGCTGATGAGAGGGTCCTAAAAAGAAATATTTTTCGATGACGTTATGTAAGGATGATCCCAATCGTACTCAGGTTTGAATGCTTAACCTCTTAAGCATCATTAGTATATATAAAACATTAGTTGTATTTTATGAAAAATGGAGATAGATTTGCTTTTAGTCCAAAATGGAGATAGTCAGATTTGCTTTTAGTGCTGAATAGAGATAGTCAGTTTTACTTTTAGTCCAAAATGGAGATAGTCAGATTTGCTTTTAGTGCTGAATGGAGATAGTCAGTTTTGCTTTTAGTCTAAAATGGAGATAGTCAGATTTGCTTTTAGTGCTGAATGGAGATAGTCAGTTTTGCTTTTAGTCCAAAATGGGGATAGTCAGATTTGCTTTTAGTGCTGAATGGAGATAGTCAGTTTTGCTTTTAGTCCAAAATGGGGATAGTCAGATTTGCTTTTAGTTCTGAATGGAGATAGTCAGTTTTGCTTTTAGTCCAATATAGATGTAGTCATATAGTCATATTTGCTTTTAGGGCTGAATGGAGATAGCCAGATTTGATTCTTTGCCGACGATATTCCACTCAGCAATGCTCTAGCATTACAATATATGTCCAAGTATGCCAAATTATTTCACGGGATGCACGGGTTCAAAAAAATGATTCGGTGCCCACCGCGGTAAGTCGGCTACCGTGGATATCCACGGCCAGCCGCGTCTGCGAGAAACTTCCAATCGGCTACCTATCAGCCGTTGAACAGGCATGCTAAACATTAGGCCTTCCTTCTTACTAGTTAGCTAATAAATCAGATGTAAACATTCCAATTTTCCACGTGGTTGCATATCTTGCCTCGCTCACTACATGCTCGGACCATTCAGAGAGTCAGGCAGACAGACAACTTCAGGATTATAGTGACTAGTCAGTTAGATTATCAATCAACACGCGAAACGATGAATGATGAACGATTAATCTTGAAAAACTTTTGGCTTCTTGGCTATAATGGTTTTGGTTGTTGATGGTATGCGCTGTTCTTGGATTTTCTTTTTACCCAAACCAAAGGCTGTCGAAAGTAAAAAAAATCTTGGTTTTTGTAATGTTAATGCTTGTAGCTAGTCTTACGTTTGCACTGTGCTGGTAACTGGCAGGGAAGATGGGTCTCACTAGACAGAGTTTTTACACTTGTTATATGATGATGATGTTGTTGAACGTTGGATGTTACGATCTTGTCTTAAATTGCCACTGTCGAATACTAACACGGAAAGCCAGGCTCAGTCAAAGCTATAGTTCCAACTGAACGTCAATCGTTGATAACTGCTGACTGCTTGTATCATCGAACGTCGTAAATAATGCTGATGCACTTTATCACTACATGCACTTTATTTTATCAACTCTCGACAATTCGTGTGCATACAATCCACCAACTATCAACTTCCCAAACTACTTGATACTTGATTACACTTTTCACTTTTCAATACAGACCAAAACCAAATTATGGAGATTAACTCCCTTTAAATTTACTACACGACACGACTAATAACTATTTGATTTTCGATTTATTTGGAATTCTTCAATGTACCTTCTTGTTGTTTACGTTCGAATTCGAATTTGAAGGTAAATAGTTTCTGCTTAAATCTGTAACTCAAGATTGATGATGCTTTTATTACAATCAATAAAGGTGACTACAGTTATTATTGACTGTAATCTGGGCCTTGTTTTCTTGTTCTTGTTCTTTTCACTCACTCCTGACTACTTCTGACTGACTGTGAGCTGACTATTGGATGTATTATGATGTTGCTGTGGATGCCGAAGCCGATGTGCCGATATCCATCTCGGTGCCGGTGTCCGTAGGTGGACAAGGATTGTAATGTCAAACTCCAACTCCAAAAAACAAAAACATTAATCCGTAATAATTACCTACACGTCTTTGTGTCCAGTAAAAATTATAATCGCTTTCTTTATTGTAAAGTGACATATAATTAATTGAAGATGAGTCGGGACAGAATGAATGCCGAGCCTTAGCATCCCTGTGATAGTGATTCTTGGTGTATGTGAGTGATGATGAACTTTGACTTGAGGGTTGCTGCGAGAAATAAAGGAGCTGAGGGTTACACGTTAGTAATTACAATTTACTTGGGACTTTATTTACACGAACACAACTTTGATGTTCTTTGTTTGGATCTCTTTTTCCTTCTGATCTACCACACGGTAAGCTAGTTTCTAGAGAAGAGGAGTTAGGCAGATTTGGGAATGTTAGAATGTGGCTTGGGTAGGAATCTGATTAGAAGTTTGGAGACATGCTTATCAGAGTGATAAGATGTTGCTAATGCTAAGGGATAGGGAAGGTGATTGTAGCGGAGCTCAAAATTCACATCCTTACATATACATACATGAATAAATATTTAATAATATTTTACTGAATGCTAAATTTGCTTCTACTTCTGTTTTACACAGAACATTTATCCTTTTCGTCGTCGATCTTGTTATTGTTTCTGTTGTTATGCTCCTTCTTGAACCTAAAAGTCCAGTCACTTAAGTCATTATCTGTCTAGTCACAAAAAATCCACACACAAACATATTCAGTAAGTTATTAGATGATAATGTATAATTTCACAAATGAAATATTATTTTTATTATGTATTTTAATGTGAATGTATTAATGATTTTTTTTCAGTTCAGGTTATTCAAGAATATTATTGCCTTGCCCTGTTCAATTTTTAGCCCAAAATCAAACCTACTACAAAAAAAAAATTAAAACCACAAGCAGGGTTTTAAAGTGGTAAATACCACTGGTATATACCATGGTAAATACCACCAAACCATGAATTTTTGCAACCAGCCGGCTGAAATGGCTAAAAACCGGCTAAAATGGCATTAATGGCATAAATGGTCAATTGGAAATCAGATACGATAATCATATGCAAATAATATATAAAACCGACCACGTCAATTCTAGGTTTATTCAGTGTGGCAGGTTCATTATGTCATGCTAAAAATCAATTTGACCACTTATGCCATTTTTGCCAGCCAGGTCTCAAAATAATAGCCGGCAATAACCGGCTTAAATGCCATTTTAGCCAGCCGGCTAATAACCACCCTTAAACCCTAGCACAGATGGAGTAATTTTTTTTAAAAACTTCAAAAGTAGCTACCAAATCAATCTATACAATCCATGCTATTCTGGACGGACAATATGGTGAAGTTATAATGAATAAAATGCACAATTGCTCTTCATCAAATGGACCATTGGAGAGACAATTTTTTACGTCTGGTTGCGTTTAAACTTATTCAACATATAGGCTTTACCACAATGGAATGACAAATGACGACCCTAACGTTTTGTTTCTGTTGGTTCAGGTTAAGAACAAACCAGATTTTAGTGATTACACCGACGAATAATTTCAGATTAGCAGCATTTAACCACAAAAATGCACAATGATTTACTACATCTTGGCCGAATACTGAACTCGTTTATTGCGGCATATGCTAAATGAATGTATTTATATAGCAACTAAACAATTAATTTCCACCAAATAGAGTATGGTTTTTTGTATTATTAGGCATCACAGATATTTAGTATTATATGCTGTTGAGTTTTTACTAGATTTAGAATTATATTAGTACCTTTTTTAAAACACTTTAGGCTGCATAAATGTATATACCAGTATTTACCACTTTATACCGGTATATACTGGTATTTACCAGCATTTACCAATGTGGTGGTATTTTCCATAAAAAAGTGGCATATTTAAAACCCTGCCCACAAGCGACAAGAGTTTTGATTGCCGATGCAATTCATTAAGGAAAAAAAATAAATAATAAAATGTATTTACTGTTTTGAATTGAAAATGAATTGAGCCAGAAGCACTTCACTCTCGAGTTTCAAGTATTTGGTCTTCACAACAGATCTTGAGTCGTTTCTCTCATTAGTTTTAGCAACTTATCCATAATGTTGCATGGACGCAAGAAAAAAGGATGAATGGGCGAGACGATGATCAAAAGGATTGACGATGCGATGAATTGAAATGTTAATGTTAAGTGTTAAGTACCTCCTTCACCTATAAAATCGAGGAGCATATATAGAAAAAAAACTCATTAGAATATTTCAAGTATTATTTATTTCAATTATTTAACATTTAACATCCACGTAAACATTATCATTAATACTGGTAATTGTGGTTAAAGTTAATGTTGGTTAAAGTTATTAAAATAACTTTCTATAGACTCACCGACTACAATAATGTTAAAGTTGGGTAGTAATCAGTAATAGGTACATTAAAACCGTCAACCGTGTAATTATCTCCCCAACATACTCGATGCATAGACAATAGATAATAGAACTAAAAGACTGGCACTTTTCTGACAGTCGATCCGCAAATAGGATTCTGTGTAGAATTAAGGCACGTAATTTTGTTTTAACAGTTTGAATGAATTCCCGGTTGTTATGTAGATGTAAGCTTAAAAATTAGCTTAGTTGCTAGATTAGGAATCTAATTAATTATTAATAAAAAAGTAGGAAGTTTTAGGCAGTTTTAGTATCGGAATTTGAACTATTGGACTGGAAATTTCCGTGTTTGATTGAAATTGAAATCCCCACTCATTATTAGTGGGCGGACTTTACCTTGACTGAGAAGGATATTCCCATAGACATAGAATAATAGAGACGAACCACTAACCACTTCAATCCCTTCGCGGGTATTTTTTATGCGGCCCCATGAGTGAAGTTGTACGTAAGAGCTTTATCATTGCAACAGAAATTCCCCGCAGTAGCGGCATCTACAAATTGTACCCAAACTGCTTGCTCCTTCGCCTTTGACAAGGAAGAGTATAGCAGCCAGTTTTTACATCCCGGAGACACCTTATCGGTGGAAACGGGAAGCATGCTTCAGCTTTTACTGTCAGCCTTTACTCTGTTGGCACAATTTACAGATGGCGTGTCGCCCCTTGCCTATGCCGGTTTTAACTCGGAGTCGTATATCTTGTATATAGATCTGTGGATATTCCCCCATCGTGCGGGTTTCGGCTATAGCGACGTCTTTTGTCTCGCTATACGCCTCCTAATGCTTTTGCATTGGGGTTTGCTAATCCCGTGCTAGGGGATACGGGTTTGCTAAGCGTAATACAAAAATAAGTAACTCCAGACGATCTCAATACAGACTCATACTACATTGTAGTATTGCTGGCTGTCACTTTTGAATATCCCTACTGCAACTACAGCTGATTGTTATGAACAGTGCAGTAATTGGCATCATATTAGCAAGAATTTGAAATCCACTCAGCTCTACTCCGGCTCCGCCCACGCGCGAAAATATTTTTCAGCTGGCTGCAATGATATCGCTTGCAGAACTTACAGCTTGCGAATTATTTATAGTTCCATTAATTTCCATTTACATACATATGTGCACCTTTTATTATACTTGACACAACCGTCGTTTGTGTGTGCAGTACTATGCAGCATTTTAAAACTTCAATATTTTCCAACTTTTGCATTTTCAGCAGCAGATCTGTATTAGTAAATATGGTAAAAATATGTAATGGTAGATATAATGATTGCATGTGGATTTAAAAATCATCTTCATTACAAAAGTACTATTTTTTTAATTGAATTTGCATTGTTGTAATAATACGTTATAAACGCTCATAAGTAAATAATCAATGTTTTTTATATCAGCGTGTTTTATTGTTAGTTGACAAGGTGGTTTTATCTGGCGAGTACAGATTACTACAAGCGTTCTTTAAATTATCGCTTGAGGATTTAATTGTTGTAAGTTGCTAGAATGCCAGCATTGCATTCTACGTGCTGAATAGCACATCACAGGAAAATTATTGTAGAACTTACAATAAATTGACTTTTATCTAATTGTTTTCATTACATCCAGTGATGGTAAAGTTATATGGCAAGACACGTCGATTACAATAACGTCACAGTTAATATAAATACCCAGACTAGCTTTGTGCTAATGCTAATTAGCGGCAGTATGAAGCTTGGATTGACTTGACCACAAGAAAGCTTGCAATTTTGTTATTTAATTCTATAAATCCCAGTTGCAAGCCCCCTTTTTTATATGTACAAAATAACCTCTTACTAAACTTAAGCCAACTAATCATGTATTTCATCGTAACTATACACGATGAAGGTACAGTTTATCATCATGCATTAATAAAATTGTCTTGACTCGTCTTAACTAGTCCAAGTCCATGGGACTAAAAGTTTAAATTGGCTTGAATAGGCGAGTATTTGGAAACTTGATTATTGAGATTCATAACTATAAGTATAACTGCAAATATACGTTCAAGGCTGTCAGCAATTACATGCACCTACTATCCAATATTTTAGGTCAAATATCACTCATTTTTCGTAAAATCCAGCGAAATATTTTAAATTAAATTTCTCACGTAAATGTTTCTTCGAATTTTTCTCGCCTGAAATAGTCTGGTATGGTCCAAAGGCCGGACCAGACCATATCTTCCGGTCACGTGATGTCGGACCTGACCCAACCATAAAATCAGGACCAGACCACAGCTTCTCGATCACCAATGTAAGCCTGTACGTTGTACGTGATTTAAACTTTATTAGTGTATATACAATTTAATTGTCAATAGTTAACTGAGCGATTTACACAATTCAAAATTGGCGATATTTTGGCCGGCGACGTTATGGCCTGGCGACGTTTTGTCCTAGGCGATGTTTTGGCCGGCGACGTTTTGGTCTGGCAAAGTTTTGGCCAGGCGACATTCTGTCCCTGGCGATGTTTTGGTCGGCGACGTTTTGGGCTGGCGATATTTTGACCCAGCGACGTTATGTCCCTGGCGATGTTTTGGTCAGCGATGTTTTGGGCTGGCGACGTTTTGGCCTGGCGACGTTTCGGTGGCGACGTTTTGGACGGCGACGTTTTGGCGGCGACGTTTCGTCCTGGACCCAGTGACCACGACCACTTCGACTATTCGATATTAGTTCTTAGTTCACAAGTTTTAGATGTCTTGACTAACTTGGGAAGTATTTTGAATGTAACTCTAGGATTTAACCGATTGTTGCAAAAACGTCTTCTACTGACCCTATACACTTCCACTAGTATAAAGACTTAAATGCATTTTGCGCTGTTCGCGCATAAAAAGCGCGCGCTTTTTGAAAAAGTAGTCGACTTTCAAAATGGCCAAATCCTTATGGGATTTAACATGTGCAGCCGTCATTCTCCAACGCTACGGTTGGTAACATACCTTGACCAACATCGTCTATCCAAACCTGTTACTTAAGTTTATTTATTATGCTTATTGTATTTATCAATATTTCTGTTCGCATTTGTATTGAAGTTTAAGTAGAAAAGCGTATGTATGAAAATGATAAAGTGTGTCTCTGTGTGGTCATCATTTATATTGTGCTGGGACTATGGAGTCCAGGTGGTGGTTAAAGTTGTGTGTGACTGTGTAGTAGAGGTGGGCTACCTTTTTTCACTGACGTGCAAATTTTTATCGCTTGAAAAATCAACTGTTTATTTTACCCATTTTTCTGCTGTATTACACTAAAAATAGGGCATTAATTCGTCACTTAATTTGAAATTTAGCTGCTTCAACGAGTTTTTCAGTGTAAAATCGGAGTAAGCACGTAGTTACATCATTGAGTGCCTAAAAAATCCATCATTTTCTTGAATTCAAAAACTCTCGCACGCAAATTTTAGTTCTTCGGCGTGCACGGTTTTGCATGCCTGCAGTAGGTTGCCCATCCCTGATGTAGTGTGTTTCACAGGATATAAGAGTGAATTTTTAGCTTCCCTACCCTTTACATGTGCGTACATACCAAAAATAATTACGTAAAGGAGGAGGGGTTAGGAGTCCTAACCCCTCCTCCTCCTAATCCCTCCTAACTTAGGACCACAACAGATTTTAGCATAAAGTTATTTCTGAAAGCACTGAAAGGGATAGTCTGTTGTTTTCTTCGCTTGGCACTGCCTTGTCGGGAGAACTTCACACTAGAAGACTCTATGCACGGCGTGCATAGCACGCCGTTTTCCAAACCCCATTTAGGCTATGTTGATTATTCCGCGGCATGGAATTCTCAAATAAGGACATCTTCCGCCACCTGCCACTAGTTCATTGTACCTGTGGCAGTAAATCCATGTTAGCTACTATAGCTAACAATGACAATACATAAACTAAGCAGACAATATACTAGAAATACTAAACAGAATTAGAAAAGTGTGATTAAATTACGTGATAAAGCTATCCTAAATATTAGAAACCTACAATCATTTATGGCATGTACGCCCATATTAAGATAAACAAATCCTGAACCGTTGCTCGTGTTAGGGCACAACATCATTGCCTCATGTATCCTACGCAAACTAAGTGAAGTAAAGCAGCGTGTATCTGTAGTTACACCCAAAAGCATCCCACTTCTAGAGAAAAGATAGTACAGGGAAGGCGGCCACCCATATTACGCAAAGAACATTCCAGAATTCTTAGACTCAAGAAAACAAGAACAAATACATTATAGTCGCTAAGTCTTAGATATATTAACTACATAGTTTTCCACATCGAACGCACTGTCGGAGGAGCAAATGAAAGGAACTCCCAACGAATGAACTACTCTATCCTTACAAACTATACCAAATCCACGAGAGGACAGATTCAGTGAAAGTACCTGCCGTATGGTAAAGTGGCAGTTCAAATCATCACACCAAGGCTTGTGCTTCTCTTCTACTCTGCAATACCTCTGTTTATTTTTTAATATTTTGTGCGTTCTTTCTCATTTGTATTTTAGTAAATTCTTTTATCTTACACTTAGCTATTTTACTTTTGAAATGAATAACGGTAAGGAGTTGAAGTGTTTTAATTGCTCTTACAGCTTAATCAATCTAAGCCTAAAATAAAAATTCAGTCTTTACAATTTTCTTTTTGTCTTAGTGGTAAAAAGTTTCGTCATTTAAAAGAAGCGCAAGCAGTTCGTTGGATCAACTTCAACTTAAAATTCAACAAAAGCAGCTTAAAGCAGATACGAAACTATTAGACTCCAAACAAACTGAAATCATTCTTCTCCTTGAAAGTGTAGAGAGGGTGCAGAGTGCAGTGGTCTGAAGCGAGCAACTTATAAGAAAACTAGTGGCTGCACTCGACAAAAAAGAAAATTCTTTCAAGACAAAAGAAAAAGAACTAGAGGAGCGGGAGAAGAAGCTGCAGAAAACAGAGCAATTTGTGACTGCTAAAGGGCACACTTTCCGCCCTAAGCCAAGCACAGCACACAGCCGCAGCAGCGTAGCGAATGCACCACAATTCTGGCGTCTCTTCACTTGCACAATGCTAAACTGTGGTAAGGGATTTCTTTAGTTAGGACGCCTATGACGCGTACACATTAATCTTTTACTACACTAGCGCAAGTATGAAACTCTAAAACATACTGCGGAGGTAACCAAAAGTGACAGTGGGAAAGCAAAATATTTTCTTGTCATTATGAAGCAATTATCTATTCCGTCTGTCACTTCCAGTTACTTTAACTATATTCATTGATTATAGGCTTGAACTTTAAATCTTTTCACGACCTCTGTCGTCATTTGGACAAACACGTTGGCAAAAAGTATTCCTGTCAGTTGTGTGGACGAGAGTTTTCCCGACCAGAGAACCGTGACCTACATGTGAAGACTGTACATTTTTTCAAGGAAACGTAATATGTACATGCTTTCATTTTATTAACTGAACAATTCTTATACTTACTACCAATATTATTTGCAAAATAATTTTTATATGTAAAATGGCGATTAACATTCAACCCAACACTAACTTTTTACAATCCCGTGAATAAGGATGTGCTATGTCTGGTCTATTTACTAGTAATGTTTTGTTTAAAATAAATGCAATTAAATTTTGAAAGTAGATAAAACATAAAAAACTTTAAAAGTAATTTAATTTGATGTTGTTCAGCAGCTAAGATATAATAAATCGTGAGATAAGTGCGAGAATCCTATATATGGCACATCATTTTGCAACATGCTTTTAAGGATTTAATGAGATCAATTTGCCATCATGCTGTAAAAAATACTATTGTTACCTCAAAGATTTAAGAAATTACGCAGACATTATGCAGTATTACAAATTTAGACACATTTGTCAATAATAACAAAAATTTGCAATTGATTATGCTCAAAGTATTAGCAACTGCAGTTTTGAAGTTACAAAAACTTAGTACATGTACTTTGGCATACACAATGTATACAAAATATTAGAACCCTAATCAGACGGAGCCAATAGGCTATGCTTTAATTGATTCATTTTAAAGACAAATGCATATTTTATATTAGCGCCTTTAAGGTTTATTAAACACTATAAGAGATTTCCGAAGTACGAAATTGAAAAACCATCATCACTAAACCATCAGTGCGGTAAGCCAAGTTTGCAAAAATCTTAAATATAACCAACTTAGTGACTCAAAGAATTAACATGTAAATTAACAAATTAAAGCGCAAAAGTTTTATTTGTCGAGCTGAAAAATACTGCAACTACACAAGCATAAAGTTTTAAAATGTCTAAATAATACTATATTACGTAACACCCAGCTATATGAGTGGAGCCTACAAAAAACTTAGGTCTTACAAACTGAGAAATCAAAGCCTCAAATTGTATATTACTTGAATCACGTGTGTAAGTATTTTTGCAGATTATACAGTAAAGTATATACTAATAAAAATTAACTAATACAATGTCCATAGTATTGTATGTCAAGCATGCAGTCATGTAAAATTTGGCATACTAAATGGCCGAAAGTCTCAAACTGCTAATTTATTAACTTATTACACCAGTTCTATATATAATTCCCCTTTATAGTAAAAACATTTTAAACGATAGTGTCAATGCCTCAAAATGAATAAAAATCAACAAAACACCCTCAGTAATTTGAGCAAGGTATGCAATCATTTAAAGTATTACGGAACATTACAGAATGAGAGACTTAAAGCCCCCTGTAACTGTGAGTTACGAAATAAAAGCGCAAAAGCTTAATTTGCCGAGCTTATATACTGCAACTACATAAACAAAGTTCTGAAATGTCTAAATAATACTTTTATTACAAAATACTCAGCTATATGAGTGGAGCCCACAAAACATTTAAGTCTTACAAACTGAGAAATCAAAGCCTCAAATTGTATATTACTTGACTTACGTGTGTAAGATTTTTTTGCAGATTATACAGTAAAGTATATACCAATGAAAATGAACTAATACAATGTCTGTAGTATTGTATGTAAAGCATGCAGTCATGTAAAATTTCGCAAACTGAATGGGTAAAAGTCTTAGACTGCAAATTTATAAACTAATTACACCAGTTTTATTCCTAATTCACCTTACCTAATAGTAAGAAATAGCAAATGAGTGGACACGCCTCAAAATGATCTAAATACTTAATTGTATAATCGTACTGAATACAGATACGGCTTTGTGCAAAGCGAAATTCAGGTTAAAATGAAACTCAAAAACAAATATTTAAATGCCACTTAAACTACAGATCAACAAGCCAGTAAATATTTTCAACACAGAACCAAATTAGCAGATACTGTGAGGCATGCAGAGTAGTGTTGTGACTTGTTCACAAAGAACAATTGTTTTTCACTTTGTGATTGTTCTATCACAATCACAATAACAATCTACCAAATCTTGATTGTGCACAATCACAGATTCTGAAAAAACATTAGGAACAAACAAGAACTAACCACACTACTAGTTATCGTGTGGTTTATATGAAGTGGAACGCAATTTTTGACAACTAATCATATGAAATTAATTTCATTAATGCAATATAAAAAGGGTGGTCCATAAATGATGTCATGAAAATCTTCACTTGTTTAGGGCCCCCTTGCATGCATACATCCCAACCTCAACATTATACAGTATCAATATCAAACTACACCCCTGACCCTGCAGATGGTGTTTTTCTTAATGACAATCCCATACGGGAAACGGGACCGGGCATAAAAGGCGTCAACTAATTTGTTGGTGAGAACATTTTAACAATCCATGTGGCGATAAAATTTAGAGTGAGTATATTTCCGTAATTCATGTAACGTCGTTAGTTGACGACCCCAATATGCAATGATTAACTCTTCTTACTAAAAATGGGTTTTTTAATGCCAGAATGTCAGTTCAAACTACCAAATGCATTGGCCATTAGCTGCTACACGGGCGGTACGTTACAGATACAGGTATTCCTCATATAGAGTTTACTCATTTCATGTCGTGCGTACTGTATGCATTTCAGTGATTTCAGGCATGCCGGTTCATTTTCGAATTCGAAAATCCATTTCATCGTCCAACCAATCAAACTTTTTCTCGCCTCACGTTCGACATTCGACGTCGGAAGGAAAAGTGAGAAGTAGAAAATTTTGACGGTTGGAAAACCAGAATTGAGAAACGGAGTAAGAGCGTGGTGGCTCTTCGGCTTCCCAATTAGAACTTTAAGTTTGAAAATTATTTATTGATTGAAGTGAGTTTATTTTAAATCAACCTGTGAAGTTTCTCTTATGAAACTTACTAGTACCTATCGAAGTCAATTTTATGTAAATAATATTAAACAGCATGGATTTAGTATTTTATATTAGTATATGTCTAAATTATTGTCTATCAATATTTTACCAATGTGGGTGTTGATATATTATTTTTTATGATGTAGTTAATGACTCATATAGTTGCAAATGTAGAGTAGCTTGATCTACTGGGGCCGGACACAAATGACGTCACCCATCATCATCAAGTTTTGGGACCCACCCACCCCTATAGGTGACGCTTTTAAAATTGCATTAAATCGGGCGCTTTGTGGGACCCACCCACTATAATGGATGGCGCCATTTGTGTCCGGCCCCACCCAAGTACTGCATCAATTTTTCAAACATCAGCAATCTTAATTACATATTATATTTCATAGATGGTTTTTTAAACATTCAGAGCTAATTGGTTTGGTTTTATGCCATTTAAATCATATTATTGGATTGCGCACAATCACAAACTTTCACAATCACAATCTAAGGTTATTGGGATGGATTGTGCACAACTCAGTTTGTGCACAATCTTGTATCCAAAAATCACAATATTCACAAACAATTGTTAACAAGTCACAACACTAATGCAGAGTGACACAGCACCGTCATGGTATCTTAAATCAGGTGGTATTTTCTTTAAAAAATGCAATCCAGTTTAACACCAGAATGCAACAGATTGTATTCTGTATTGTACGAATATAAAATTTCCAAATGAAGAAATTCACAAGTTAGCAATCCGTACTAACGATAAGAAATAATCCGAATGTCAATTAGTACAGATCGCCAACAAAGTGTCATATTAAAGCATTGAAGATGGCTTGTGAATTTTTAGATCTGGAATCTAGCGTTTATTCACGGACCACTTTAAAGTAAAGCTAATACTGAATACGAAAAAAGAATGGAACGACAGGATATCAAAAGTGTAGTAATTAAAACACATTGGAAATACTACTAATCAAGTCAGTTTTATCACGATTGCTTGTGTTATTTTCATAATTACTTAAATGTGGAAATGAAAAACTAATGGAAAAATTACTTCATTTGTTCCGGCTAACAAAAAAGTTACAGTAGTAAATACCACCTGCTTCACCGTCAAATAATAATTCTGTTATGTATTGATCAAATGAATGAAACCTAATCAGTGACTAGTGTAGCAAAGAATAACAAGTAATCACTATGCTAAATATTTATTTTTGAATTATTGATTTGAAATATTAATATTTTGATTCCTATAAAGTTAACACTGAGCTGGCGAGGAAAACGGAGCCAAAACTATTAAACTATTGTAATTATGTACTTCGTTAACTTTAAGGCGAGGAACACTATTATACTAGGTACTTATCCGCTATTATTTCATTTACATATAAAAAGCCTTAATTATTAATTATTATACTTGATTAATGATTAGTTAATGGGAATACATTAGATTAAAGGTTTGAGAAAAAACAAGCGAGAAGTTCTATTGTGGAGTATCATACAGATAATACTGCATTCCTCCAAAACTTGTTCAGCTGCTCCCCACGAGCCCGGCAAGCGCTGCCTGTAAGCTTGGATTTCCCCTATTATGACTTGTAATAGGTAACTATAACAGCATTTAGCTATATTTATAACAATAATTTGAAATTTGTTAATCTGTGTGACCTTCAAATGTCAAAAAGGTCATACATACGAATTTCAATTGAATTTAATACAGGTTATAGGTTAATAGGTTAAGCAGTTTGCTGCAAATAATTTTTTGGACGCTATAATGTGAATAGTTTTCATTAAAAAGTGTTAAGGAAACCTCTGAAGGGCAATTTCTGTCATAACGTCACGAGACTTTAACATTATCTATGACAATAATGCTAAATAACCCGATCACGTATAGGAAGCAAGTGATCACCTAAAGGGCACCAACATTCCCTATGATATCAATGCTATTTTTGCATGATCACCATTTGGAATCGTATGATCAACTATAAGGCATTTCGTTGACTTTTAGAATTTTTGAACTTGCTGCATAAAATTCTAAGTGACTTAAAACATTTCTAAGTAGGGATTCTGAAAATTTTACAGCTCATAGTAAATTAAGTGCTTATTTTTTTGAAACATAAAGCATAGCTTTGTTCTGGTGGACGTACAAAAGAAGTTACATGTTTTCAAAGTTGAACAAGAATGAACCGATCACCATTAGGTGCGTCCCTACTATTACAAAATGCACTATCTATAAAAAAAACTAATAAAATATATATATTATTATGTATGATGTTGAAAGTGTGTAAATAGAACATTTTGCTTTTTTCAAAAACATGTAAATAGAACATTGAGCACTCTCCAATAACATATAATTAGAACAATTTGCACTTCCTAGAACCAAGTAAACTAAAACATTTTGCACTTTTCAAAAAACATGTAAATGCAACATTTTGTGCTTTTCAAAACCATGTAATAAGAACAATTTGCACTTTTCAAAAACATGTAAATAGAACCTTGAGCACTTTTGAACCAAAAATGGATGTAACTAGAATATTTTGCACCTTCCAGTAAGTCAAATTTAACATTGTACGCATCTATAGGTACCATTTCGTCGTTTTCGACATAGCTCATTTTGATTCTAGCGGAAAGTGGATATGGGTCTGTTTAGTTCTTTTCTTTACCGACGATATTTACAATAACTAAGCATTTCTTACAAGTTTTTGAACTAATTTGAACCTCGCCATTCTCAGTGATGGGTGTACTATCTGAATTCGAGAACAACCTGTCGAAGGCGGGAGGAAGCAGACGAGACCTAATGCCTTTATGCCTTCGAGAATTGGAGCAGTGAAAACCAGAGAATTTTTTTTTTTTTTTTATAGCAGTCTTGTAATATTCACCCATAGGGTATGATACACTGCACTTTACTGTTTGGATTGATTCTACAGAACTACCCATGTGAGTAGTCTGTTTTTGAATCTTCCCAGTTTTTTCCTTAATTACCTACACTTGTAGTATTTGGTTTTAGTTACGTGTTCCTGTAGACCAGTTAGCAAGCATATATTTAGGCTGGTTTGCACCAGACAGTTAAAGCCTATATTTCCCTTTCGGAGGAAAAACACAACAGAGTATCTTATAGAATCGAGATGACGTTCTCACGGTCCCCACGACTCCAATACGCTCTGCCATGCCAACCCATCAGCGAGCAACTTTATCGAATGTCATCGGGTGGCGACGCTTGCAGTATATTTTTAGGAGAGAAGTGCTTCGAGGAGAAAATCTTGAGTTTATACATTTGAATGTACGAGAGTCAGGCAAAGTAGGTACCTACTATTAAGCAGCACTGAAACTCCGTCTCAGGTAGATAACTACCACGGATTTTTTCAGCCTGCACCCAACTCCCTTAAACGCTCACTCCCACCCCAGCTCAACTCCCCACCGACATACCAAGCTCTATCACCAACACCGACTCCAATCCAGAGCGCCACCGACTCCCCCGACCCAGCAGCTCAGTAGTTAAACAACTGGGCCGCCGAGCCGGGGAAAACCAGAGAATTAGGACCATCGTTCAGCTCCTGCTTCAGCGTTTGTGGCACTTCCCGTACAACACGCATCGAAAATAAACAGGAAAGTATACATCCGACTTTTGTAGGCCTGAGCTATAGAAAGGCAGTCGTCGCCGCCGTAGAATCGAAATTGGAATTTGAAATTTGTTGACAATTCGAATCCTAATTAAGAGCCAATCAAGATCGAGGACTAACTAAGGAAAAGGACTCGACGATTCTTTCCGAAGCAAAGTGACTGGGGTGATGTCCGCCTTGACCTTGACCCCCATCACTGCGACCGTTACAATCCTACAGGGGGTGGCTACTATGCCCTTGACCTTGACCTTGACCTTGACTATGACCATGGCCAAGAAGAGCGTTACTTGAGTGACTCTTGTTGTTGCTATTGAAGTTTATACTGGGCCCATCTTGGAGACGGGAGGGTTGGAGATGGATTTGATTCTGATTTTGCTGATGCTGATGATGATGTTGATACTGCTGCGGCGGAGGCGGAGGGTGCCTTGAGTAATGACCCACAGGCAAAGATTAAATGAAGAAATTGCCGCGTTGTTATATATGCTAATATGATATTATACATAACATATCTAGAGTGAATAATCAAAACAATCTATTAATTTAATACAGAATTGAAATGAACCATCTTAAAAATAAATAAAAAAAATAAAATTAACCCATTCTAAAGTGTCAATTACGAGTTTTTGAAACGCACAAAGCCACAAAATGATTTATTTTACTGTTTTTTGAAAGTGAAATATGTACTACTTTGGTGCTTTTGGAAAGTGCAAAATGTTCTATTTACAGTTTTTTAAAAAGAGCAAAATGTTGTATTTACATCTTTTTGAAAAAGGCAATATGTTCAATTTTTACCTGTTTTTTGAAAAAAGCAAAATGCTCTATTTACAATTTACGCACTCTCTCTCAATCATGTTATTTTAACTTTGTGTGGATACAGTACAATTTATTTTTAACTGAGAATTGAAATGGTAGATTTTGATTCTTCATAGACAAAGAAATTCACAGAAATTTAGTTAAATATTAAAACGGGATCGTAGTAAGTTAAGTTAGTACTTGTTACTGTACGGGCATGTCCTGTAGGTAGAAGATAGTTTTTCCCGCCTCTCCCGTAACCCATTGAATAATTCAAACTTTACCGCGTGTCTGCCTAATGTCTCACTTACCTACTCCACATTATTAAATTACGAAAGATCCTGGACAATTATCAGTACAGATGCCAATACCAATACCAAACCAATAGATAAACAACTACAGATAAACATTCAAAATTCAACAAGGACAGGCACACAAACATCAAAGGAACCAGAAGTTAACGTTGAATTAAACAAAATAATATTTTTTTGCATTTCCCACCATGTCATTCACTTGTACTGCTCAATGCATCGGTAACTAACAAGGTAAAATCCATAATTGTTTTTGGGAAAAGTGCATTTTAATTTTTAATTTTAATTCAACAAATTTTTAAATAACTGAATTAAAGGCAAGACCAAATTTACTTGATAGTAAACAATTAAAATAAATATTTCAATTTTAAATAAAAATGAATTGATTCAGTAAATTCAACCTAAATGTTTTCATTTATGAGCAGGTGTTGTTTTTCTTTCCAAGAATCCAACGAAGCACATAATATCCCCCTTTGTTACTCTGGCTTTATTGCTTTCTGCACCCACTTTACTCAACTCTTAGGACTACAGGGGGTGGCCCACAAATGATGTCAAGGTTCGAGTCAATAGGTCTGACTATAAGTATGACTATACTGGCCTCATTCCAATAATAATTCCATTCGTAATATTTCAATGATAGCAATGCAGTGTATTGCCTTGGCTGGCTAAAAGCTAATCGCATAAGGAATGGGTAAAATTTCTTTGAAAATGTGAATATTTTTTGATGACATAACTTATGGACAACCTCATACTGAAAAGCTGTCAATTATATCAATTATTTTTATTACTCATACCTGTAAGGTATACATTATTTTTTGTTAATTCAGATTTGAAATCCCACAGCCCCTTAGAAGAAAAGTCTTCATACGATTAAGTGCTGATTTTTTTTAAAGTAGACAGGTTTTAGTAAAAGCGACGAAAGGTTCGTCCAAGATTTTGAATTTAAATTTGATCAAAATGGAAAATTAAATCCAGAGCAAACAGGTTAGGTGCTGTGGGGCGAGGACACAGTCCTTAGTTCTTGGATGGCTTCAGATTGTAATTATATACGTGTTATTATACTGTCAAAAATTGTTATAACTATTAATTATTGTTGTTAATGTTTGTTGTGTTACCGATGGAAGAATGGCTTTGCGCCAAATTGGTTTAAATAACACTATAATAAAGTTCAACTAACTAACTAACTAACTTACTATTCCTAGAACATACCAACGATGCTTAATTTGACAAACTACATTTGGTTAAAATCCCAAAGAATAAAGTATAGTTGTTTGCTCGTTAGAGTTCTTTGTCAAAATGCACTCATCAACTCATCACAATATTTATGTATAGTGCTGCTTGGCTGCTTCAATCGTCAAATTAATGTTGTCGTTTTAGTTTAGATTGAAAATAATTGTCAGTGATTGTGATACTTCTTGCGATGTAGCACTTTACTCATTATTTTCTGTGAACAATGATAATTATTAGTGAAACTGTGCGTTAGTTTTTTTAGTGGTGCTAATGAAACAAAATTAATTTAAGTAATTATTCATGTATGTTGGAATAAAAAGGTAGAAATATTGAACACTCAAAAGATATTATGTAAATCAAAAACACGGCGTTTTTTTCTTTCATAATGATTCTCGTTTTATAGTTGCAATTAATGGTGAAACTAAATTTATATAATAAAGCTCATGTACATACCCTACGTTCATTCCACGTTGCCATACCCACGTGTATTTAACGTTGAGGGCGACACGTTGAATTCACGTGTAAATACGAGGTGTAAGCTACGTCTAATCACCCTGACAGTAACACGGCGTATACACCACTTTTCATCCAAAAATATACGTCTTTTCAACGTAGAATATCCTAATTTTAAACGTGTAAAAAACGTAAAATCCACGTTGATGTGCTACTTGGGAAGTTTTTACCTTATTCTGAAAAGTGTAAAATTTTCTATTCCCTTGTTTTAAAATAAATGCTAAGTGATCCATTTACACGTTTTTGAAACGTGCAAAAAGTTCTATTTACATGTTTCGCGAAAATTGTTAAACGCTTTATTCACATTTTTTTGAAATGTACAAAAGTTTTAATTTGAATGTTTTTTGAAAAGTCAAAATATTGTTTCTTACTTATTTTTCAAAACAACAAAATTTTCCATTTTCATAAATTTTAAAAATTAAAGCAGCAGAAGCTGCCTGTGCTGGCTGCATGATCTGGCCTTTAGGATAGTTGCAGTAAAAGCGACATTATTTTGAAGTGGTTCTTTTTATGTAAGGCTCAGCGGTTGAGCATGTATTTAGTTATGTATTCAGTTAGCTTTGATTGTTTTGATTTGTTGCTGTATATAATTAGTAATTCTATGATAATTACCTTTCTAATGCTACACCTATGTAAAATAGGTCAAAACATCAAGTGTGATAATATTTGATATTTAATTGAAAATCCGAAAACAGAATTTTGTTTTATTTCTCACATAAATTAAAACCATTAATTGTAATACACGCATCTTGCATGTAGTCTGTAGTGTTTGCGGCTAAACAGAGTTAGCAGATTTCTTTTAAAAGAAACTGATAACTGAGCAGTTTAAAATGCCTAGTTTCAGTTTAAGACTTTATTAGTGATTTAAAAGTGGAATTTGCAATAACTAAATATATAGTTGACATGCTGAGATTGTTCCTAAATGATGCCATGGATAGGCTAAGTGCGGGTATTTGTAGATAATTATGGCATCCAATTTTGAAGACATTCACCCATTGTTTAACCTGGTGACGTAGCGGAGCATAGGGTCTCGAAATAACAAAATTTAAATTACATTGTTAAGTTATTGTTAGATCACTTTGCGGTAACAAGTTTGTTGGCCCCCTGTGCATTCCGTCTATGTGGCGATGACTCCTTGGTCAATCAAAAGCCTTGTGGCAGTCAGTTTAGATGAACTTGAACTTGACAAGAACACAACAGCATCAGCAATATCCGAAGGCTCTGTAATATTCTTGAATAACGTGAAACAGCCTAAAATTCGTACGCAAAAATTAGAAAACAAGTAGATTTTTCAATTCTCTATATTTTATGCATTTGGTTTTAAACTCAAAAACATTACGTGTCTATGTGATTTAAATCAATTTCTAAAAATGGCATCAGTGGTCCAATTCCAGCATTGTTTGCCAAGTGATGGATTGGCAAGACCGCCTCTACTGCTTTCCGGGTTTCATCCCAGTTTCCCAAGTCAGCGGTTACTGTTCGAATTGACGGGTATTCCTGTACCAATTTCTCTAACAGTGTAACATTTCTGTCCAGGACGATCACAGTGGCATTCAACCCCAGGAATTTTATTGCAATGCCTCTACCAATTCCTATTTGATTCCAAATTAAATTTTAATAAAATGGACAAAAGATTGTAAACTTAATTTAATAGCTTCTACAATAGTTTTTAGATGCTAAGCATTAGCATCTATAGGAATGGCTCTGTCCGTCTGTCCGTCTGTCTGTCTGTCTGACTGTCGATTTGTCTTTTTTTGTCGTGCTCCACATGTCACAGTTTTTAACTTAATTTTTTTAAATAAATTTTAAATGATCGTGAATGTGATACAATAAAACCCTATTGTTTTTGGAATTGAACGGATTAACCAGTTTTCCACAATCAATGATTTCATAGACCAACTTTTGAGCATTAAAATGAATGCAAGAAAAACGGATGTCTGGCTAGACTTTACATGCATTTCAACACTTGCCACTTAAAGCTGAGTAAGTAGGTACACGCGCCGCACGTTGCATATACCTGACATTCAGTAGATATTCGTACTATATAAAACTTCAGATGTACATACCATAGAAAAAAGATCGTCCATAAATTACGTCAAACAAATTTTACCATTTTAGGGACCCCCACTGTCATTAGTTCAGAAATTAGGTTGACATATATCCTTAGCATGGGATTTTACTAGTATACTTGCAGAGATGGTCTAATACTGATCCAACTTATAGCGGTACCATTCGTAGCTTGCCTACTCCTGTCATCATTAATCGTACCTAGCCCATTCATACTAGCGCTATTCGAACCAAAAGTAATCGAAACGACTGCACATGCGCATGTACGTTACTCACTGTCACCAGCAAAGCTCGTACCTATCCCGTTGGCACCGGCGTCTAATGCTGGGTTTAGTTTTGCCTTTAGACAAAAAACATGCTTTCCAGTGATGAAGCCACTCGCTCTAAGCTCAGCATCTACTTCGGATCCACAGTTGACAAATCCAGCGCGAAGCGCCGGATTATTAGATGCTGAGCTTAAGCATCTATTGTAATGGTCATGTCCGTCCGTCTGTCTGTCTGTCGATGTGTGTTTTTTTGTCGTGCTCCACATGTCACAATTTGCAACTGAGCTTTGTCAAACAACTCTTAAACGACGGCAAATGCTATGAAAAAGAACCCTATTGTTTTTGGTGTTAATCGGATTTACTAGTTTTTAACAATTATCGATTTCATAGACCAACTTTTTAGCAATATATTGAATGCAAGAAAAACAGGTGTCTGGCAGGACTTTACATGTATTTCAATACTTGCTACTTACAACTGAACATAAGTTGGTAGGGGAGCATACATCTTTTACGTCTTACAAAGGGGGGAGGGGGTTTAAGGTGCCTATCATTTTACACGGGCGTAAATACAAATGGGGGGATTAAAATTTCGGATTTATGAAAAGGTAATAGATGTATCGTCCCCAGGTGCATGCGCCGCATTTCTGGCAGTGAATTGCAGCTAAAACTGATGAATGGGCCGGGCATAAATTAAGCCACACAAATTTACCAAGTGTTTTGACCCACCCACCTAACTTGTCAACCTCTTTAGTGTTGCGTGAATGGCTATATCTTTACCAACGTGTGTCAACTTTTTTCAAGTGACGCACCCCGAACTTGGGTGGCACTATTTGTGTACGACCCCAATGCGTGCATTTTATAGGTATACGCATTTATATGTATATAAATAATAATGTTTTAGATGGCTTAAAACAGTACCCGTCCACGACTCACTCGTACCCTACCCACTAGTACTAGGAAAACCTGTACCTAGACCACTTGTACTGGTGTAATTTTGGCCAGGCCCACTTATACTTTACCCACTGGTATTAGCCATAACTCGTGCCATCGGTACTGCTCGTATCCTTCCTAGTCAAACCTTTTCTGTTGTTACCAAGCCTGTTCATACCAGCATTACTTGTACAAATATAACTCGTACCTAGACCCCTTGTACGTTTGGTATTCTTATTGAACCCGATCGTACCAGCACCGCTCGCATCCCATCCATTTGTACAAGCAAAATTTGTACCCAACCTGTTTTTGCGGGAGCTAGTTGCGATGGTTTGATGTTAGCCTTACCACATAAACATTGTTTTTCTGGGATCACAACCATTTCGCTCTAAGCTCAGCATCTACTCCAGAACCACAGTGGGAAAATCAGGCGCGAAGCGCCGGATTTTTATTAGTACTTATAAGGAATTGAAAGTTAGAAAAAAATTGAAACGTCTAAATTTGAGTAATTTTTGATTAGAGGATTTTGGAATTAAAATGTAATTAGTACCTGATGCACCCCCAGTTACTAGAACCCTTCTGCCTGTAAAATCAAGAGATGACATTGCGGGTCGTTTGGTTTTCACAATGCTCAGGCCCGGATCTAGGAACTTTTTTCAGAGTGGGCAAATGTAGAAAATACACCAAATTTTTTTTTTTTTTTGAATTTTCCCGTCTTATCTACATTGAATTTAATTTTGGTACGTTTTAAATAACTAGCCCCAACATATACTTTTGATGATATTCATGGAGATTTTTCCTATGTGCTTTGTGATAAAATTTGTATACGTTTCAAAAAGAAGTATTTATAAAGTAATTTAAACTTTTTCAAAAAAAAATGCAAGTAAAATAAAACATCTTACAATTTTCAAAAAAATGTAAGTAGAACATTTTAAACTTTTCCAAAACATGTAAATAGAACATTTAAAACTTTTCAAAAACACGTAAGAAAAACATTTGACAATTTTCAAAAACATGTAAATAGAACATTTTACACTTATGCAAAACTCCTAATTAATATTTTTGGCATGTTTCTAATTTTGTTTTTACGACATAGCTCATTTTGATTCTAGCTTAAATTGAATATGGGTCATTTTAGTTCTTAAAAAACGACATTGTTATTCCATGTAATGAGTGTTACTTCTTTGGTATATACAGCTTATACATAGTGGAATTGCTTCCATTACTAAAATCTAAACAAGGTCAGTTTTGATTCTTCACTTATTGTTATTGTAGTGTATAAAGTAAATGAGTATGTCTTGTGGATGCACGTAATTATTTATTTCCTCGGTATTGTTAGATTTGAAATAACACAAATTTATGTTAAAATAAATTTAATAGTTTTTTCTATATGCTACTTAAATGACAGATTTTGTGCGAAATTGGGATCCTCGTATCAGTTGTGCTGTTGTTTGGATTCAAAGAGGCGTTCAATCAAGCTATGCTATAAGGTACAATATTTGGTAACTGAATTAAAAATGCTGTCAAAATAAAAAATTTAAACTTTCTTTTGCATTTTTTTAAAATTTTTTAAATAAACTCAACAGCACGACTCGCTAATAATTTTAAAATGTATTGTCAATTTTACATTTGATAACAATGTTTTCTTAAAATGTCATAAACTTTTTTAAAAAATAGATGACGACAAAATTAGCAAGGAAGACAAAGCAAACGCACAGAAAATGATTAAGACTAATGCGCAATTTGTCCTAGTAACTACCCTTATTACACTTATCATCGAATTTGTGTCCGGCATCATTTTGATTTTGGGAGTTAAACAGGTTGAAAATCTCAAATTGAAATTTTAAATTTGAAATATAATAAAACAAATTACAGTTTTCTAATTTAAAAAAAAATCATCCACAACGTGTTTAATTTCTTACGCTTCTATTTATATTGTGAACGTGTAGCAAAGCGCCAGGAAACTTGAAGTTTATTGCAATATTCAAAGTATGTTCCTGGCTTTCGCACTCGTCAGTGCGTTGCGTTTTTTGTCTTCTGGGGAATTGGGAAATACATTTGAAAAACTGTTGTCAACCCTTGTCATCTTTTTCTGCTTTTGGGTCGTGAAAAATCATCGACAGAAATTGTTAAATGCTTTGCCAAGAACTGAAAAATTTTAAAGAGATTTTACAGTTCTGTGTTGTGGAAATGATTTATTTCAAAAAAACTTTTAACTACAACATAATTTTATAATAATTAAACTCCACTATATTACTTTTTAAGATCCCGTTTTTCTTTCTCAAGCACCATTTTAACTAACTGTTTGATTGTATATTTAAATGTTAAAATATTTATAACATTTTGCTAATTCTCACTTTGCTCCAATGTTTATATTGTGAGTAAAGAACCAAAATTACCAACATCCAATTAACAATGTAATAAAAAAGAGGTATGTCATAGAAACAAAATAAAAAACATGCGTAAAATGTTAATTACGAGTTTTTAAAAGGTGGGAAATGGTCTATTTACATGTTTTCAAAAAGAACAAAAGGGTCTATTCACTTATTTTAGACAAGTGTGAAATGTTCTATTTGCATGTTTTTTAAAAGTGTAAAATGTTCTATTTACACATTTTTTAAAAGTACAAAATGTTCTTTTTGCATGGGTTTGAAAAGTGTAAAATGTTCTATTTGCATGGGTTTGAAAAGTGTAAAATGTTCTATTTGCATGGGTTTGAAAAGTGTAAAATGTTCTATTTGCATGGGTTTGAAAAGTGTAAAATGTTCTATTTGCATGGGTTTGAAAAGTGTAAAATGTTCTATTTGCATGGGTTTGAAAAGTGTAAAATGTTCTATTTGCATGGGTTTGAAAAGTGTAAAATGTTCTATTTGCATGGGTTTGAAAAGTGTTAAATGTTCTATTTGCATGGGTTTGAAAAGTGTAAAATGTTCTATTTGCATGGGTTTGAAAAGTGTAAAATGTTCTATTTGCATGGGTTTGAAAAGTGTAAAATGTTCTATTTGCATGGGTTTGAAAAGTGTAAAATGTTCTATTTGCATGGGTTTGAAAAGTGTAAAATGTTCTATTTGCATGGGTTTGAAAAGTGTAAAATGTTCTATTTGCATGGGTTTGAAAAGTGTAAAATGTTCTATTTGCATGGGTTTGAAAAGTGTAAAATGTTCTATTTGCATGGGTTTGAAAAGTGTAAAATGTTCTATTTGCATGGGTTTGAAAAGTGTAAAATGTTCTATTTGCATGGGTTTGAAAAGTGTAAAATGTTCTATTTGCATGGGTTTGAAAAGTGTAAAATGTTCTATTTGCATGGGTTTAAAAAGTGTAATATGTTCTATTTGCATGGGTTTGAAAAGTGTAATATGTTCTATTTGCATGGGTTTGAAAAGTGTAAAATGTTTTACGTACATATTTTTTAAGAGTCAAAAATTGTCTGTTTACGTGGTTTTTTTGAAAAATACACAAAGATTTATTTACGTGTTTTAAGGAACATGTAATTTTAATGTTTCCTGTTGAAAGTACATTTTTGTTTTTAGCTTAAACAGGATTTGGGTCATTTTGGTTCTTTATAGATGATATGCTGCTAACTATATCTATACTGTTACTTTTAATATTATAATTACAACCAACGAAATACAAAATCTTATACAAAGTTTTTAAATTATATTTTTTAAATGTTTTTAAATGTTAAAATGTTTTTAACAAAATTAGAAATAAGGTTATTTTAAAAAAATACCTTAACTTAAGCTTAAGATTATTATTTTTTAAAAAAGCTCAAACCCATGTTGATGATTTAAATTGTATAATTATTAAATGAGGCTTGATGTGAAGTGTGTGATTTATATAATTTGTAGGTAGGTAATTTTCCTATAGTTTACAATGCAACTGTTTTCTGTGTGAATTATTCTGTGGTACTTATAAAAATAATCCTGTCTCCTGCCTGCTCCAAGTTAAAACCTATGTCATTTATGAATTAAATTAAAACCTTAATCTACTATTACGGAAAAAAACTTTACCAAGTATTAAAATGGATAAATTAGAATTGATCTTAGGACCGACCCATACCCATCCTTAAAATACTAATTTTGGTGTACGATCCCTTAAAGAAATTGCAGTTTGACTCACACAGTAACATATTATGCATACAAAAATATGTAATTACTCGCATTTGAATAATGCAAATTATTTTTAAGAGATATAACAAGGAGATAAAAAAAATTGCATTTTATGACTTTGTCAATACTAGAAGTGTAGATTCAATTATTTATTGAAAATTGTGTGTGAGTTTAATAATACCTTTTATTACTTTTATAAATGTGAAATATCGTCTGCAAAGAACCAAAATTACCCATATCTATTTTTAGCTAAAAATAAAATCTATTATCTACAAAAATATGAAATATCCTCAACAATAAAACATTTTTACACTCCTTTACAAAACAAGTTAAATATACATTTTTTTTCAAGTTTCAAAAACATGTAAAACAGAAAATTTTGTAAGTTTTAAAAACATGTAAATATAACATTTTTCAAATTTTACAAGCGTGTAAATAGACCATTTTACACTTTTCAAAAACATGCAAATATAACATTTTGCAATTTTCACAAGCGTGTTAATACACCATTTTTCAATTTTCCAAATTGTGTAAATAGACCATTTTTCAATTTTCAAAAACATGTAAATCGACCGTTTCCTGTTTTTGAAAAACTCGTCATTAACATTCAGACGCATGTTGCTCATTTTTGTATGACATACCTAGCTAATTTTGATTGTGGTTTAAATTGGATATGGGCCATTTTGGTTTTTCACACACAATATCTAGAAAACGAGAAGTTAAATCATAGCGAGCGGAGATATTTGAGAGCTGTGATATATTGTCAGTAAAGAAATCTACACGAAAGTAAAATGTGTATGTAGTTAGATAGTACGTCAACAACGTCATGCTAAACTACATCCGTTTTCGCTTTTATTTCATTGCGTTGCAAACTTCTTATGGGCAGAAATTCTAGGGGATCGTCCACAAATGAAGTCATTAGTGGAACCAACTCTACCTTAACATTTTTGACATTTCATGGTTAAGATTAATTATTTGATAAAGGCGAAGAACGGGGGGGGGGGTTTGTTTTACAAAGAATTGGGGCATTTGCATGACATCGTTTATGTTCAGTCCCATTATAATAGTGATGGTACTATGCGGATAAGGCTGGCTCTTCACTCTTGACTTGACTTTTGACGTCTATCTAAAGTAAGTAGGTAGGTGTTTGTAATTGTAACTTGTTGATCAAACCGGTTCTTCGCTCTTTTTTCCCATGAAGAAACATTCGATATCAACTTTAGACTATGTACTTTGCTCACGTGAAAAAAAGTGTAGATAATTTCCTTGTGTTCCATTTTCCATTCTCTCATATGCATTGTTAGCCGAATGCCTTGCAGCTGTGTAAATCATATGCACACTTTCAATTTTCCTCATTTTCTTTTTCGACAGTGCAGAAGTACAGTGATCCCCTAATGCAGTTCAGTGGTCAGTTTTCGTTTGCTTCGTAGCTTTAATTCAAAATTATTTTATTCAATGTGCAAATTTCTAAACAGTTAATTTTTGCACTGTAAGTATCACCAATATAAAATTTTGAAAAATTGCTTCAAATTCTTTTTTTTATTGGAATTTTCAAAAACTTGACAACAGTTGGCGGGTAAAAATGCGGAATGAAGAGGATGTTGAGAGCAGAGTAGTGTGCTGCTGTACTGCCCGATCCTGGTCACTGGTTATTGGCTGGCTACAAACGGTAAGCACAAATTAAATAAATAAATTATATTTTTATTTTGGTACATTTTTTGTGTGTTTTTATTACTGAACTGAGGGGTGCTTCATAAATGATGTCACAGGGATTACTTTGAATTTTTTACACAACCGGTCTCCTGTCCTCATTTTAGCATTGGGTTAACAGCTGTCTTTACCATAGCATAAAAACTATATACACACCCTCTTCTAACTTATGACATCATTTATGGACGAACCTTAATTAAAATCAGTTTTTGTACCAGTAATTTGTAACCGTTTTTACTTTAAATGATTTTGATTTTCCATGACGGATTCCATGCCTACATCTTTTTTGGTTTAATTTTTGCATTTTGATTATTGATTTATGTTTTGTATAAATGTTTGAATTTAAAACAAGAAAATTTGTACTTAAATAAATTTGCAGTCAAAGCTTTAAATAACGGGTTTGTTCAAGTGCATAATACTGTATTACGTTCGTGGTAATTACAGGCAATGAAATAGAAATATAAACCGTGTGAATTTTGTTTGAATTTTTCAGATATTCAGTGGAATCACAATTCTTGTTTACCTTGGAATTGTTATTTCAATTATTGCAACGAGTAAAACTTACGAGGATGGAGCTTTACGTACTTAACTTTTTTTCTTTATATTTTCATTATTATGATATGAGAGATAATTATGACAGTAATTAATTAGTTTGTTTTTTCCCGTAATTCATAAGTTTGTTTGATATGGTAACAAACTTTGTGTTTACTTTTACTTTCAGCTATCGTTCTTCTAGCAGTAATTTTAATTTCCTTTTCCATTGAACTTGCTGCCGGAATTTTACTTATTTTGGGTGTTAACCAGGTAAAATATTTGTACTGCTATGTAGTCAAATGTTATTTTTTGCCAGTTATTGCAAGTTGCAAAATTTTGCAAAAAATCGCTGATTGGAAATACTTTGTTAATTGCAATAATTTATTCTAACCCTCGCTATTTTTATTTTATTTTCGGGTTGATCAGTTACTTGAAAATTGATTTTATTAACGTGATAATTTTTTTTTCATTTTAGCAAAGTATTCAAAAAATTAAAGTTTGGTACGTAATCCAAGTAGCAATCCTGGCGCTGACCTTCCTTGCAGTGGTTCTTTGTATACTTGGAGGTGGACTTAAGGAAATGGGTCACGAAATTTTGGTGATTCTTGTGACAGTTTTCTGCATTTGGGTTGTGAATATACATCGGAGGGAATTAATTGATGCAACTCCAATCGGATTTAAAGCCTAATTGCGTTCTGTCGCGGGAATCTAGAAGATTTAGAAAAAGAAACCGCATAAGCAGCTATGATGCCATTTCAAAATGTTATTCTCTATCTAATGTAAAATATTGTGTACTTAAATTATGTAATAAATCAACACGTTGAAACCGTACGTCTGCAAATCGAATGGAAAATTATTTGAAAGTACCAGACTTCAATTGTTAAAGTGCATTGAAACTCGAATCGTATGGTAATATAGAGTAGTCATAGCAATTTGTATTCCAATTATTCTTTGTCCAATTACCTGATAAAAATTCCAAGCTTGAGCATTACTCAAATTTTATGGGACAGTTTTGCTTCGAACCTATTTACATTTGGTACTCGTGATGCTAATCAGGTATAAGCCGGCGTACTACATAATATAAACTATGAAGAACCAAAATGACCCATTTCCAATTTAAGCGAGAATCAAAATGAGCTATTTCATAAAATCAAAATGAGAAACATGCGTAATTTGTTAAATCAGAGTTTTTAAAAAGTGTAAAATGTTGTATTTACATGTTTTTGAAAAGTGTAAAATGTTCCATTTACATGTTTTTGAAAAGTGTAAAATGTTGTATTTACATGTTTTTGAAAAGTGTAAAATGTTCCATTTACATGTTTTTGAAAAGTGTAAAATGTTCCATTTACATGTTTTTGAAAAGTGTAAAATGTTCTATTTACATGTTTTTGAAAAGTGTAAAATGTTCTATTAACATATTTTTGAAAAGTGTAAAATGTTCTATTTACATAATTTTGAAAAGTGTAAAATGTTCTATTCACATGTTTTTGGAAAGTGTAAAATGTTCCATTTACATGTTTTTCAAAAATGTAAAATGTTCCATTTACATGTTTTTGAAAAGTGTAAAATGTTCCATTTACATGTTTTTGAAAAGTGTAAAATGTTCCATTTACATGTTTTTGAAAAGTGTAAAATGTTCTATTTACATGTTTTTGAAAAGTGTAAAATGTTCTATTAACATATTTTTGAAAAGTGTAAAATGTTCTATTTACATAATTTTGAAAAGTGTAAAATGTTCTATTCACATGTTTTTGGAAAGTGTAAAATGTTCCATTTACATGTTTTTCAAAAATGTAAAATGTTCCATTTACATGTTTTTGAAAAGTGTAAAATGTTCCATTTACATGTTTTTGAAAAGTGTAAAATGTTCCATTTACATGTTTTTGAAAAGTGTAAAATGTTCTATTTACATGTTTTTGAAAAGTGTAAAATGTTCCATTTACATGTTTTTGAAAAGTGTAAAATGTTCTATTTACATGATTTTGAAAAGTGTAAAATGTTCTATTCACATGTTTTTGGAAAGTGTAAAATGTTCCATTTACATGTTTTTCAAAAATGTAAAATGTTCCATTTACATGTTTTTGAAAAGTGTAAAATGTTCCATTTACATGTTTTTCAAAAATGTAAAATGTTCCATTTACATGTTTTTGAAAAGTGTAAAATGTTCCATTTACATGTTTTTCAAAAATGTAAAATGTTCCATTTACATGTTTTTAAAAAGTGTAAAATGTTCTATTTACATATTTTTGAAAAGTTCAAAACATTCTTTTTAAATGCTTTTAAGACGTGTTTCAATATTTTTGTAGATAGTGGATATTGTTTTTAGCTACAAATGGATATGGGTCATTTTGGTTCTTCACTGACGATATTAGAATTAATGTTGTAATTTGTATTGCATCTACTTAATATAATTGTATAGCAACTGCATAGAAACCTATCTACTACAACTTTCGGAATCCCAACAGATTTTACTTCAAGGCCTAAGTATTTATAAATATTTAACACCTCGTAGTTTGGAATGTGAAACTTTGTTTGTTCATTTTCAATGCATCATTTTCAGTGAGGTACAAAAAAGCGTTATTTGCTTTTCACACGAAAATTTTTGTGCAGCGTTCGTTAATAACCGAAATTTCTGTCAAATCAAAAATTATTAGAAATCCGCAATGTCAATTTTGTAAAGGTTTTCTAATAGGAAACAGAGCTAAAATTTGTAGTTTTGATAATAAAGTTAAAAGATCTGTTTAGGAAATGGAAAAAAGTGGCAAGAATCTCTGCTGCTGTGGGACTAAAGTGTGGGCACTCCTCGTTGGATATGTTCAGTCGGTAAGCCCACTACTACGGAGAATTTTAGTGCAACACTAGTAATATGTAGCTAAATTTTTGATTAAAAAAGGATTAATTAATTCAATAAATTATTTTATCATCTTTCAATTTCAGATTACGTGTTCCCTGAGCCTGTCCCTCATTAGTGTCTACTTCTGCCTTGCTATTATTGTAGGGGTGAATGAAGGTAATTACATTTAAATAAGGGATCGTCCACAAATTACTTCGCCAAAAAATCCCTACTTTGGATTCCGAATAATAATCCTATTATCAGTTTAGAGAAATTAGATTTTTTTTTAAATTAAAAAAAATAATTTTAATAATGTGTCAAAAATGTTTTCATATTTTTTTAAGGAATAATTGATGAATACAATGTACCTTTGGCTCAATTTATTGGGAGTTCAATTATTCTTATTGTAATTTTAATTCTCTGTCTTATCGCGGGATACAGTTTGATTGCTGGAGTACGACAGGTGAGTGAGCTAAGTAGGCACAGAATTTTTCAAACTCTATTTAGTCGGATATTTTAAAAATGTAATTTAATTTTTAAATGAAATATCATTTGATTACAATGTAGAGAGATGAAAAAAAGCTCAAAAAATACATTGTACTAATGTCCGTTGCCTTGGGATTCACATTAGTCACACTCACAATGGAAATGTTCAGTGAAGACTGGATGGGAACGGCTCGGGACGGTGTTGGAATAATTATTAGCATACTTGCCATGTGGATTGTAAATGTGCACAGGCGCAAAGTTTATCGCGAAAGTGTCCTTCCCGAAATTGGACAAGGGAGCTATGACGAAAAAGCTTAAATTTGAAAATAAAAAATAAAAACATACACCCAACCAATGACGTAATTTGTGGGCGTCCCTTTATGATTTAATTTAAAAGTTGCATTTAATAACAATTACAATCATGTGATAAACCGTAATATGTCTGCCAACAACAAAGTAAATATTCATGAAACAATTTTAAATTAATTTTTTTGACAGCCATAATTAATGAAAATTACTAATTACAATTTGTAATTATTTTGAATAAATTAGTTAATTATATTTGTCTCAAGCGGATTAAATACACTATTTAGTTCAGTGATGTATCCATACAGTAGTAGAGAAAATTAGACTGGTACATTATACATGTGAAGCTACGGCAAAGTAACACTAAATAATTTATAACTTCCACACAATTAAAAATTAACTAAAAAATTCCAAGTTATACCGCAGTGAAATGAACATAACCGAAATTAGAAGTGAAAGCCGCGGCCGACGACGCGAGGGTTTCTATTGTTGCAATGCCAAAGCTGGATCATTTGCGATTGGTGTGGCTCAAATAGTAAGATTTTTTTTTTATTTTTTACTTTATTCAGATTTTTGATTTATAATATAATTACTCATGTGTTTAAAATTTTTTTATGTAACTATGTAATTAATTACAATTACATAGATTTTAAGCTGTCTTGGAATTTTGATTTTATTTTGGCAAGTTTTATCCACAATCCAAAAAAGTTACGGACATGGAAATACTGCAATTGGTCAGTTTTAAAAATGTTTTGTACTATTACCATAAATTCTCAATTACCGGCCTGTTCATGTTGATATCTCATGACTTATGATGCTGGGATTGGGATTTAGTTTTAAAATTATAGCGTTTTAATTGTTTACCTTTACCACAGCATTACTTGTATTGGGGATTTTGATTATTTTCTTCGAAATTCAATTCGTGGCCGGAGTCGTTTTGATAGGGGCTGTTCAACAGGTGATTTGATTTATACACTATTTTAAAAATTTCAAAAATGTTCCTTGTACGATCAAGTTCAAAATCTTTCTTGACACGTTCCTAAAATCTAGAAAAAACATTTTTAGATTTCATGTTTTTTAAAATTTCAAAATATTTTAGTTTTTAAGGTTTTTTTTTGTTTCCGACATTTTAACTTTTTTTTATTGTAGAAAGTACATTAAATGACAAAGTTTTAGCAAAAAATGATGTAATATCTGTTGGTACGAAATTCTGTTATATAGGGAAACGCGGGAAAGATAAAAATTTGGCAAGTAATTCAGTGGGTATACGTCATCTGTGGGACAATTGTACTTGTGCTTCTTGTAGCAGCCGGAAATGTAATTGAAGTTTTACAAGCTGCTGCTGCTCTGTTAATCGCTATTGCCTCGATTTGGATTGCCAGCGTTCATCGAAAAGAGTTGGAATTTGTTCATTTAAATGTCCTTAATAATTGTGTCTAATTTACAACCAAATTCAGAATCAGATGCGATGAACACAATCTTATATAATAGAACATTTTTGCACTTTCTTAAAACATATGTGAATTAATGAATTGAGCATTTTGCACCTTTAAAAAGTGTATAAGAAATGTACCGTGGTTGTTTATTGTAATAAGCATTTTATAAATACATTTTTAATTTTACGTCAAGTTTAAATTTGGCAACTTTCATTATTGTGAAACTTTCCCAGGGGATAATTAGGTGTGTAGAAAGTGTTACGTAATCCTGTCATAAATATTTACAATAATTAAAATATTTTGCAAACTTGGCAACACACTACATCTATGAATAGGACTAATTATGATTTGGAAGTCTACTTGCATGAAATTAGACATGTGCTTAAATCTAATAGCTTTCTGTGCAAAATTGCAACGTTTAAATACAAAGCATCGATGAATATAATTATATATAATTATCGTAAGTGAAAAACCAAAATGACCCATATCCATTTTTAACTAAAAACAATATCCACTATTTACAAACATTATGAAACACGTCTGGAAAGCATTTATATAGTATATTTTGCACTTTTTAAAATATGTAAATAGAAAATTTTACACTTTTCAAAAAGCATGTAAATAAAGCATTTTACACTTTTCTAAAACATGTAAATAGAACATTTAGTACTTTTCAAAAAGTATGTAAATAAAGCATTTTACACTTTTCTAAAACATGTAAATAGAGCATTTTACACTTTTCTAAACATGTAAATAGAACATTTTACACTTTCCAAAAACATGTAAATAAAAGATTTTGCACTTTTCAAAAAGAATGTAAATAGAACATTTTGCACTTTTCAAAAACCCCTTAGTAACATTCTATAAATTTTTCATATTTTGCTTTTACGACATAGCTTATTTTGAATGTAGTTTAAATTGGATATGGGTCATTTGGTTCTTCACTGACGATATATGACTAGTCTTGCGGTCTACGCCTTAAATTCTAAAAACAGACTTTATGTTTATTACATTGTCAGCCAGCAAAAATCAAGGACTATACAAGGTGCCTATATAGAATAGCGAACAGAAAGCGTAAAGAAAACTACATTTTTACACGAAACATTACAAATTTAACCTTAGTTTTAATAAACGAATTTCTAATTAATTAATTACCTTCCAACCCAAAAGGTAATTCAAAATTTTCCAAAACGCAAAATAGACCATAGCAAAAGTTTTTTAGACAACGATTTTTCGTGAATTCAAAATTCTGCCTATGTACACAGGTCTTTAAGGAGCTTAAAAGTGCTTTGAAAAAATGGAAAATCGACAATTGTTGTGCTGTACAGCAAGGTTATGGTGTCTGGCTATTGGATGGCTACAAATTGTAAACATTTTTTTTATATAATTATCTCAGTTTAAAAAAATTATCAAAAAAAATCAAATAAACATTTTAAAAATTTATTCGTCAATAATTTTCTGTAATGCAAATTGTGTTTAGGTTTTTAGTACGTTTTGGATTGGATTTCTTATTTTCTACAATATTTCATTTGCACTAGGATTCTACTCAAGTATGGTCCAGTAAATTAATAACTATGTTTTTTTAATTATCAAAAATAAATATTTTAAGTCCATAACTTATTAATTACCGTAGTTAACCGTGTGTGGTATTTGTATCCGTTGAACAGATACACTCCGTGATAATGGCGATCATAGTACATCGCTCATAATGGCGAGTATGCTCAGCTCTATCATTGCACTCTTTGTATGTTTATTTGCTGGGATTATGCTAATTGTGGGCGTCAAACAGGTAATTTAATTAAATGCGCAACTCAATTCAAAAATTGCGAAAATAAAGTCTTTATAGTAATTTGCAAATATTTTTTTTATTACAGAGAAATGCTCAAAAGTTAACGTTTTGGATGAAGCTTCAATTTATATTTATTCTTTTTTCAATTTATTCAATTGTCATGGGGCTCATAAGTGGAGGGAATTTTATGGATTTAGTTCGTGAAATTGTAACAATTATTCTAAGTTTTGTCGCCATGTGGATTGTTAATCTGTACCGGGAAGGATTCCCGTAATATTCTTTAACTACTCAAACTACAAATTATTATTACAAATAACCTTTACAATGTGTTATTCGGTTGTATATGCACTTTAAAATTTCGTACCTTAAAAATTCGTACCCTAATTTAATTCTTACTTCAAAAAATGTGTACCCTGACAAGCCTACTTCAGCGTATTCGTATTCTTCTAATTTGCACACTGGTTATACTATGGGTATCTTAGCGCTCCTAATTTGTACATCGTATTTGTATTCTGAACATTTTTACACTATTTCGTACCCTTTTCATTTTCGTACCCTAAATTTTGTACCCTAGCATTTCATATTTAAGCATGACGCGCATGTTTTTGACATTACTATGACGATTCGTACTCTACTGTTTTTTTGTACCCTGAAATTTTGTACCCTAAAATTTCATATTTAGCACGTGTCACGAATGTTTTTGACATTACTATGACGATTCGTACCCTACGTTTTTTCGTACCCTAAAATTCTGTACCCTAAAATTTCATATTCAGCACGTGTCACGAATGTTTTTGCCATTACTATGACGATTCGTACCCTACGTTTTTTCGTACCCTGAAATTTTGTACCCTAGACTTTTATATTTACCACATTTCGCGCATGTTTTTGTCAGCTTGAGGACAATGTGTGCGCTATTAGCGCTATGCTTTTTTGAATACTGGAATTCGTACCCTTTTAATATTCGTACCTTAAAATTTCGTACCCTATTTATATTAAATATCTGACATTTGAAACAGTAGTTATACTCATATACCTTTGAAATTTCGTACCTTACCTATTTAAAAATTGCCACATTCGATAATTAATTGGTTCAAATTCTAGCGAACAACTGTGAGCAGTTGGTATGAATTGTGGTGGCGCACAAACTATGATAAAATTAATTCTATATTTTGTAGATAATTTAATTCTTTACCATCGCGAGATTAAAGCTAACCAATGGCTACAATAAAAACAGATGTAGCTCAGGCCATTAGTGTTGTTACTTTATAGAATCAGTTGATCATCTTCAAATGATAATAAGCTACAAATTAGTATTTTAGTGGAGGCACGTGAATTCACTTCGTAGTCATTTATTCACGTCCCTTCCTTTCCTACTGCTCAACCTTTTTCAATTACAATAATTAGAGATACCTTTCAATGTTTACAAATTGCATATTGCCGTATGTACAAAATTACTTCACATAAGTTGTTGTTGCTTGAAATATCTAAAATTGAAACACTTGGATCTCATGAATAATTTGAGATACGCTAATTTGCAGATCAGTATTATGTTACACACACATACACACACTACTTGTAAAGATACATATTTGCACAATGAGTTCACACTCGAATTCGAATGACTATTTACATCTCACCCCACACTCTCCTTCCCTTTCAAGGTTAAAATCACCCCTACGTTAAAACTCAAAACGTGAAATAAAAAATTACAAATTATCGCTATACTATTTTCAGCTTCACTCGCGCCAATCTGCAATAAAACATTTGCACTGTTATGTATTTTTTTAAATGGTTTTAAGTTGTTTAAAAAAGCTAACGACAATCATATTAGCTTAAGTGTTTATTTTTGAAAAAAAAAATTAGTTTCTGTTTCTGAAGCTAATTTTTTAGCATACCTTGTAATACAAGTTTTTTGAAGAAAAAAAAACAATACCTGTGAGAATTAATGGTATTCTATTCTGATCGACACGAGTCTAGTTTTTACTACACCAATAACCATTTCAAAATGGATAGTAAACCATTTTTATGCTGTACGACCAAAACTTGGTCTCTTTTTATTGGATGGACACAAACGGTAAGGGATACATATCTAAACAATAATTTAATTTTTTAAAAAAAACTTAATATTCTAATAATTACTGTTAAGGTATTTCAAACAATTTAAATTAATAAGGTTGATAATTTGTACGTTACTAATAACTCAAAATGTTTTGTGACACTCTACATTTTTTTAAGATACTGTGTGGAATTGGTGTAGCTGTATTTTTTGTATCATTTTTATTTTTTGTTGTGGAATTCAGCGCTGATGACGATGGTGAGATTTTAAAATTTACAAAATTTGTAGTATAATAATATTTTTAGGTTTTTATTTTTATTTTTGAATTTTTATTTTGCTCTTTTCAAGTACAATAATTTTAATTTTTCTAAATTTTAAAATAGCTTTAATTTTTGAGCGCCATATAATGTCTGTTATTTTTAATTGAGTGCCTGTTTCCACAGAAATGATTACAAGTATCGACAACTACGTGTACAACAATGCTACTGGTGTGTATTCCAACACGACAATTGACACTAATCAGCTAAATACACTGGTAGTGACGAGCATGTTAATTGCCATTGGAACGCTCGTCATAGGTCTTGCTGCTGGGATTATCTTAATAATTGGCGTGACAAAAGTAATGAATATAAATTTACGTTTTAAAAAAATTTAAACTATAACATTGCCATTTAAAACGCTACTTTCTGGTATTTATTTTTTATTTTTAGAGAAATTCTAGGAAGCTCAGAATTTGGACTATAATTCAAATAATCTACCTTTTGTTCTCCTTAGCAAATTTTATCCTAAATATATTGACAGAAATTGAGTTTTATGGATTACTCCGAGATGTGCTTACGCTTTTCTTTGGGGCATTCTGCATATGGATTGTGAATGTGCATCGACGGGAAATTATTACTTATACTGTGGGCAGTGTTATTTATGCGGGAAGGCGATATTAAAAATACATATCGTCTGTGAAGAACCCAAATGACCCATATCCAATTTCAGCTAGATTCAAAATGAGCTATGTCATAAAAACAAAAAGAAAAACATGCCTAAAACTAATTCCATATTTTTGAAAATGCGCAAAATGTTCTTATTCCATGTTTTTGAAAAGGTGCAAAATGTTCTAATTCCATGTTTTTGAAATGTGCAAAATGTTCTAATTCCATGTTTTTAAAATGTGCAAAATGTTCTTATTCCATGTTTCTGAAAATGCGCAAAATGTTCTAATTCCATGTTTCTGAGAATGCGCAAAATGTTCTTATTCCATTTTTTTGAAAAGGTGCAAAATTTTCTAATTCCATGTTTTTGAAAAGTGCAAAATAGTCTATATAAATGCTTTCAAGACATATTTCAATATTTGTGTAGATAGTTGACATTGCTTTTGGCTAAAAATGGAAATGGGTCATTTTAGTTCTTAACAGACGATATTGTACTAGTCACTTATTTAAAAATGCCGCTTAAAATAAAAAAAAATAAAAACTCTAAAAAACATGTGTAGTGTTACAGTATTTAGTTAGTCAGCTGATAATTTTTTTTACCGGAATGAGACCAACAAAGAAGCGACTTGAAGGGCAACAAAGTTAATAAAAATTAAAGTGGACGTTCTTTCAAGTTCATTAAATCCACCGATTTTAATAGTAATTTTTGGTATTGACCTTATGACCTTGGGAACTTCTAACCCAGTGAGATCCCACGAGGAACTTGTGGACGTGGACATTTTTAGACATACTATGATTGTGTTTGTGTATAGGCTAGCTTGCTCTGGGATTTGAAATGCTTTCTCATAAATGAAGCAGTAGCATACGATTGCATCCAGTCCTATGAGAATGTTTATAATTGCAACGAGCAGTGCTTCTTCGTGGTATTTGATCCCAAAATAAAGGCCGCCAATACTAAATACGAGCAGACATATTTTAAATACAAAAATTGCTTGAGAATTGCTTTGATTAAATAGCTGAGTTAGAAGCTGGAGCTCCCGACAGTTTTTCGCTGAATTACGAAGTTGTTCTTTTGACGGATGGCTTTCTTTCCTGTTTTTCAAGTTTAGGAAATTAATGAAATTTAACCAAAATTTTGACCTAATAGTAGTTAATTTTCAACTATAATGGTGGTAAAGTTGGACTTACAATTTTTTAACAGCAGCATGGAGCCTCTTGTTACAAGTTTCCAGGAGTGACAGGTGGAGATTGAGCGTGAAATAGATATTTGAATTGAGAAAAACCAGCATTAAAAATTCTAAAATACTAAACAACAAAAACGCTGGAATCGTTTTCTGGTCTTCCCTCAAAATATTATAAAACAGTTGAGGTCGTGTTGGGTCACTCAGAAGCATAACAAAACTAAAAAGGTTGGATTCCACAAGTAAAACAGGAAGAAATTTCAAAAGCAATTCCTGCTTCGAAATATTTCCAAGACCCAAAAACCCTAAGACTTTCCCTTCCCTATGTTTTTTGCTTTCTAAAAATTGCTCGTTTGTTTCTGACTCTGCCTTAATTTCATTCCATACCTTAATTAGAATGTCACTGTGCTTCTGATAGTTGTAGAAAAGATAAATCGCAAGAAATTCGGTCAGATTAAAAATCAAATGAATAGACAGGTGATTAAAATTGAAATTTTCGCTCGAAGATTCAATTAAAAAAATAAACTGAATTGTGACGTAGACTGTGCAGACGAAGAATATAAAACAATACAAATTCCACAAGACTAATTTCCACTGTGAGGAATGCCTTTCAATTTGCCCCGTTTTTGAATTAAAATGAAACGGGAGGAGACATAATTTGGAAGCAAAACACATGCCAAACCAGTTTGCAATGTCTTTCTTAGCAGTAGAATGCATTTTACTTTTGTTCTGTCGATTCTATATAGGCTTTCAAGAATTGGTATGCTCCCGTTTTAGGTTTCTGTTTAGAAAAACGAAAATGCAAATTATTTTGTGAATTAAAGCTGACTTAAGAAAAGTTGTGATCAAAAGGTTGTCTGGTAGAACACTAAATTCCTACAATTCGAAAACGGTCCGAACTTGGAAGCAATTCCTAAAGAAATAAAGCATTACGAAGCCAAGTTATATCGTCTGTGAAGAACCAAAATAACCCATTTAGCTAATTATAATATCCACTATCTACAAAAATGTTGAAATGTGTCTTGTAATCATGTAAATAGAATATTTTGCACTTTTTAAAAATATGTAGATAGAACATTTTGAACTTTTCGAAAACATAAAAGTAAAACATTTTACACTTTTTTTAAGTATGTAAATAGAACATTTTACACTTTTTTAAAGTATGTAAATAGACAAAGGTTACACTTTTTTAAAACATGTAAATAGAACATTTTGTACTTTTCAAAAACATGACAATAGAAAAGTTTACACTTTTTTAAAACATGTAAATAGAACATTTTAAGCTTTTTAAAAACTGTAATTAACATTTTACGCATGTTTCCTATTTTGTTTTTATGACATAGCTCGATTTGATTCTACCTTAAATTGGAAATGGATCATTTTGGTTCTTCACAGACGATATGCATAATCGATATAAGTTGTGTTATGAAAAGAAGACCACAATATGCAAGACCATATTTTCCGAATAAAATATTTCTACTTTAAATTCCATGAATATTTTATGACACGTGGGGCTTTCACAACATAGTTCTTGCAAAATAGGTTACAGGTCAAAAGCCAACTATGTATAGTAAAAATGGATATTGACTGGAAAAACCTTGATGAAAAGTAAAGTAAACGCCCCTTGTCTTTCGTAACCAAGACGTTCAGCATTTGTAATATTCATGAATTTGCCTCGTGCGGCTCGTGCAGTTCGTTTCAATGTGTTTTGTGAGGCAAGACGGATGTTACTAAACGTTATAAATACCTATTTTCCATTGCTAAAATGACCTAAAAACGCCGTGACAATTTATTTTAGCGCAAATTCAATACAGCTATATGTATAGCTTAGACCGAAATGTAGAAATTATTACCATATCGTCAATGAAGAATCAAAATCACACATTTTTATTAAATTGTAATGTACCTGTAAAATTAGAATACGAATTGAGGGCTATCTCAAAAGCATTAAATTATCATGCATTGTACAGCATATATATTTTTGTTTCATTTTACAACTTTTAAGAAACAGTAGTAGTACCACGTTTTACAGTAAATTTAAAAATAAGGTAGTTAGAACACTTTGCAGTTTTTTAAACTACGTGTATAGAGTTTTTTGATTTTTTCTAAAATTTGTAGATAGAACATGCAGCGACAGCCGCATATTTAATACTTTATAAATAACACACGTTTTACAGTTTTCAAACATAATTACACGTGGAAAAACACATGAATTTTGAAACAACGTAGAAAGAACATTTTTAAATCTTTGAATTACAAGTAAATACAATATTTTGCAAATTTTAAAGACATGTGAACGAAAAATTTTGCATTCTTCAAAAACACGTGTTTTAAACACCAAGCACTTTTAAAACATTAATATAATATACTTATAATAATAAGATATTAATGTGTGGTGGCAGTGCCATAGAAAGGATGAATAATAAAGTGCTCTATAGTCGAAAGGCTAGAGAGGAGATAAGATTCAACTGCTACTCGTTTGAGTTTTCTAAGACAACTGTTAATTTATTTAATACTGGTTCTTTGACTTCAACTTTAACAACGTAATTTGTACAATATAAATAATATAATTGTTGATCGAATGATGTCAATTTCAACATCCTTGAGTATGTGTGAAATTGTAGTTTCCTTCTGTAAAAGAATATTAATCCAATAATATATTCCAAATAATTATGAGCTCATGCTGAGCTGTATGCTTATACATGATAATTTCCGAATTACAAATAATTCTAATTATAAAGCAATGTGCATCATTGCATAGTAGCAATGACTGCATCCTGTGAAACAGAAGGATGTGGTGGCCTACTCACATCATAATGAGCTGAGTGGCACAAACATCTAATGCAATAGTAGGATTGAAGATCCTTCACTATGCAACCGGAATGAACGATGACATTGCAGTGGAATGCATCGTGTACATTATTCCTTATTATAACCAATTAATAAATAAACTAGAGAGGAAGTCTCTACATACTTCTCTCTGTAGAATGCAACATATTAAATTTCCAATGTAATAATTACTGCAATGGAATGGTCGATCTTCAATATTCATGATAATATGAGATCACCATTATTGCACAATATCCTGTTCAAATTATATAGAATACGGATAATAGAATTTAGGTAAAAGATGTATAATTATACTAATTATAATTACACCTTCCTCTTCTATGCTATGTATATTTTAACACCCTCCTTTGGATTAGGAATCTAAAAATTACTGATCCAATACGGAAGATACATAGATAGGTATCAAAGTTCATATAGCCAAATACATATTCATTCATTTAATAAAACTAATCATATAATGCCAAATCAATAATCATGCTCGTAAATCTGCTGCGCTTCGGTGCTGGTCCAGATTGAGTCTTGAGTTTCGGTAATCCTCCGGGTCTAGTTGGCCGGGCATCACTCGGGCGAGTGGAATCGGTGGGAGAGTAATGTACATATCTTCAGGATCCATTAGCTTGGATTCTCGTTTCAAAGTGAGGGTATTCATTTCTTCCTCGAATGCTGGCTCGGTCTGCTTGGTGTCCGGCTTACGACTGCGGCTACAATGCTTCTTTCTGAGCATGATGGCTCCTCCTCCAAACTTCCAGTAGAGGGTAATGAGAGCTGAGCAGATGATCGCTGCAACGGCGATTCCAGTCCAGGCTGATAAATTTCCTCCCGTGTCAATTGGGTCATCCCAGTGTATCTGGTCTATGTCGCTGTTCCGTATAGGAAATGTTACATTCAGCTGATTCATGTCCAGTTGTGGCGTTAAATGCCAGCTTATTTTCTCAACAAATGTCGGATCCTCTCTGTCAATAAAGATGAGGTCCATGACGCTTCCCTGGTAAGTATTATTCAGAATTCGGAAGGTCGTGCTAATCGGTAGCGTAATGACATTGTTTGGACATTTTATTTTCCGTCTATCATTGACTGTTAGTTCCAGTCCGGGGCAGTAAATATAGTACTTGCCATCATATGCCTTTACTTGTACGGCATCCTCTTCATCATGAAGGGTAGACGGGTGACAATTTGTAAGTGCGTAAAAATCTTTTCCGCCTTTGAAACTACTGCGTGGTCTGCAGGTTTGCCTTGTCGTGGCAGATACTCGGTTTTTATATTTGAATTCTAAACCTGTATCATATACACAGTCTTCAACTGTTGATATCAGTGCATTTCTCGGTCCAATATATTCGAGATTGCAAGTCTGATTCTTCTGCTTCGTAAGTAGAGTGAATGGGTCAGCTTCTACTACTGTCAGATTCGGATTGATAAGGGGAATGATGAATTCCATGTAGATATTTTCTAAATCAAAATCCGTACGGCAAGATCTGAAGTCTGCCATAATCATGGGGCAATGGTCTCCACAAGGTAGGGTGAAATTAAGGTACTCGAAAAAGTGTTCGTCCATCTTGAAATTTCTCCACAACTTTCCAGTCTGCTTCAATATGCTTACGCTGGAGGAGAGTCTACTTGCAAGGAATGCTATATCAAATTCCATATCGGTGAGAACATTCGGTAGTCCGTTCACCTCAGCTACTATGTTGTTCATTTCTGATGCCAAAATCGCCATATGTTCTTTCAATAATTCTTGATTATTTGTGAGAACTCGAACTTTCGATTCAAGTGAGTTAAAATGATGGGCCAAATCGTACGTGTGCTTCTGATTTACTTGGGCTTGATGTGTGGCGTGCATGGACATACCTAGTCCTGCGCTGGTCATCACGAACATAGCTGTAATTGCCAGAGCTGTGAATACAAATCTCTTTTCCCGGTGCGGTGCCGTGGACACCTCCTTCGGTGGGCAAATATGTTTAAGTTCCGTCAGGAACGTCCTTCGGTATTCTAGATCGCATCTCTTTCTGAGCGATAGTAATGAGCTTTCAGTGGCTACTAGTCTGTCCGGTATCATTAGTCGGCAGGGGGATAATAACTGTATCTTTAGCTTCACAGTGTTGTATCCGCTAATGGCTGGATGGTCTGACCTTCTCCAAATAATCGGTGGTCCATCGTCAATTTTCGAACTCAGCCCTCCTGACAGGAGCACGGCGATGAGGAATAATGCCATTTTCATAATAGTCCAAAGTGTAGAAAATCCAGTGGTTTTCTTTCTTGTGAATCTTTCAAATTTCGATTCAGGGCGTATGTAGCCTGCGACTGCTTCAATTCGAGTCGGCTTGCTGATGTCAACCATACCCATGGCCTTCATGAGGTCTCCATGTCTCGGTTGCGGTAGGGATTTTGTAAGCATGTCAGCTTGTAATTCTTCTGAGCGCTTATGAGCTAGTATTAATTGATCGGTTTCAATTAGCTCCCGGACCCAAAATATTCGTGTACGTACGTGCTTGGTCCTTTCGTGATTGCCTTCCATATTCGCAATCAATTTCCATCCAGCTTCTGAGTCTGTGAACTGGTGGATTGGCTCATTCCATTCTCTTAATCCCATGTCACACAATAAATAGTGTGCCCAGATGGCTGATCTTGCCATGCTGTTGATGCCATAGACTTCTGCTATGCATGTTGAATGTGCTACCAGGTTTTCTTGTTTTGAGGTCCAAAGCCATACTACTCCGTTCAGTAATATGCATCCTCCCATAATTGATTTTGCTCCTGGTGCGTCCGCAAAACTTGCGTCTGACTGTACTTCAAATTCAAGTACTCCGTCTTCTGAGTATAAATATCTGATCGATTGATAGATCGTATTAATGAGGTAATGAAGGACGTGCAGGGCTGCTTCATAGTCCTTCTGATCATAATTAGCGAATCTCTGCGTAAGTTTCTGTACGGCGAATGAGATGTCGGGTCGGCTTAGGCGACTGATAAATAAGAGGGATCCTACCAATGACTGAAATGGTAGATCTTCATGTAATTCCTCCACAATATTCTTTTGTGGGTTGTAATCTCTTCTCATAGGTGTGGTAACCTTGCTGTAATTCCCTTTCTGTTGGAATTTCAATTTAAATTCTGTGATCTTGGTCACTTGATTGATCTGGACGTACTTGTCCGTAATGCGAATGTCCATTCCTAAGAATTTGGAAACGTCGCTTGATTCAGTGATGTTGAATCCAGTTTTCAGTAGCCGTATCAGTTCATCCATGTCGTATCTGTGAGTGGATGTGGCTAGACTGTCATCTACATACCAACAAATGTATGTAGTGTGTTCCTCTCCATTCGTATCCTTGTATCTGAGGATGTAGAGGCATTTATCATAGTCACTCTGTCTGTATCCAATGGATAGCATGAATTTCCGTACTTTCTTGTAAAAGTTTCTCGGACTTTGACATAGTCCATATAGTGACTTGATGAGTCTGCACACCTTATTGTTGCCTTCCTTGAAACCTTGAGGCTGGTGCATATAGACTTCTTCTTCCAGTTCGGCGTGTAGAAAAGCAGTCTTCACATCTAACTGTGTGATGAACTTCTTATTCATTCCGGCGTCGCTGAGCATGAGTCTAAAGAGCTCATATCTTGCGGTCGGGGCGAACGTATCAGTATAATCAATTCCTTTGATTTGTTTGTTGCCGAGTACTACAAGTCGGGCTTTGTATCGGTCTCCATCAGGCTTATAACCATAAATCCACATGCAGGGGATTATGTATCTTGTCTTGGGTCTCTCTACTAGCTTCCAAGTTCCAGTGCTGATGAGTGCATTGAATTCTTCATTCATAGCTTCTATCCAGTAATTCCTGTCCACTGAGGCTAATGCTTGCTCGTAGTTGGCAGGTATGAATACTGGCCTTCTGTGAGGTATCGGTACCTTTTCTGATGCTTCTGGTAAGCGTGTTTTCTGGATTGATCCAGGTAGTTTGCTCGCTGCGAACATGGTCTGTTCCGAGGCTTTAGAGTCCAGGTCTATAACTTCTGGAGTTTCAATTTTTGATTTCTTTGTATCTGATCGCAATGTTCGATCAGTAGGCTGTGGAGGGGCCTTCCGCTTTACTGTAGTTCCAGCGGGTCTGCCTCTCTTCTTTATTATAGGAATTGGCGGCTCGTCTCCTACGATGCACTCCATAACGTCTGTGGGTGCTGCCGGGCCATCCTTTGGTAATCTCCAATTAATAGCGTTTTGCTCTAAGAATGTCGTATCGAGTTGCTCTCTGTGCGGTACATTCTTGTTATCTCTTGATTCAGTTTGAAAATGCTCAGGTATAGGTACTGACTCGCTTTGGCTGTCAGTTTCTATAATCTCTGGGGGTAAATAATCTTCAAGCGTACCTTCAGGTCCTTCGTTCATGAATGAGGCTTCTGTGTCTTGCCCATCGGAGTCTGATAGGTCTGGATTATTTTCTCCAGGCTGTGTCTGTCTGAGGCTTGGCTGTATGACGGTAGTGACTTCATTGTCGTCTTCGTCCGTATCATAGCTCGTATAATTCGGTACTCGTTCCGAGTGAACCGATTGATTTTTGTCTTTGATTATATCTCCATTGATATCTCTCTTGTGGACGAGGGTCCTTCTGAATTCTCCAATGTGAGCGCCCTTTGTCTTATTTTTGTTATTCTTGTATTTGTGTCCTACATACCACTCATCATCCCGGTTTAAGTGTGACGGGGGTGGTTGATCCGGAAAACGGGCGTCGAAGAAATCAGCATGTCTACCATAAAAGTATCTCTTGGTTTCGACATCGTAAAACTTGTATTCTCGGTTGTGTTCCACATATCCGACGAATATCCCGATCCATGTCTTCCCCTCCCAAATTTGACCTTTCATAATTTTAACGCCTGCGTTGCATCCGAAAATATGGATGTGTCCCAAATTTGTAGGTTTCTTATGGATCATAGTAAAGGGTGTCTGAGTCTTCCCTTTGTGTAGGATGCGATTGTGTAGATATGCTGCTGTATCCACTGCATCTTCCCAAAATTTATTTTGTAAGTCTGCTTCAATAAGCATTGCTGTTGCGGTTTCTTTGATAGTGCGGACTTCTCTTTCTAATTTCCCATTTGACTGTGGGCATTCCACAGGGGTCGGAACATACGTAATTCCTTTTTCTCTGACATAGTCATGCATCCAGTGATTGTCGAATTCTGTTCCAGAATCCGTCTTGATAAATTTGACTTTATTTCCAGTCTGTGTTTCGAGCCATGTGGCGAAATCAATAATTTTCTGTACTATTTCAACTCCATTCTTGTTTGAGTGAAATGTAATTCTCCTGTAGTCGGAGTGATCGTCTTTCATGAGTAGGAAGTATCTGTTTCCTTGATTTGAGTAAACTCGGGCATGAACTAGATCTGCATGGATACATTCTCCGTTTTCGAATGTGTCTTGATCGTCTTGATCTGGGAAAGGCTGACGTGTTGCTTTCGCCTTATTGCATACAACGCAATCGTGTGGAGGTTCAAGTTTTCCTCTTTTTCCTAGTGAAGCCGCTTCAGTGTTGACTGTCTTTGCAATGTATGGATGACTAATGTGTCCCATTTTCTCGTGCCAGCGTTGAACTGCGCCTAGCACCATCCCTCTGGCTAACATAGCTTGGGGTAATTTGTTAACAGGCTTGAACATCATGGTGAGTTGTCCAGAATTTTCATTCTCTTGTCGAACCATGATTCCTCGGAATATTAGTCTCTTTTTCTTGAGAGGCTCTCCATTCTCATTGTAACTTTGATAGAAATTGATGTCCTCATTTCCACCCATGAATTCTAAATTCCTGTCCTTGCATGCTGAGGAGACTGAAAATAGATTTGCTGACCTTGGTAAGTACCAAACGTCATTCAGTTCTTGTGGTTCCCAGCTGTAACCATTAAAGGCTGAGACTACCACTGTCCCGGATCCTGGCGATTCTACGCTTGAGTTATCTGCGAGTCGAATCCCTTTTGGTCCATCGGGAAATGGTTCATATGATGTAAACCATTCTTTCCTTCCGCATAAATGCATGGAAGCTCCAGTATCACAGGGCCAAACGAAGTGCTCCTTGACTGGGGTATAATCGTCATATTCGGTTTCTGACTTGTCTGTTGCTGCTCGAATGTACTTGTAATTAGCTAAGAAAGCTCTGTTTCTGATGTGGCTACCCCCTGGGGTAGGCTTTGGTATTTCAATTCTTTGATGAGAGCGGGCTGGAGTCTGACTTGACGGTCCAGGCTGATTCGCGTTCTTCTTGGGTTTCGGACGTGTATCCTCCCTTTGACATGATCGTAAGTTATGAACACTCTGAGAGCCTCCAGGTTGCTTTGATGTGCTTAGGCTGGAGGGGAGGTCCCTTCTTCGATCCATGTTTCTCGGATCTATGTCTTTTCTATCCATATCTTCCCTCGGGAATGGATGACAATTTCGATCCATACATTCTTGGTAATTTCGAGTGCAATCTTCACATCTCTTGATGTAGTAATCGTGTCCACATTTAGTAGTGCATATGTTATGCTTGGTGGGGCAATATCCAACTGCTCCCTTTCTTCTTTCCTTTTTAGTTGGTGGACTGTAGAAACATTCTTCTTGTTTCGGTTTCTGTGTTGACCGTCGATCACGAGTGAACGGATTCGGTTTATAAGCCGACTCCTTCCACCGTGCCTGCGACTGCTGAGCCGTACTCTTCGAATGAGAATTCTGAGTGACGCTCTGCCCTCCCGACTGTGTCTTCGGTGGGTCTGGTTGTCTGTGTGCTACAGATGTGTAGGCTTGCGCAGCTGCCCCTCCCACCCCTTGAAGGGTGACTTTGATATGAGGAGTGTGCTTTCCGGTCGTCTGGATTGACCTGTCAATGGTGACTTTGCTCAATGTTGCTTGAGGCTTATTTTTTATCTTGTCTAGATAATATTTGCCTGATGTCGGCTTCCATTCCTGTCGTAGGAAATTGAGTAGATGTCTATCGTACTCTTCTTTAGTTTCTTGTGGGGCAAATTCAATGTCTTCAGTGATGCCCGGGTACATTTTTCTAGGGTCGAGTAATTGACAATTCCAGTCTTCCATACTCTGTCTTGTAGCGCTGAGTGAGAATAATTCCAATGCGCAACGAGCTCTTCGTTCTTGCTTTCTTGGACCGTGGGCTCTGCTGATGGACCATTCGTTGTCCATGTCGACTGATTCTCCGGTTCTCGGATCTATCATATCCCATTCCGAATCAGTACTGCTTTCTGATGAATCTCTTGTTGAGCGAAAAATGTTCCCCTCCTTCACTTGCATAAGTTGAAGGGTATCGTCATATCGAATGCAAAAAGGATTTGTTTTGCAATCATGCCAAGTGGTTCTATAGGTAAGTGGTCCACTTGTCGGCTGTAAGGGTAGGTGACTGTGACCTAGCATGAGACATCCTGTCTCCATATTCGGTACAAGTAAAGTCTGTACGTGTTTCCATTCGTTTCTGAGGAAATGTCTCTTCAGGCTGTCAATCTTATAATTTTCTGAGTCCGCCTGAGTTCTGACCATGAATGCATGGGGTAGGTTGAGAGCTTCAACCGTCGAGGGCTTGATAACTTCAAGTTGAGTTTCTGCCTCTTGATCTGTGCCAATGAATGGGCCTATTGTTTCTGAGGGCTTATCCGTTGTTGCCTCCTGGATTGTGCCTGTGATAGGACTTAAAGGTTCTGAGGGCTTATCTGTTGTTGCCTCCTGGATCGTGCCTGTGATAGGGCTTATGGATTCTGAGGGCTTATCTTCACTGAGTGATGCCTCTTCATTGTTGTTCCCAGTTGTTGGGCTTTCAACTTCCAATTCAATTTCAGTGCTTGGGGCGTCCAAGGCTTGAGTGCGACTGATATGCACTGAAATGAGGGAGCTTGATTTGCCTCCTTCAATCCACTTGATAGTTTCCCGTGCGTAGGGAAGTTCATTGATGAGATAACAATCCGTAGTAGGATTGTACTTGATAATTGTATCCAGTTCTGACCTGTCTATTTCGGTCTTGTTGCCTATGTTGAGGGCTTTTTCAGTGCAGGTAGTCTTGGCTTGCCTGACTTTCGGATCTGTATCCTTTTTCTGTTCAAGAAATTCTTTTCTCAATTTTGTTTCTGCTGGATAGCATTGCGGCGTTGATGCGCAGTCATGATGAGTAAAATTGACTGGTAACAATTCCAGAATTTTCTCAAGTGTGCATGGAGCTTCAGAAACCATGTAGCAGTCCGTAATGGGGAAAAATGTTACTGCATTGTAAAGCTTTTCAGTTGGAGTAGCTGGTATTGCGACCTCCCCGGAATTTTCTTCAATTCCTTTTTTCTGTCTCATTTCGAGAGCTGTGCATGGTCGGATCATATGTGCATGTCCTCCAGCTTGAATTCTGATTGCCTGTGTCGGGGTGAACACGGCATCGCGATAGAGTTTTGGATGTGACTGTGAATATCTGTAGTCCAACATCAAATCTGAATAAGGAATAGCAATTCTTGCTCTGTTTCCTCCAGTAGTATTGTTCGGACTCCCTCCTTGCTGTGAAGGCGAGTTATGTGGAGGAGAATTATTCTGTGTCGAATTCTGTCCTCCGTTCCCGTTCGCGGCGGCTGACTGTGCGCCTGGGGTATGTTGAGCTGTGTTAGCTGCTTGATATGCGGGAGCTGTTCTCCCTCTTCCAGCCATTCTACCTCGTCCTCTTCCTCGCATTGGGGAAGGGTGGTAGAAGGCCTTTTCTGGTGGATCTTCCGTGGCCTTAGGATCGCCACGAGCTTTCTTTTGACAATTAGTTTCTTTGTGAAATCTGTATCGACACCAGTTGCATCTTCCCTGGAATTCATATTCTCCAGGTTGTCTCCTTCGGTTTCCACCTGGAGCGGCGGGATGTAATTCATTCCCGGCTTGTGAATGCTTGGCACTCTTGTGTGCGTTTCTTCGGGTCAGGATTTGTTCTCGGACTGATCCCTTTGGAGGCCCTTGTCGCTGAGCTTGGAATGCGTTTCCAGTTTGACTTGCTCCGACTCGGGGACTCTTCGTTGCATTATCGTCATGATGTTTCAGGCTTTTCTGAATTACACTCATGAGTATCTTGTTATCGTCCGTGTTCATATACCAAGTGTCGAGAAAATGGACGTATCTGTTCGTCTCTTTCAAATGATGAACAGTTAGACTGACCAACATGTCTTGGGGTACTGCTGGTCCAGTCTCAGTAATCTTCACGTTGAGATTCAATACTTCGGTGACATAATCTGTCCCTGTTGTGGTGACTTTCAGTGCGAATAGCTTCACCATCAAATCGGCTCGGAGATCTGTCTTGGCAGTTCCGTATAGGGTATCAAGTTGCCCTATCATTTCAAGCGAAGTCTTGAAATTTGTAATGCGGGGTTCAATAATTTTGTCCACTGCTGCGGTTATCGTTGCTCGACAGCAGGCATCCCCGGCTTTCCAATTGTTGGAGATCTGTGTATTCGTGTTGATGGTAGCATCGTTGGTTCCAATTTCAATGTTCTTTTGATCTCCCGTTGCTATTCCCCAAATTCCTAATTGTTCTAGGGTCATTTGGAGTTTTGATTTCCACATCGCATACACATTGTATGGGGTGAGCTTCTCAAAATTAATTTTCGGTGTTTGGTAAAATACCGGCAACACAGTAGACGGTGCAGGAGCCATAATGACCTGTTCGTCTTCTTGTCGATCTTGCTGTCGATCGTTTTCTCCCGTATTCTGTCCTTCGGGAATTACAATATTATTCGGACCTTGTCCTAAATTTGTATTCGGTGGTACTACACCGTTGTTACCGGACATGGGCTTGATGTCCTGAGAAAGATTCAGTAATCCGTAGGCGTCTAGGATTCTATCTTGAAATTTCTGAATTTGTGTAGTAAAATGTACTTCGTAAAATAAATAGGCTCTGTCAAAAATATCAGTGATTTTGACACCTCTTCTAAACTTGAGTTTATTTTCACCAGTCTGAGTATTAACAACTCTCTGGGTAATATCTTCGCCGTTATATCGGGGAAGTTCTTCGGTTGCTCTGAGAGTAAGAACTTGCTCGTGATGAGCGATTTGTTCTTCACAACCTTCTAGGATCTCGAAACTGTCAAATAATTCAGCGAGATTTATTTTCTGATCGTTTGACATCAACTTCTACGAGCTTGATGTGGGAAGTTCGGCAGTATTGCCTCTTCTTTGTGTTTAAAATTTCTTTTAATAGGAGGTACGGCGATGTGGCCTCGTCTCGTCTATTATTTTTGGTGAATTTCGGCGATATTGCCTCTTCAATTCGGTGAGTGCCCTGTGGTACGGCGGTATTGCCTCGTCACTTGGGTACGAAAATAGGAAGTACGGCTGTGTTGCCTCTTCGACTCTGTTGAGTACTCTGTGGTACGGCAGTATTGCCTCTTCACTTCGAGTATGAAATGGGAAGTTCGGCGATATTGCCTCTTCGCTGAGAATTCGGCAAGTGTGCCTGTTCTCTTGTGAATTTCGGCAGGAGTGCCTGTTTGATTCAGTAAGTACTTGGTGGTGCGGCGGTTTTGCCTCTTCACGTTGAGTACGAGAAATAAGAAGTTCGGCGATATTGCCTCTTCGTTGAGAATTCGGCAAGCGTGCCTGTTCTCTTGAGAATTTCGGCAGGAGTGCCTGTTCTCTTCGTATGTGTGTGGTTCGGCAGTATTGCCTCTTCACTTGATAATTTCGGCCTTTGGTCGCCTATTATCTTCAATTGACAAGAAGTTCGGCGATCGTGCCTCTTCTTTCGATATTTTCGGCCTTTGTCTGCCTGATATCTTCGGTGAATGAGAAGTTCGGCGGTATTGCCTCTTCTTTCGATAATTTCGGCCTTTGTCTGCCTATTATCTTCTGTTGATGAGAAGTACGGCGGTATTGCCTCTTCTATTGATATGTTCGGCCTTTGTCTGCCTGATATCTTCAATTTGTAAGAAGTTCGGCTGTATTGCCTCTTCTTTTCGGGAAAGTATTACTGCGGGAAGTTCGACGGTATTGTCTCTTCACGGGTGCAGTAATTCGGGGCGGTTCGGCTCGGTAGCCTCTTTGCTTCGGGTAATGTGTTACTGCGGGAAGTTCGGCGGTATTGCCTCTTCACGGGTGCAGTAATTCGGGGCGGTTCGGCTCGGTAGCCTCTTCGCTTCGGGTACGTAGCTGGAGGTACGACGGTATTGTCTCTTCTCGTTGACTACGGTTTAGATGAGGTTCGGCGGTAGTGCCTCTTCTCTTCGGTTACGGATTTGTAAAATTCCAATCCTACCTTACGGCCCTACTCTTATACGTCTAGGTGCCTAATATCCTTGGGAGAGAACGGACTGTTCTGCTTCGTCAAATTTTCTTTACCAATAAGTCAACCTTGTTAGGGCTGGTTACCGGTTTTATTAATTCGACAGGTAAAATGCAAACAATAACACAACGGTTAGTGATGAAATGTTTGATTTTGTTTAGCAAGGGAATTTACTCAATACTTTTAGTACCTTGTCCAGAGGATTAAATAGGTAAGTTTGAGATTTCTAAAGATTTCAGACTGAACTTTAACAACTCTGAAAATCTTCCTAACACTTCTAAAAACTGAGTGATTTCCTGGGTGCCGGCCGGCTTGAAATCACACTACTTCTACCTTAGTAACTACAGTGTAAAAGTTTAAATAAAAATAGTCACGAAGAGCTGGTATTGCTACTTCGTGCCGTGTTAGGAATTGGCTTGACCTACGGGGTCAATTGTGACCGCTTGTCTCAGCCGTGCTGATAACGTAATATAATATACTTATAATAATAAGATATTAATGTGTGGTGGCAGTGCCATAGAAAGGATGAATAATAAAGTGCTCTATAGTCGAAAGGCTAGAGAGGAGATAAGATTCAACTGCTACTCGTTTGAGTTTTCTAAGACAACTGTTAATTTATTTAATACTGGTTCTTTGACTTCAACTTTAACAACGTAATTTGTACAATATAAATAATATAATTGTTGATCGAATGATGTCAATTTCAACATCCTTGAGTATGTGTGAAATTGTAGTTTCCTTCTGTAAAAGAATATTAATCCAATAATATATTCCAAATAATTATGAGCTCATGCTGAGCTGTATGCTTATACATGATAATTTCCGAATTACAAATAATTCTAATTATAAAGCAATGTGCATCATTGCATAGTAGCAATGACTGCATCCTGTGAAACAGAAGGATGTGGTGGCCTACTCACATCATAATGAGCTGAGTGGCACAAACATCTAATGCAATAGTAGGATTGAAGATCCTTCACTATGCAACCGGAATGAACGATGACATTGCAGTGGAATGCATCGTGTACATTATTCCTTATTATAACCAATTAATAAATAAACTAGAGAGGAAGTCTCTACATACTTCTCTCTGTAGAATGCAACATATTAAATTTCCAATGTAATAATTACTGCAATGGAATGGTCGATCTTCAATATTCATGATAATATGAGATCACCATTATTGCACAATATCCTGTTCAAATTATATAGAATACGGATAATAGAATTTAGGTAAAAGATGTATAATTATACTAATTATAATTACACCTTCCTCTTCTATGCTATGTATATTTTAACAAACATAGCAATAATTAATTTTTTAACTTTTAAAAATATGTTAACTCATTTTGCAGTTTTACAAACATGTTAATAAAGATTTTTACCGCTTTTGAAACCATGCAGATAAAAAAAACAAGAAGTTTACTAAACGTTTTGAAGTTTAGTTAAAAGTTTTTTCAGTGAAACAATATCCACAATTTATAGAAAACAAGTCATTAGAAAACTTCGCATCTTTTAAAAATTTACCATGAAAAAATGTTTTCCGCATTTTTCCTTCTTATTTTCTTTTTAACCTGTTTTTCGGTGCTATGCAAAAACCAATATGAGTAATTTTGATTCTTCAATCACGATTTAACCAAAACGAAGCTAGAATTTATAGTTATATAACACTATGGCGCAACTTTTATTTCTTATTTTAGAAATTTTGTCTACTTGGGTTTACGCCGACCGCCCCAATCCATTTCTTTCCACACCGACTTCTATCTATCTAGATATGTAGAAATATTCAACTGCACACTTACCCATTTCCATTTGAATCTAGACCCATGTTTTTTAAACGTACATATAATCATCAGTCACGGATGGCATTATTTATGGACGATCCCTCACATGAATAGAAAAATACATAGGTAAGTACTACTGCGATTTCTATAATAAATTATTTTACAATTCAATGTGTGGTCACTCTGCGCAGGTGACATAATTATCATGGGGTCATTCATAAATGATGTCACTGGAAAATCTACATTTTATGAGCCCTTTTACCCCTTCTTCAGTCATCAGCTTAACAATTGCATATAAATGGATATTTTAAACACAGCCAGTCATCAATACCTGAAATGACCTGAATACACCTACTCAACATTACCATGACGTCATTACTGGATGAATCCTGAACAATTTAGCATTGACTTAGCAATGACTTTGCGTACCAATATTTAGATTGTATTTTTGTATTGCTTTATGTGTGGGGAACTTGAACTGTTGTACGACACAAAAAATTTACAAAGTCTGAGTTGGTCGTTGATTTTTCCACTCTTCACTCGGTGATTACCTCACTGTCTCTTCTAAATGTATGTACATTCGTAGGTCATTAAGTTATGTAACACTTGTCGTTGTCTTGAATTCTTGAAGCCGTAACCACTTTGAATTCTGTAGGTCGTTTAATGTTAATTATGAGACGTTTTATTAATGCTAATGTTTATTTTTATTTCTACCAGTACAACTATGTGTGTGTGTGTGTGTGTGTGGATACGTTCTCAACGTGCTTTTTTTACACATGTTATAATCGTTGGTTAGGTGAATCTAATCTGAAGAGACCATAATACTAATTCTTGAGTGAAGAATAGAAACAACCGACATTTTATTTTAACTAAAAGTAAAATTTACTACTAGCAAAATAGTTAAAATTTTGAAATAATTACTAAAAAACGTGTAAATCGGCTATTTTGTAATTTTTTGGAACACGTACAAAGAATGTTTTGCAATTTTCAAGACCTTGGTAATAAAACATTTTGTACTTTAAAAAACAAGTAAATGCAATATTTCGTAATTATTGTTTAGGAACAAGTACAAATAAACTATTTTCCACTTTTAAAAAATGGGTAAATAGGACCTTGTGCACCTTTAAAAACATGTAAATAGAATCTTTGCCACTTATAAAAAACATGTCATTGTAAATTAATCATTAGTGTAATATTCAAAAACTTGTAGGTACAAACTTGATAAACTTGTGGCCGATTAAGAAAAATTAAGAAAAGAAACTTTTATCAAAATTAAATCAACGTTTTAATTAATTACACTTTCACAAACGTGTTAATATAGCAAATAGACCTTTTTTAAAATGCGTAAACATAATATTTTAAATAACAAATATTTCCAATTTTTAAAAACAGTTTATGTTTTATGTTTGTCCAAAATAATATGTTAAAATATTCCTAACATATTAAAAATTAGTAGATACATAAAAAAATTTAAATTCTTGCAAAACATGTGAATTAACTATTTTACACCTTCTAAAATTCGTTACTAATATATTTTGCACCTCTATCGCATTTACTACTTTTTATTTTATATCTACATACATTTATTTGTTCCTATAGCTCATAATGGATTTAGGTCGTTTTGATTCCTCACTCAACGTGTCAAGTGCACAATTATGTGCAATGTTTTTCAAAGTTGTAGACTCAAGATGTTTGTAATTTAGCTGCTTAAAATAAATATGACTATCTGCCACCGTCACTTCAAAAATGAAACAACATTTATGCGCATTTCAAATACAATTTAATTTCTTACGTAGAGTTGTGATGTCATTTCCTTAGTTGCGACTGACATACAGAGAAGCAGCGCAGTTTACTGAAAATAAATATAAAATTAATTTAGGTTTATTCTTATACAAACTTTATACCGTTTATTAGCACTGTTGGCAGCCACATATCAACATTAAAGTCTAGATTTAAACATTCTTTATGAACTAAAAGCAAATATATAATTTTATTAATTACATTTAGTAACACTGTTCCTTTAAATTTTTTTTGTCGCATAAGTATTGTTCTGTTAAAAGTAAGAAATTTAAAAAAAGCAATTAGTTATTAGTTATAACTACAGAGAACAAATTCAAAATTTTTAATAATAATTGTATTTTTCGCCTAAAAAACGTAATTATAATGGAAGGCGAAAGCCGTCAAGTGTTGTGCTGTTGTGCGAAAACTTGGTCACTTGTGATTGGATGGATACAAGCGGTAAATTTAATTTATTTAAATAAATCAAGCAAAATACGTTATATTTGAAATAAATTACATTTTGTAATTTCTTTGCGATTTAATTAATTTTAAAAGTATTGTCGAAAATTGAACAGGTTTGCAGTGCCATTTTGCTAGCAATCGTGACTGTCTCCCTCTGTTTGCTTGTTCTTGGGCTGAATGACAGTAATAAAATAAAGACTTTTATGTGTTACTTTAATTATACTATGCTACAAGAGATCCTTTATAAATGATGCCATGGGTGGGGTAAATTAGTCTGCTTAAGCGCTTAAGATATCCACTGTTAAAGATAGAAATTTTCAAAAAATTGGAGGAAAATAATTTTTTTTAAAACTTTGACAACGTCATTTATGGACGGTCTCTTACAAAAATTTAGAATAATTACTTTTGTAATTTGTTCCTAATTGTTTCTATTTTAAGGAAATGGTCAAGATGGTTATGGCGTTACTATTTTTGGAAGCCTAGTTGAGATTCTCACCTTCGTTGTGGGTCTTATTGGGGGCATTATTTTAATAACCGGTGTTAAACAGGTGAGTTACTAATCAGTTCAAGTGATGACCACCCTTGGCTGCTGATTATCATATTTTACGCAGAAACTACGTAAACCAATATTAATTTTATTATGTTTTTTATTAATATAGGAAAATGCTCGTAAGCTGAAAATCTGGATGGTAATTGAAATAGTATTTTTAGCCTTCACAGTCGTGTCCTTCATAACAAGATTCTTTAGTGGGGCTTGGGGTTGGATTTTGAGTGACGTCATCACCATAGCATTGAGTGTATGTTGTATTCTAATTGTGAATGTCCATCGTCATGAATTACTCCATGCGGAGATTTTCTCGCAGGATGGCGTTGGGCACGTGCGCTATGGTGGGAAGGTTTGAATTCATATTCAAACTCTGGACGGCGTGAAACATGAACAGCGCTGAAACGCTATCTTAAAAAAGAAGACTTTTCTTTAGTTAAACAAAAGTAATTGTAATTATTGCCTATATTAAAAACCATTGAAATATTGATTTCCGAAAGTATTAGACATTTAAAAAAAAATTGAGTTCTTCGTTTATTTTTAATTAATTACTAATTAAGTGTAAAAAAAAATCTGTATGCACAGTTAGACAGACGAAAACAAATTCAATCAAAATTTTAATTAACCATTAGCATATAAAGGCACCTCACAAATTTACGCCCAGACACCAATTAAAAATTGTGGACATTAATAATTGTGGAAACGCCACGTGTCAATTTGTAAAATAAATACAAACTAAAAATAGACAAAAAAAACCTGTGACCAAATATAGCGAAAGTATTAGGCAATTAATTGGTTTTTTTATTAGAAATTCAGCTCTATATGACTCACACGGTAGTAATTGCCTCGTGCGTTGCAAGAATTCCCGTTATTGATACAATCACCTTCTATGCCCTTTCACGAGCCACAATTTTGCGAAATATAACAAGTTGAATGGATATCTATTGGGCGTTTAAATGTCTTATAAAAATTGGTATTTCATATTTCTCAATACTGGGGAGTGGAAGGAACCTGTGTGCTCGTTCTAGTTTTATTTAAATATAGAAATTATTTTTGGATACATAGAATATTCAAATGTTTGAATAAGAATAAAGTCTATTTCCATTAATTAAATTTTTACCTGTAGACATTCTTTTTGAATAGCTGAGTAAGTAGTTTCAACACCCATGCCATCAAACTCCCGGGTTTCACAAGTCATGAAAATTCGGGTTTCGTTCACAGTCTTATCTAGACACTGGCCAGTCTCGGTCCTGGTTCCGGCAGTCGTTGCAATGTTTTCGCAAAGATCTCTTACGACAATTAGATTATTCTTCACCGTGACAAATTACATCCATATCTTTCCCTTCGTGTATGACGCCAAAGAGCAGCGATTGTCTCTCAGCAAGGAGACCTACAAATGGAAGATTGTCTCCTCTGTACTTCTCTGTCACGCAATATTCGTGTACAGTAGGATTTTCGGGGATTTCTTGTTTCTCGATGGAAGTACGGAAGATTTTATGTTTCGGGTCTTCTTCCTGGGAAGCGTCTCTTTGTCCACCATGAATCAAATCAATACCTTTTTTTATGGGCATGAACTTGTGGCTGCGCTCAATGCATTGCTACAGTTTGATCGCGCTGCATCATGTAAGCACAAATTGGTTAATTTTTTTTATTAAAAAAAAATCCATTTAATTTAATTCAGTATTTAACCGTTTAACAATTGTTTGTGTAGCCACGTTCGAGGAACCAAATAAAGGTCGAGACATCCTTGGATTTTTAATTGGAATAGTATTCCCATACATCGTGGTGAATCACAGTTCCCTTTATTTGGGACTCTATTTCTACAACCCAAAAAGTCCAAATTATTGCAATTCCCTTCTACCTTTTGACAAGTACAGCGTCGTATCTATTCTGATGGTCCTACCAGAAGCGTGTATAATATTGGCGAGCTGGTTATCATGCTACTTGGGCTTAGTATTCACTTACTCAGCTCAGTTGACCCTCAACTATTGGCTTCAGCAAATTTGGTAGGTTCAAACAAAACCAAAGTTATTAACAAGAGATAACGAACAGAGGTAGAAAACGAAATATTTAAAACGTTTTTGCACGATTTAATAATGTTTTACAATTAAATTGATACAGCTATGGAAATCACACAGACAGAAAAAGACCCACGAAGGAAATTGTTCGAATTCCAAATGTGGCAATGTACATGTATAGACAGATACAAATACTCACAAGAATGTACAACAACGCCATGAAAGACGTCTACCAGCCAATCCATGGACTCCTCATGAACATGTGCTTCATCACATGCGCCTTCACCTCCGTCCGCTTCTACGAGCGAATGCACTGGTTCCCTTACTCATTCAACCCCTTATGTGTTCTTACAGTCATAGTCTATAACTACGTCTCCTTAACTACTGCGGCATGGATCCTTATGCATTCCGATGACTTTATTAACTCTTGGGTCGTGGAATATAGTCAGCAGTCGTTCAAGAACTGTGTGTTTTGGAAGGAGAATTTAACTTTCATGAAATCATGCAAGCAGCTTCGAGTCTATATTGGGGATATGTTCTGGGTGGACCAAACAACGCTTATTGTGACGTCAAATATTCTCATCAATCAAACCATCACGCTTTTGCTTGGGGTAGAAAAATAGAAACGCTTCCTAGAACTTTAAAACGTTTTTTGAGGATTTCATTTTGTCTGCTTTACCAGTGGCAAGTTACCCCGCACCTTTGTATGGTTTGTACCCCGCACCTGTGTATGGCTTGTACCCCGCACCTTTGTATGGTTTGTACCCCGCACCTTTGTATGGTTTGTACCCCGCACCTTTGTATGGCCGCTACCCCGCACCTTTGTATGGCTTGTACCCCGCACCTTTGTATGGCTTGTACCCCGCACCTTTGTATGGCTTGTACCCCTCTCCTTTGTATGGTTTGTACCCCGCACCTACCTGGTGCAGGTTTTGCTGATACAAGTACTGTAATTTATTCTCAGTAGTTTAGATGTGATCAAATTGATTGCGCTAACACGCGTTGTGGGTGTTGCTCCTTCAGATATGCGTTTGTCTGTTGTATGTCCTTAATAGGTTCAGAAGTTAGTAATAAATTGCAACACTTGCCTTCGTCAAGCATAATGTTTAAGAATTGTTGCTTTATATTATGTAAATAAAATAAAATCTTTTTTTAGGAAAGAAATGTTTAATATTTGGTTATGCATTGCTAAAATATTTGCTTTCAAAGATTTTGAAATTCAAATGGGCGTAGGGATATTGTATACATAGGATAAATAGCTTTTACTATTTAAATATTTACGTTTTAAAAATGTTGACAGAGCTCGCTTACTTTAAGGCAATTTCACAATTTAAATAGTCGGCGTCTGATATTTTTGCAATTTTGCTTAGAATTTAAGGCTTCAAAATTTGTATGATTAAAGGGTATTTCAACTATTTTATGTAATAAACGTTAAGAATAAAAATAAACAATTACTGATTGCGTAATTATTTAACAATTTTTTAAAATATTTCATTATTATATTTCATTTTCAAATTCTTTTATACCGTAGTTCTTGAGCTAAAAATAACTTAAACGTAATTTTGCTAGTTGATTTCATTTTGAATCTAATTTTGTAATGTTCCTGATCTTCTTGTTACCAGTAAGAGAAACTAGGAGGTAATTTTTCAGAGATATATTTTGGGTTTAATTTTCTTCACCAACATTCAGAGTCTTCCAGTGGATGGAAGCCTTCGGGTAGACAGATGGCTTTACAAAATAAATAAAGATGTTTTAAAATAATTAGGCTGCCTAATATCAACCGTAGAAATGATAAAGTTAAAAGATATATAGTGATTAATGTAATTTAGCAATTAAGTACAGAATATAGTTAACTGCAGAATTTTATGTTGACTAACAAAATGTGAGTTAGTACAATTATCTTGTTGTGTGTGTAGCTTGTTAGTAATTATATTTAAAATGGTGTCAAAATATTATTAACCTTCTTTAAGACAGCATTTTCTCCCATGGCCACACTCCTTGTCGGTTTTGCATGGAGCCAGATTTTTGTCAGCTTTCGTCGTGAACGGAGCGAGACATATGCCAATCAAGAGTATAACCTGAGCAAAGTGTAAAAATTTAAAAATAAGCTGCATTTTAATAACACTAGTAATTAGGTATTACTATTGCCTTAATATTCCCTAATTTAATGTACTATGAAGAACCTAAGCGATTTCTTTTAAAGCCTATGAGCACCAAATGATTCAAGTCATCGAGGAATTGAGCAATGGATTCATTGATTTAATATTTATGTTTTTCATTCTTGCTTTATTCTATATGTATATTGTAGTCCATTGTATTATGAGCTTGCTATACTGAATGTGAGACTGTCAACATTTTTGTATGACAAAAAAGTGTTCATTGAAAGTGGTACCGTAGCTTATAGGCATAGGCAGTAATAGACCAATATGTTCATTATGATACAAGACAAGGTAAATGTTTATCATTGAATTACATTTGAATAATAGTGAATTTCCCATTTTAGTAGAATACATCACTCGCAGAGTTTGAATAGATCGTTTATTAAATGCGCACTAATTAAATTTCTATTTGGATTCTGATATAATTAAATGTCCCACCATCAACGATTATGAAGTTCCTGGTATAACTGCGCTGCGCTATGTAATTAGCTAATAATTAGCTAGTAGATATTTTAGAACTTTTGGATAAATTAACAATAAAGAAATTGTGGATGCGGGCATAAAACATTTAATTACATGCATAGACATATTACGTAATTCTTAAGCTTCGTTACACAGCAAATTTTGTAAAAAAGAAACGTAAATATGCAACTCATCCATCAAACTGAAACTGACATTCTTGATTTTGCATTAGAGACAATAATATGCAATGGTCACAGCTAATTGCCTGCCTAAGATAGGCCTAAAAGCTATGGCGGTGTTTTTAGCGGAAATTATGTTTTTAATTATTTAAGAACTAAATGCAGTTAGATTAATACTCTTTCTTTAGTAATGTCTTTTCACTTTAACGTCCTACTTGAAGCTCCGTATTTTGCCATATTTTCTTCATAAAGTTGTAGACTTGAAGTATTTATTTTTTATACGTTTTAAAGAGTAATTTTAAAAGTTGTGTACGACTGCTAGTAAATAATATTTAAAACAATCCCCTAAATACCTTACTTTGTGACTAATTTAATAAGCATGAACATAGAACCAGAACGTATTGGTTGCCCCAAAGTTCGAACTTGGGCACTTGCCATTGGCTGGATACAATTGGTAAGTAATGCAAAGCGAATTTGCTTTCGTTTTCAGATACATAATTAATAAATTACATAAAATCAAAAATTGTTGGCATGTTTTGCAATTTTTCGATATTTAATAAGTTTTATGAAAATTAAAACTTGTAGCCATAGCTACGGAAATAGTAGCTACAAAAAAATCAAGAAAAAAACGATACGAAATAAAAAGACACAAATTTAATTACGAAATATTAATAAACTTACCTGCCACGCTACACAGTAAAACTACATACATATGCCACCATGGCGCTTCAGTTTTTTTGGGACAGTAAACAATTTCTGTAAATCGAAATTTTAAATTTAAATAAATATCCCGCCTTTTCTAAGCTTCAAATAATTTATTAAACAACAATATTAAATACGTTTATGTGTTCTAATCAACACAAAAATAATATCATCAGTGAAGAACCAAAGTGACCCATATCTATTTTCCACTAAAAACCATATCCACTATCTAAAAAAATATTGAAATATGTCTTCAAAGCCTTTAAATAAAATATTTTACTTTTTTCAAAAATATGTAAATAGAACATTTTGCATTTTTCAAAAACATGTAAAAAGAACATTTTGCACTTTTTAAAAACATGTAAATAGAACATTTTGCACTTTTCAAAAACATGTAAATAGAACATTTTGCACTTTTCAAAAACATGTAAATAGAACATTTTGCACTTTTTAAAAACATGTAAATTGAACGTTTTGCACTTTTCAGAACATGTAAATAGAACATTTTGTACTTTTCAAAAACATGTAAATAGAACATTTTGCACTTTTAAAAAACATGTAAATAGTTCAGTTTGCATTTCCAAAAACTTCGAATTAATATTTTACGCATGTTTCTCACTTTGTTTTTATTACATACCTTATATTAATTCTAGCTAAAAATGGATATGGGTCATTTTGGTTCTTCACCGACGATATTCTAATTGTCTACACAATTTAAAAAAAATAAATACAATTAAGGTTAAATACACATTTATTTATCGGTTGACTTTATATTTTGATTGACGATTCTTGACACATTTAATTAGTTAAATTAATTAGAGTTGTTTACATAAATGAACAAGCCCTTTTGCTTCTTAAGCAAATAACAATAGACAAAATGGGCTTCCGTTATAACTAAACATTTGAATGCGCCTCATTAGGTATCCTGTGGAATATTCTTCATCTTGCACTCGATGTCTCTCATTCTGTTTGTAGCTGGCGCGGAAGCGATTCAAATTTTGGACAGTAATTTTTAAACATTTTTAGTATAAATAATTATTATTAGAGTAAACTAATGTGTGTGAGGGATCGTCCGTAAATGATGTCAATGAAATATTTCAATTACAGGACCCTATTAGGACCCCTCCCTCCTGGCATTAGCGTGACTATTGCGCAAAAATTTTAGCATGGAATGCTTTTAGTAATATCTAAGTAGACACATTGATTCTACTAGTAATACCATTTTCTGACAGCCCCTCTAACTTGTAATTAGGTTATATAATTTTAAAATATTTTTGTTAAACGTTGCAGTTGTGAAAATACAAGTGGCGACAAGTGGAACATCAGTATTTGAAATCATTCTGATTAAGACCGTTATACTTGGCATCTATGGCAGCTCAGTCGTCGCGGCTGCTTACTTGATTGTCGGGGTTAAGCAGGTAAAAAATCGTGTGTGAAGAACCAAAATGACCGATATCCAATTTAAGTCAAATCAAAATGAGCTATGTCATAAAAACAAAATACGAAACAGGCGTAAAATGTTAATTAAGAGTTTTTGAAACGTGTAAAATGTTGTATTTACATGTTTTTGAAAAGCTTCAAATGTTTTAATTTAATGTTTTCGAAAAGATGCAAAATGTTCTAATTCTATGTTTTTCAAAAGCGTAAAATGGTGTATTCACACGTTTTTGAAAAGTACCAAATGTTCTATTTATAATTATACTTTTAAAGAATGCAAAAGGTTCTATTTACATACTTTTGAAAAATGCAAAATTTTCTATTTACATACTTTTAAAAAATGCAAAATTTTCTATTTACATACTTTTAAAAAATGCAAAATTTTCTATTTACATACTTTTAAAAAATGCAAAATTTTCTATTTACATACTTTTAAAAAATGCAAAAGGTTCTATTTACATACTTTTGAAAAATGCAAAATTTTCTATTTACATACTTTTAAAAAACGCAAAATGTTCTATTTACATACTTTTAAAAAATGCAAAATGTTCTGTTTACATACTTTTGAAAAATGCAAAATGTTCTGTTTACATACTTTTGAAAAATGCAAAATGTTCTATTTACATACTTTTGAAAAATGCAAAATGTTCTGTTTACATACTTTTGAAAAATGCAAAATTTTCTATTTACATACTTTTAAAAAATGCAAAAGGTTCTATTTACATACTTTTGAAAAATTTAAAATTTTCTATTTACATACTTTTAAAAAACGCAAAATGTTCTATTTACATACTTTTGAAAAATGCAAAATGTTCTGTTTACATACTTTTGAAAAATGCAAAATTTTCTATTTACATACTTTCAAAAAATGCAAAATTTTCTATTCACATACTTTTGAAAAATGCAAAATGTTCTATTTAAATGCTTTCAAGACATATTTCAATATTTTTGTAGATATTTGATATTGTTTCTAGCTAAAAATGGATATGTGTCATTTTCCTTTTTCACAAACGAAATTAATCCTGCTAAAACAAATGTAATAAAAAATTGTCATTTCATAAGTTAGGATCTCAAGGAATTTATTTTGTTGCTAATATTAATTATAAATTAGATTACCCATTTTATTTGCACTGCATTTATCGTAATTTGCAGGAAGATGCAGAGAAACTCAAAGTGTGGATCATATTTGAAGGTGTTTTCCTTAGCGTGGGTCTTTGCGCGATTTTGATGCTTCTATTTGGATTATTTGACTTTGAATGGAGCGAAATTGCTCGTGACTTCATTTTGAGCGGTTTCAGTATTGTCTGCTTGTGGGTGGTGTGTGACTATCGGAAAGAAGTACTGAGCAATCACAACTTTTGTGATCATGGGATGGAACTGAGCTGTGGATGAGTTAAACGAAATGGTCATGCGCATAAGAAATTCGACATAAAATTAGGCTGAAATGTAAAACTTTGTAGATTAATTAGCTGTATTTATTCATAACTGCCAACTAATCACTCTTGCATGACACAGTAGATGATTTTATTTTATTCTTATCAGCCACTGCTTAGTGTTATCTCTTTCAGTTTTCAACTACTATAGTTCCTTTTCTGTAAGGGATCGTCCACACAGGACGTCATCAGTAGGGTCAATGTGTATATATTTTAGACCACTAAAGGGATTACGTGTAAAGAATCAAAATGACCCATATCCGTTTTAAGCTAAAACTAAAATGTACTATCTGCGCAAAAAAAAATTTATAAACAAATAATTATATATCATGATCCACAAGCGTTTAAACAAAATATTTTGCAAATATTTTTAAGCAAGTATTAAACAGAATATCCTGCATTTTTTGTAACATGCAAAGAGAGCATTTTACACATTTGTGAAACCTGCTGCACATAGAAAATTCTGCACATTTCGAAAGCATGAAAATAGAACATTTTACACTTTTCAAAAACAAGTAAATAGAAAATTTCACACTTTTTAGCAGCACGTAATAATTATTAACATTTCGACCATCTGTTTGAATTGATGTTTTTGTATTAACGTAGCCCGCTTAGATTCTAGATAAAATGTAAAAAACATCATTTTGATTAAGTTTAACCTGCTAAAGAGATTGGAATTATTGCTTTCAACATGGTTGGGAACATTTCCGGGAATATTGCCGGCTCACTACGATACATAATTCGCTCCGTTGATGAAATAAACTAGAAACTGAAAAAAACTCTTTGTGACTTCAATAATTTGCTACGACATTTTTGAATGTAAACGTTGACATTGTTGTTGTGTAATTCCCAAATTCCCACTTTTTCCAAAACATTTTTTATTTACAAAATAAAAATGCTAAAATTAAAATTTTTTTATATTTAAAAAATAATTAATATATTCAAAAAATAAAATCAACAGCAACTTTAAAAAATAGGAAAACGTTTTACAGCCAAGTTGACAGTGTTTGATGCAAGCAAAATGTTATTAGCATGAAATTATAATTTAATTTTCCAATTCCAATGCAGCACGCAGCGCACAGTAGTCTTACCACCTCACTTATTTTTGTCGTCAGTATTAGAGCTCCTTTACAGTGTAAGAAAAAAAACAATGAACAATGAAAATACTCTTTTGGCTAGCAAAGCATTTGCCATTTTTTGTAGCTACCGGGATTTTACTCGGATTTTTGCCACAATGTTTACATGGTACAGTACATTTTCTAACTGAAATTTTAAATTGCATACAATCTCGTTAAGCATGATGTGTACTACTATACGATTTGCTTAATCTGTTTTGAACACGATTGTAGGCTTACAATGCTACAGTTGTGAGTACTACTTTTTGGACACCCCCACCCGAAAAGGTGGCACACCTGCCTGCATTGATCCAGACAAGGACAAACCCTCAAAGGAGCTATGCTCGGATAACGAAGTCTGCGAAAAGGTGACGACAGCTGCAGCAGATGACCAACACAGATATGAAGACGCGTGGAAAATGATCACTCGGGGTTGTGGAATTCCCCCAGTTGATAACCCAGAAAAAAATGGATGCCACGTGAGGAAAGTGAATGAGCGAAGCGGGGGTGCGAGTAAGGTCATGAATGGGAGCAACTTCATTAAGACATTTGACAAGATAAGGTCTCATGCGAAACATAAACTTGAGGGGAAAGACGGCGAAATTGACACTATTCGCAACATTAAAGTTTGCTACTGCGACACCGCAGATCTCTGTAATAATGAAGTCGCTGAAAATGGTTCTTCGAATCTGAATCCGAATCTGAATATTTGGCTCAAAATGTTTCAGAAAATTATACTTTTCTTTTTAGCCACGTTACTGCCAAGGCATTATTTTGTATGTACAATGTAAATAATTTGCAAGAATAAAACACGTGTCATTTAATGACGCATGTGTAGTTGCGCATGTGCAAAAAAATCAAATATTGTGAAATTGTAATATTTTGACTTTATTCATTTACACGAGAAAATTTTGCTGTCCATTTACAATCACATTATTACTGTACGTCAATAAGGGGTCGTCCATTAGTGACTTAGTGACGTCATGGCTTGAGGTAGGGTAGGTGTGGAAAATAGCACAGTAGGCAACAAAACAGGGCGAAGAAGGCGCTTGCTGGGATCAGAATCGATGCGTAAATTGTATTTGATTTGTTACTTAAATTTTGGTTATTTTGGTTCTGAGGTTCCTTTTCATCAACTTCGAAGACGCTATCACTCCCACTTCCAATTTGACTATTACAAAGGTCTGAGCCACACAGGCATCGGGTTCCTTCGTATGAAATGTTGTACGTAACTTTCTGCGTTGGATATAAAACCAGTCTAGCCAACTCGGTTAAAAAATCCCCTGAAAAATTCGAACACCTCTTACCTTTTGGGGGAAGAGGGGCCGTAGTACAATTTCGAAGTATAAAAGATACATAAAATACAGAAGGGGTTGTCCCTGTGGAGATCCCTGCTGGAACTAAACTCATGTTCATTCTGGTTTTTGCACACGTAAATTCAGATGATTGGCAGACTTCCGCCGGACCATATGGTGGTCCCTTCTGGACCAGAGCACAGTTTTTAAAAGATGGTATAGCATTCGGGACGTCCATGATTATGTTAATGTCGTCCGGGCCATTAAAATGGCAGTTGTAGCATGTTAAACCTGTCAAGTTAAGGTCATGATTAAAACGCGTGATTTTTAACCTGCAGTTTTTCTTTTTAATGTTTTATTCTTACCTGAAGCAATAGATATTAACGTTGCTAAAATCCCGATCAAAAGGTCTCCAAAATTCTTGCAATTTAAATGGACAATCATTTATGAAATGGATTTATTGTACAGTCCTACAGCATTTATCTTTGAATATGACTTTCGTTCTACTTTTTAATTGATTTGACACGATATTTAGTTACTTTTTACTGTGTAAATTATGTTGCAAACGGAACACATCGTTTTCTCGGTGTTGTTCTAAATAATTTGTCTACTTTACAGTAAAAAAAATATTTTAGATTTAACATTTTAGAGTTTACAAAATAAAAATGATGTACCTTCTTTAGATTGGTTAAAATTTAATACTAGTAGTTGTCTTTAACATTTTTTTTGACTAAAAAAAATATTTTACTGTAACTAAAACTAAAATTATAATTAACAAGTTTAAAAAAAATTATTAACTTGATTGTTTTTCAACTTTGGCGGTTAAACATTTTGTTTTATCATAGTGCATGCGCGTAGCATTTAAACTACATCAAATTTAAGAAATAAAATAAAAACTTTTAATTATTTATGTACTATATTTACGTTTTAGTGAAAATTGCAAAGTTATATATGTTTAATTATATGTTTGCAAACAATTTAATATTCTGTAATTTAAATTTTTTTGAAAAGTGAAAAATAGTGTATTCACCTGTTTTTGGAAAGTGCGAAATGGTTTATTTACATGATTTTTAAAAGTGCAAAATGGTCTATCAACCTGTTTGAAAAAACGAAAAAAGTGCAAAATGGTGTATCAACCTGTTTTTTAAAAGTGCGAAATGGTTTAATTACATGATTTTTAAAAGTGCAAAATGGTGTATTTAGCTATTTACGAAAAGTGCGCAATGGTCTATTTACATGATTTTAAAAGTGCAAAATGGTGTATTAAGCTATTTACGAAAAGTGCGCAATGGTTTAATTACATGATTTTTAAAAGTACAAAATAATGCATCAACCTGTATTAAAAAAGTACAAAATGGTCTATAAACCTGTTTTTGAGAAGTTCAAAATAAGACATTTACATTTGTTTGAAACTAATAATTAAAATGATTTATTTACAAACATTCGAGATCATAGTATTTTAAATATTTCTGAACGTAATACATTTTGATGTTGACATAAATTGAATATGTGACATTTAAAATCCGTATGGAAGTTTATTATTGCTTCACTAAGAAAAACAAGATGACGACAAAGACGATTATTGTTGGTAACGAAGCTTGAACACAATTTGATTTGCTTTTCTTAACTGAAACTGATTCTGGTTCATCCATCCCATTTCCAGGTTGTTCATTACAAGTGTCTGCCTCACACAAACACCTCACGCCTTTAAATTCAATTTTGTACGTGAGTGTCTTTGGGGGATTTGAGTTTTTCTTAACCAACTCTGTCACAAAATCCCCTGAAATATTAAAGCACCGTTCACCTTCTTTAGGGATGGGGGCAGACGTGCAATTCCGCATTGTAAAAGTAGAATAAATTACAGTAGAACCAACGCCCACGGACGGACCCCATGGAATCATGTCCATACTAATTCTGGTTTTTGCACACGCCAGTTCATTTGATTGGCAGACTTGCGTCTGACCAGGACCCGGCTTTTCCCCGTCCTTGTCCAGGGCACAGTTTTTAAAGGGTAGTATAGCATTAGTCACATTAAGGATTGTATTTAAATCGTCTGGGCCATTGTAGTGACAGTTGTAGCATGAAAGACCTGCCAAGTTAAATGATTTTACAATGCATTGCTTAGTAGGCTTTAGAAAAAAATTTAATTTGCATTATTTAAATATCAAGCGATAAGTTTTAAATTTTCCTATATACCGAAATATGTTTTGGTATTTACCAGCTGTAATGGAAAAACACTCAGCTAAAATCCCAATCACAATTCCTCCAAGTTTCAAATAGTTTATTAACGGTAACAGTAACATAGTTAAATGTTAAAAAAGAGTAATGCAGGTTTGTCGGTTTGTGTGAGCTAAGTATGCAATTAAATTATTCTTATTTAAAAAAATTATGTAAAAGCTTTCATTACGTTAAGTTAAGATGCGACGATTCTGTGATAATAGAACGCGTATGTTCTGTCAGTCTTGTTTAATGAAGCTATTCACTGAAGAAAAAATTACGATGATTTTATTATTCGTAAAGAAAAAACAATATTTACATAAAATTTGAATTTAAATTTTAAGAACAAAAAAAATTGTAAATAATTTTATTTTAAAATATTAATCCGAAATGAGTAAGTTTAAGTTAGCACTTAAATTAAGAAATAAGAAGTTACTAGCAATTTAGCAGCCCCATGTGTTCCAGTGCGCATTCTCTAGCTCAGCATCAAAAAATATTTTTATTTTTTAAATGGTTTTTTTGCACGGCGTAGGTAATGAAGTGCAGGGCCGGACGAAGGAATTGGTTTTTGCCAGCAATTCTTTACGCAATACGAAAACCGTTTTTTTGATTTTATTGATGGGTTTCTTTGGTAAAGCAAATTGTTCTATTTACATGTTTTAGAAAAGTGCAAAATGTTCGATTTACTTGATTCAGAAAAGTGCAAAATGTTCTATTTACATATTTTGAGAAAAGTGCATGTTCAATATTTTATTTACATTTTTTCAGAAAAGTTCAAAATGTTTTATTTGCATGTTACCATTGCAATGGTAGCATTCAGGTCCTGTTAAGTTAAACAAGTACATCATAATATGTTAAAGTACTTTCTTTTGATATATTGCTTTCGTATTTTTTGTGATTGCCAAAATTGCCTAGAAAAATTTATGAAATTATAAAGTCTCGTTCGGTCCCTATTGGTTGTCATAACACTGATAGTAATTATTATGGAAGACTAACTAACGACACGAGCAACGTAGTCGAAATATTAGCTGTATGTAGTTGGTTTCATGTCTTATTATTTTTTATTGTTCTTCAAAATTGAAATGACACTTTTGTGTGATCTCATTTTAGTGTAAACCCTTCGCCGTCAATATGCATGATGATAATTTTAATAAAAAGTATTTATTTAACAGTTTGAAATTAAATATCATTTTAGGATTTTCCATTAATCACGTGTGTAGTAGTAAAACGAAAAATTTGCGAGGGCAAACCAAACGCATGTGAAACATGTTGCTTGATTAATATTTAGTTTACTTCCAGTATTACCATCGTTGTTTTCAGCAACTTCATACACATCCTGTATATCATCTCCAGGTTGATCGTTACAAAGGTCCGTTCCACACCAACACGTCTTTCCACCATATACTGAAATTGTGTACGGTAGCGTCTTGGGAGGATTTCCAAATGAGTCTCGTCTAGTTAACTCTGTCGTATATTCTTGTGTTAAAACACTTGCGCACCTGTTACCTTTTCTGGGGAGGGGAGCAGCACTGCAATTTCGAATTATAAGAAATACATAATATGTTGCAGTATAATTGAGGCCAGATGGACCCAATGGAACTACACTCATCCCCATTCTAGTTTTTGCACAAGTTGGTTCATCTGATTGGCAGACTTGCGCCGGACCGTTTTTTCCAGTCCGCGCGTCAAGAGGACATTTTTCAGAGTACGGTATAGTGTAGGTCAAGTTCAGGATGGTACTCATATCATCAGGTCCGTGGTCGTGACAGCTGTAGCAGACGAGACCTTTAAAGTCGAAACGCACATTTTGTAACGCTTTCATACTTTGATTTATGAGTAGGTATGGTATGGGTTGCTAACAACTTAAAATCCGTTCCATTTTTGAATTATAATTCAAAAATTTAGAATTTTACCTGCGGTTTTAGTTTTACTAATGTCTATAATGTTATGAATGATGTACCTGAGGTTGGGGAAAAAGACGCGGCTAAAATTATCACCCCAATTATTCCTTCTAGTTTCATGTTGCTTAATATAGAATGCATCATTTCGAAAGGCTACACACTACACACCGGAACTTGAACCGGACCGTATTGATTTTTTGTTAGTTTCGGGTTGTGTTTCTGTTTTAGTTAAATAAAATTATTAGGTCAGTTTTGTAAGCTGTGTAATGTAGATGTAGAAAATGACTAGTTTGTAAAGCTGTGACTCTGTGATATGTAACGCGTGCAGTGTTACGGGGAGTTGTCAACTCTTACAGTGTACTCCTCCTACAGTTTTATGAATTTACCCCTAATTGGGGTGTCATTAGATAGCCCTTGGTCAAGCGGAGGATAACATGGTCTTGGAAAATTTAGTGTTTCGACACTTTTTTGATTTATTCCCGTTTTAACGTTTTAGCTCTGCACCAATCACAGCCTAAAATTCGAATTTTTAAAAATTCCAGGGTCCTGATTGGTACAGAGCGAGATTAATAATTGCAAATACCTCTAACTTGAACGCCATAAAAATTTAAGAAAAAAGTGCAAGCCGATAAAATAAATTGGAACTTGGCCACAAAATTATTAATCTAATTTTATAATTTATTTAAAAAAGTTTCCCAATGTAATTATAACTTACAACTGCATCGTATCCATTTCTACTCTGCATCACTGCACCTGCACTCAAGTCAACACTAAGCTTCGTAATATTAATTCCCTAACAGTAATAATTTATTTTTTTAATCTCTTAATTAAAATTCCGTATAATGATTAGTCTTGGAATGGCCCCTGTTAAAAGCCACTAAACGTTGTGTGCGCTTCAGTTTTCAACTATTTGCACTTTTTATGGTACCATTTGGCGCGTCTGCAAGCCAAGGTTTTCATAAAGTCTTTTACCTTCCAAGCCTGTGATCCGAAAAAATTGTACATGCAGTAGCCGAAAGTAAAATATTATATTGAACAAAATAGGGTGAATTTTACATAGCACAAAAGGCACACGATCAGATTTTACTTATCCCTTGCGTAAAACTGACTTTATACGACCTATGAAACCCACATTTATTAAATTAATTAACTAATTAATTAATTAAATTTCGTCCTAATTCCGGGCTAACCTAAAATCAAAACTGAGCCCAGTCACTTCGGTGACCATAGCGTGATTAGGTTAAGTTTCTGGTGGTTGAGAACTATTTTAATGTTTAACATATTATGACGTGGGCGAAGTATCAAATCCGCTTCCTTCCAATTTTAACTTCAACAAGCGTTTTTGTTGACCAATTCATAATTACATGCATATAAAAAGTGCAAATTGCTCTAATTGCATCAAATCCTAAAACGCAAAACATTCTAACTACATGGATTTTAAAACTGCAAATGGTTCTAACTATATGATTTAAAAAATCAAAACCCACTAAATACATGATGTTAGTCACAAACTGTTCTAACGAAATGATTTCAAATACAATTTGTTCTAACTACATAGGCTTAAGACTCAAATTAATCTAACCAGGTACATAATTTTAAAAAATACAAAATGTTCTAATTACATAGGCTTAAGTTGCAAAAAAATCTAACCAGGTACATAATTTTAAAAATACAAAATGTTCTAACTACATTGTATTAAGTTGCAAAATGTTCTAAAAAGCTTACCCTGGCTTATCTGGTCAAAACTTACCCCCACCAACCCACTTTGATAATCACTTAAGCCAGTAAAAAAACTTTTTAAAGCCTATACCGGTCAAATCTAAAGTCGATTACACCACAATCACTGGACCATTTTAATAAATGTGAAACGTGACACCTACAAGTGAAGAATATATATTACCTAAAATTGATTGCAACCCATCTGGTGGCTAACCTGCTAGTTTACAATAACTTACTACAATGGTCATCTTTTGACAGGCAATGTAGCAGCTGATGAAAACAAACTTCAAAATGAGGCGACCATAGCCAATGGAAGTGAAGAAAATATTCAAACTTGGGTTTCCGGGAGAGCCTTAGCACTCTGGTGGTTGTCGTTTCACAGTTTTTAATATTGCCACAAATAGATGCTAATCTTCTTTGTGCTCATTAACTTTCAATGCCATGAGCGAATGCGTGTGACAACCGATGTTTGATTATAGCGAAAGATTTATTCATAGCTAAACTAAAAACACGCTTGAAATTATTTATTAATTTTTAATTTTAAAAATAGCATTTCAAAAATAGCACATGGTCGTCCAGACGCAATGACTGTATCGGCAACTCTGAAACTCTGAAAGTTGGGTCCATCTTGTATAATTTCCTAATAAGCTTGCCCAATTTTCCACTTTTTTTGGGATGGGTACAGAAGTACACTTCAAAATTCGTGTATTAAAATATTCTTTATAAAATGGCCAGTTTTCGGTTGGGACGGATGAGAATACACTGACACTTACGAAGCTTATTCTACACGTTGGTTCACTTGGTTGACATACCTGGGTCGGAGCACCGTTTAAATACCGTCCGCCATGAACACATTTCTGCGAGTAAGATACGTAGGTCAAGCTCAGAAGGTTGCTCAAGTCGTCGTCCGCGTAGTGGCAATTGTAACACGTAAGACCTATTAATTAAATCCATTATTAAAACGTTATGATTCGCTTACTACGAGAGTGCAAATTCTAAATTCATTGATTCTATAACCTGTTTTGTATTGTACCAGAAGCAACATAGACACATGTAGCTAAAATCCTAATTATTACTATTTTTTAAAGTGTTTAGTTGTTTAGTAAGAAAAACATTTGTAACTGCTAGATCAAACTCAGTTAATAGTATTAATATATAGTGATGATAGTTACCTATATGTACGTATGCTTTCCTGAGAATAGAATAGATCAGATTGCACCAAACCAAAGATGAATTCCAAATTCCAGAATTAACCTTCGTATGAAAATTACCCTTGAGCAACAACCCCGAGAGTATTTCCTAAAGTAAGAGTACTATTTTATTTCTTCTACGAGAGTAAATTGTACAGAGTTCCAGAGTCCTTGACCAAATCTTCGATTCAACTGAATGTCAAGGTTAGGTCAGGCTCGGTATTTATATGCTCCGGTCATGCAAGGTAACCGTGCAGTACATTGTTCGATTTACTGTTATATCTAAAATTAACTTAATTACTAATCATATTTACAGTTACGGAACCTTCCAGAACGTCTTCCCAGTTTCTGAAACATTCTACTAATTTTAATATACATATATAATCTTAACCTACTTAAATATCTATTTACATAATTTATTTTACATTAATCATTTAACCTACATGCATCATATGGTTATAAATGTCTGAAGGTTGAACAATTATTTTCTATTTCTATTCCCATCGTCAGTATGAAGTCTCGTTTTTAGTTATTTTTATCTGCATAAAGCTAAATGCATCCTGTAGCTAATTTCTTGTTTACCATTACATTCCTTACGCTGTGATCAAAGATGTACGCACGTACGTAGGTGCGCAAATTGTTTTTATGAGTTCATTACAAAAATTAACATTGCGTAAAAAAGTCATATAATAAATTTATTATATTTCGACTATTATTCAATTTTTGACTAAATTTAAAATTTTTAAAATTAATTTTTTCAAACTAATATTACTTGAAAGGTATTTTTTTGAAATTATTTATTCATTTATTAATTAGTAATAATTAGTATGTACAATTATTAAAGTAGATTTAAAACACGAAAAGGCCAAGGCGCTGGCAGTGGCTGAATTAATTTTTGATTTAATTTCGTTATTCTGTATATATATAACGTTAACAAAAACAAGTACAAATATGCACTTAATTAAATTATTCCAAAATGTTTTTCTGCTTCCCACGTATACTCATTTTAGGAGTTAACTAGTTTCTACTTAAAAAAAATGCCACAGTAAAAAACGGAAGAACAGGCTCAAAAAAGATATCATAGAAAAACCTGAAAAACATGTTTGAAAATCATTTGCTTTGTTTGGCTTGTCAGTAGTCGTTGTCTTTACATACCCCTCAACGTTATCTTTCAGTCCCGGTTGATTATTACAATTATCCTTGTCACACAAGCAAGATGAGCCATTTATTGAAAATGTCTCATTAGCCAACGTGCCCCCTTGTAAATACGTTTTAGCTAAGGCGCTCAATGCGCTCCACTTGTCATCCTTTTCTGTAAAGGATCTACATCTGTCACCTTGGCTTGGGAGAGATTCATCACTACACTTTCTAATGGACAGTTCCACATTCAAGAGCATTAGGTCAGTCCCCATTTCCAAAACTGACGAGTTTACAGTTATGGTCATGACGCGTTTTTCACACGTTGGCTCATTTGATTTGCAGGTCTCGTCCGGGCCGTAGGCAGTGTCCGGGTGATTGCATCTCCAGTTTTCTGGCGTACTGCTTAGGTCGAGCACAGCACTGAGGTCAAAGCCTGCGGCATAGTGGCAGTTGTAACATTGAAGGGCTGTTAAGTGAAAGAAATGCAACGCTTTCATTTATTCGGAAGCCTTTGCATTTTGCATGTAAATGTAATGAGAATGAGGTGTAACTCTAGTAAAAGATCCCATTAAAAAAACAATGCTAAAATAAGCCTTCTTTTTGTAACTAATTTTGTGTATTACTCGTACCAGTAGAAATAGCCGGATATGAAGATAGAACCCAAAACAATGTCACTCTCAACCTGAATTTGTTTACAAGCAAAATCATTTTACAAAATACTAAAATAAAAATAAAGTGAGTAAGATTTGCTTGTTTTTATTGGTTGGTTTAATTTAATTCGATTTTAGAATTTAACTTTATTCAACCTTGTTAGGAAAATCTTAAGCTTAAGTTGTGTGTGGCAAAACTTGTCGTACTCAGCTCTGTAAAAACCACACAACGCGCCAAACTTGGTGCACTAAAATTCAAATTCATTTTTGCAAAAAAGTTGCGAATGCAAAAACGGTTTCTAAATTTTGAATTTTAAAAATAACAAAAAAATATAATTGGTTAAAAAATGATTTTTTTCATTCAAATATTTAAATTGTTGAAAATTAAAAATTCACATCGTTGCGTTAGGTTAATAATTTTTATTACTATTTCAAATTTTTTCACATATTTTACGATTAAAATTAACCATGCAGTAATGGATCGTCCATAAATGACGTCATCGCCAGGGTCAGTGAGCCTACTTTACTACTTCTACTGCTGGCATCTAACGGTAATTCACAGAAAATGTGAAGAAATAAAAAACAAGGTAATGGCACAAGAAGCCCCCCTTTTGACAGCTCCTTTGTCTTCGGTTGGGGGAGGTGTGATGGTTCCATTTGCATCAATTGCATTGCGTAGCGAATTGCAGAGGTCCTTTGTGTTGCAGATGCAGTATTCACCACCTACATGGACAAAGTCAAGACCAAGTTGTTTAGCGTTGCTACTATTGGTATTGGTGTTGGTATTGCTCGCGCCTTCCGCTGATTCCCGTTTAATGACGAAATCATCTGGCGCGTCTTTTAAAGTTAGTTCAACAACTTGCTCGTTTCTTAAATGTCTATCAAACTCAAACGTTTTATTCAAAAAGAGTTTCCCCCACACACCCCCGGAGCCGTCCGGCTCCTTTTTTTTCGACTCTGGAAGGACACAGCGACGAACCCAAATGTTCATCTCTCCGAATATCCCAACACTTCCAACTCCAGTGGCTGTGAGACAGGAATCATCCGGAGAACTGCAAGTAACCTTTGGGGCACCTCCTTTTACAGGGTCAATGCATCTCGGATCCGATGGAGTTCCAGGAGGGTAGCGAGACTCAGTGTGGACGCAGTCGTAGCATTCAAGACCTGTAAGTACGAAAGATAAACACACGCACATTTTTACTTTTTACAACTCGTCAGTCAATAATTTAATAAGGGAATAATTATTTTTGAAAATGGTGTATTTACTATTTAACCCGTGAAGAAAAAATCCAAAAACAAAAATTAGAACACTAAATAATATTGTAGTAGATGCCGATGCCAGTAATGGAAATGACAAGTTCTGAAAAGAAATCATTATTTCATTTTATTAATCGTGTAAGTTTACAATGATATATACAGCCGCATTCTGCAAACCACAACCGAATTAAAATTACAAGAATTCCAACGCTTATGTACATCGCATTGCACAAGTGTAAAAGAAATGATGATGGATAATACATTTTTAATTTTGTAATAATTTTTTAATCAAGTTAATTTTTACTAATTTAAAAAAATATTTTAAAATTAATAATAATAAAAAATAATAATTTATTGCTTTAATAGTTTAAGTTTATTTTTATTTTGATATTTGTTTTTGCAACAAGTTCCTAATTTAATAATTATTGGTTCAAAGTACATCAGAACCATTCTCATAAATTTAAAAATAATGATTTTTAGAATTAAATAGATAATTTTCAATCAAAAATGTAACAGAAACCGTGCGAAAATAAAAAGTAAGGCAATGACACAAGGAACCCCTTTTTTGACAGCCCCTTTGTCTTCGGTTGTTGGGGGGTTAATAGTTCCTTTTGGGTCATTTGCATTGCTTATTGTATTGCAGAGGTCCTTTGTGCTGCAGATGCAGTAGTCGCCAGTCACTTGAACATAGTCAAGGCCAAGTTGTTTAGCGGTATCTGTACTGGCACTGGTGCCGGTGCCAGTACTGCTACTATTAATGGCGCCATCCGCTGATTGGGGCGTATTGAGAACACCACTACCGGGCGGGTCTTTTAAATTCGGCTGGTTTCTTAACAACGTTCTTTGAACCTGAAACGTCTTATTCCAAAAGAGCTTCCCATAAAGACTCTCGCAGCCGTCCGGCTCCTTCTTTTTTGACTCCGGAAGGACACAGCGACGAAGCCAAATGTCCATCTCACCAAATATCCCAACATTTCCTACTCCAGTGGCTGTAAGACAGGATTCATCTGGGGAACTGCAAGTCACTTTCAAGGCACCATCTTTTTCAGGGTTAATGCATTTCGGATCGACCGGCGTTCCAGGAGGGTAACGAGATTGAGTGTGAATGCAGTCGTAGCATTCGAGGCCTGTTTTTAGGGGAAATAAAAATGCACATTTTAAAACTTGTCAATTAATTAATGAAGGAAGTAAATGTTTCAATTTAAATGAACTTAAAGTGTCTAATTGTCTAATTTATTTAATTTTTTAACTAACTAAAGTTTACAAATTAGAATTGTTTTAATAAATAATGTTTAATCAAAATGTAGCACAAACTATTCGATCCTTGAAAAAGAAATCCGAGCACAAAAAATGGGACACTAAATACTTTTATTTTAGAGGCCAGTATGGTAAAAATCTGAAAAGAGGTCAGTATTTTCATTTTTCATCGTCGTTATTCGTGTAAAGCTGACATTAATTTGCAATAGTGAACAATACAATGAGGAGCTGTCACACAAAATGTCCAATGGACATTAGATTACGAAAATTCCCCACATCTTATCACAGAAATGTGTAAGAAACTTTAAGCACACTAAGAAAATAATTTTAGGAAATAAATAATTTAATTTAATTCCGTAATAATTTTAATAAATAATTTAAAAAATTAGTAATTTTTTTATTTTATTTTATTTTGCATTTTAAGAACAAAAATTTATTGTTTTGCTTTCCGAAAACAAAATTTTTTGTTGAATGACTTTGTTCTTTTATTATCATGTTAATTTTTTATAATAATTTAATAAATCTGAACGTGTAAATTAACAGCTGTCGTTCTACTAAATGTCTAAAATTAACTGTGATAAAATAAAAAGTAAGGAAATGACAGAAGGAGCCCCTTCTGGGACAGTCCCTTTGTCTGTGGGTTCGGTTGGAGGTGAGATGGTTGCGTTGGGGTTATACGCACTGAGTATTGTATTACAGAGGTCCTTGGTGTTGCAGATGCAGTATCTACCATCAACTAGGACATAGTCAAGATCAACTTGTTTTGCGCTACCGGTCCCAGTATCGGTACCGGTACCGGTACCGGAGCTGTTACTAGAATTATTGACCCCTTCAGCTGATTGGGGTCCACTAAGGACAGTGTCTGGCGAGTCTTTCAAAATCCGCTCAACGCCTTTCTGTTTTCTTAACAACTTTCTTTGAACCTCAAACGTCTTATTCAAATAGAGGTTCCCATACAAATTCGCGCACCCGTCCGGCTCCTTCTTTTTCGACTCTGGAAGAAGACAACCACGAACTAAAATGTCCATCCCACCGAATATCCCAAAGTTTCCTTCTCCAGATGCTGTGTAACAGGATTCATCCGGGGAACTGCAAGTCACCTTCGAAGCACCTCCTTTCACAGGGTCAATGCATTTCGGATCCGTCGGTGTTTCAAGAGGGTAGCGAGACTCAAAAGTGTGGACGCAGTCGTAGCATTCGAGGCCTGTGTTTAGAAAAGGTAAAAAAAAATGCAAATTTTGAAAATCGTCAATTAATTTATAAGCAAAGTGAATATTGACAGCTAACATCCTATGTTTTTATATGTTAAGCAATTTTACGAATTACAATTATTTAAACAATTAAATTATTAAAATGTAATTACCACCTACTATTCAACCCTGAAGGAAGAAATCCAAGCAAATAAAATAGAACACACAATATTATTGTAGTAGATGCTACTAATGGGAATGCCAGAATCTGAGGCAAGGTCATTATTTCATCGTAATTTTCCTGTAAGCTGACATCGGCTTACAAATTATTATTTTTGTTCAAACAAAACATTGACACATTTTGGTAATGCAATACAATAAGCAGCTGTTCACAGTACATGTAACAATTCCGATTACAACAATTTGGACGCCTTCATCAAATAAATGTGTAAGAAATTAAAAAAAACAAAACAATATAAAACTAATTTCAAAAATTTCATGACGCTTTAATAACATTAAACTTTTTAATAAAAATAATTTTTGTTTTTAATTTTATATTTGTTGATGATTATTAATTTATTAAGAATTATATTGTTTTAAATTTTTTTCTAAAATGAAAGTAATTAAAATAAAACAATATTTTATTTTTACTGCTATTATTTTTGATTTTTTCAACGAACAAATTGCTTGTAAAAGCTTTAAGTTTTGATTTTGCATTAAAAATAAACTCTACACCGCACCGCATCGTTTACCTATGTTTACGGTAACACTTTTGAACTTTGGCAAAACGTAGTTTTTTGACCTTTTTTGGGTGACCAAAGTGCAGTTAATTGAGTATTAAAATATTAGATCATTTTTCGTTTTCTTCAGGCTGACAACGCGTTTTTAAGTTTACACCTCCTCACGCTACTTTCGTGTTTGCTAATTTCCTAAAAATGTCACAGAAAACACTGAAACCACATTATCTGCTTTCCGATTACAGTGCAAAATAACAGTGTTGAAATAAGTTTGACAAATAATTAGATTTAAAAAAATAATTAACTAATTAGTACAAGGTAAATTATGATATGGTTCGCGTCCATTTTGTGTCCCAGTATTTTCCTCGCTGTTTGAATTTCTTCACTGGTTTGATCTGGGTTTTAATTGGATTTGGTATTCTAGTTCAAGGCTCCTATGGTAAGTTTTAGCCTTTTTCTTTTCTGGTGCTGCTTTGATTTTGATAAGTCGTCCCCAGAAGCCAGCAGCGTCAAAAAAATGTATCCCATGTACGCTAGGAATTTTCACTAGGAGCTTATTGTAATTTCAGGACTAAAGTGTTACAAATGCGCCTATCAAGAAAATTCAACAGGGCCCGCCCCTCCGCCCGAGCGTCGCGTTTTCACCCGAGTCCTTAAGGCGGATGAAACCTGTATAAATCCAGGGGCAGACAATGCCAACACGGAGACGTGCACTTCTGCCGAAGAAACGTGCGAGAAGAAGAGCAGACATCTGCGGCAGAAAGGCAAATACTACATAGTTCTTACACGTGGCTGTGCCTCCTTCTTTGACAAAGGGATGAATGGATGTCAGACTGTGAAGGAGGGCTACCAATCAAATTCAAACAACTACATTGAGCGTCAAAAATGGAAAGGTTGGTCCAGTACGGGGATTTCCTGCCGCTGTAATACCCACGATCTTTGCAATGATCTCACAGGGATAGACATCCCGAGTTCAATGGTGTCGTCTGCTTTTAAAAGCGAAATCTTCTTGAGAGCGGTTCCACTCATTATTATGATCATTTTCATCTTTAACTTTTTTTCAAAAACTTTTTAAGTAAAAATTTCAAAAAAATGTTTGTAATATTTCTAAATGGGACGTAGGCCAAGTGTGTGGACTTCAGGACTTCATTGTATATATATTTGTTTTTGCATATTTGAATTTTAAAATAAAGAACAAACAATGTGTGAGATATAGTCAGATAGTTTAAAAAAGTCTTTATCTAATTAATTATTGTATCTCTGTCACCGTGCTATGCAGTGCGAACTTTACAATGACGTTATTTGTGGGTGATCCAATAATGTGGTCCTTCCTTAAAAGTTAAAAGATTCATCAGGGCCGGATAATGCGACGACGCGACCAGCGCCGGCAGCCGCAGCCGCCACTGCTTAAATTTTCAAAAAATATATAAATAAAACATTTTCCAGTGTTTTAAAAATAATTATATGTAAAAAGAATATTTTGACTTTTAAAAAAGTTGCAAATTAAAGGTTTTGTACATTTCAAAAACATACAAAAGAGCACATTCAACGTCTTTTTCAAAATATTGTAAATAGAACTTATAGAACATTAGGTACTTTTCTAAATCAAGTAAAAAGAACATTTTGCATTTTTCTAAAAACATGTAGATACAAGGTTTTGCTTTCATACATTAAACCATTAATAAAATCAAAATTGTAGGTTGATTAAAGTTTCAAAATACATGTAAATGGAATATTTTGCAGTTTTTAAAAAATATGTAAACTAAATATTTTGACTTTTCAAAAAGTTGTAAATCAATGTTTGTGTACATTTCAAAAGAATACAAAAATAAAGAATTTAACGCCTTTCTCAAAACATGTGTAAATAGAATATTTTGACTTTTCCAAAACAGGCGAATAAAATTTATTGTGCATTTGAAAAACATTGAGCTAAAACTAAAACATTTTCGACTTTTTTCAAAACATGTAAATACAGCAATTTGCGCTTTTGTAAAAACATGAAAATACAGCATTCATTTTGCTTTATCAAAAAAAACCATTAATAGACAAAAAAAATAGAAATGGTGGGTTTTGTATGGAAACAAATTCCTGCCTAAATCCAATTTAAATTCCTTCGTCTGGCGACGGCCCATATATATAATTATTATGTTATTGTGTTCTTTTATTCAAAAAGGTACAAGTAATATAAATTTAAATTCACTTTTATTTTATAGTTTTTGCGGGTTTTCTTAAAATGTAATATTTTTGTCTTACAATAATTAATTACAATACAACCACAAATCGGTAAATCCGTGATTTAATTAAAACCTAGGACGCAGTTGTAAAAGTGCAGAGTACGAAAATGACGTAAGGAGCCGCTTCATTCACAAATGCTGTTCCCTCAGTTAGAGGGGTAGTTGTATTTTTTGAACCCTTCTTCGTAGCCGTGTCTTCCAACTCTGCATCATCATATTTATTGCAGAGGTTCTTATTATGGCAGATGCAGTACGTCCCATACAAATCCACTTCGACAATGCCCAGTTGCTTGCCGGTGCCGGTACCGGAACCGGAACCGAAAGCACCGGTACCGCTACCGCTACCGTCAGCGTCAGCTGATGAAGATTTATTGAGCACATCTTTTTGCGGCAGAAGATCGGCGGCAACTTTTAAATTCTCCCCGTCTCCTCCAAAGCTTCTCAAATTGACTGGAAGTCTGATTGATGAATCATTTAAATTGTATTGCATGTATAAATCACGGCAGCCCTCCGGATCTTGACTGTAACCTTTTTGGACTGAGTAACATTGACGGACCCAAATTTTCATGGCGCCATAAATTCCCAACTTTCCTTCTCCAACTGCAATTATACAGGATTCATTAGAGTTGGGGCATGTGGCATTGGAGGCTCGACCTTTCACAGGATCAACGCATTTTAGATCTGATGCAGTTCCTGGAGGATACGTAGATTCAGTGTGGAGGCAGCTGTAGCATTGAAGAGCTGAGCAAAAATTTTAAAAGAAATTTAATTTCTAGAAATGTTTATATATGGGAAGACGGAAGATCTAACTTCCCTTTTTATTTTAAAAATCAAATTAAAAAATAATTAAATTAGAACCACTCACTCACCGTTTGACGCTTGGCAAGAACCTTGAGCCAGGAGGAAAAGAATACTAAATATGGCTTTAATAATAATGGTGAGAAGCGGGAAGATTTGAATGGATGATGTCAATATCGTCATCGCCATCGTCATTATTTATTTTAAATGCTTACAAGAAACAGCGTCTACTCACTCATATGATTGCTTAGTCAGGACGGACGTCAGAAACAGCCACAGAATTTTATACATAAAAAAATTCAAAATGACATTATTTTTATGAGCACCGAAATAATTTTATTTTTTTTTTAAAGAGTTCAAATTTACATAAATATAATTTTTTCTAAATACTAAGGAAAAAAAAATATTGATTTTATAAAATTTGTCGTGTGAAATTATTTAATTTTTTTTTGGTTGAAAGTTTTTGCACATTTTAAAAACATGGAAATCAAACTTGTCACGCCTTTCTCAAAACATGTAAATAGAACATTATTTTGTTCTTTTCTAAATCAAGTAAAAAGAACATTTTGGCTTTTGGACTCTTCCAAAAAACATGTAGTTAAAACCTTTTGCTTTACTTAAGAAAACCAATAATAAAATCAAAATTGTGGGTTTTTTGTATGGTAACAAATTGCTGCTTAAAAGAAATTTGTTTCTCCAGCTCCGGCCTTCGGCCCAGAGATTCACTACTGATCATATTATTATGTATAATAATTATGTAAAATTGTGTTTTTTTATTCAAAGAAGTAAAAGTACATGAAAATTCAAAATTCACTTAGGTTTAATAGTTTTAGCGGGTGTCGGGTATATTTAAAATTTCCTATTGTCGTCACATAATTTTAAATATTTACCATACAACCACAAATTTGTAAATTCGGGATTTGATTACAAACCAAGACGCAGCTGTGAAAGTACAGAGTAAGAAAATGACGTAAGGAGCCGCTTCATTCACAACTCCTGTTCCTTCAGTTAGAGGAGTAGTTGTTTTTTTTGAACCCTTCTTCGTACCTGTGCCGTCCAACTCTGCCTCTTCGTATTTATTGCACAGGTCGTTTTTGGAGCAGATGCAGAAGTCGCCATTAATATCTATCTCGATAATGCCCAGTTGTTTGCCAGGGCCAGAACGGGTGCCGGAACCGGAACCGGAACCGACACCGGTGTTGGAACCAGAACCGGAACCGGTGTTGGAACTTGTATCACTACCGGCACCGGCACCGTTACCAGTGAGTCCCGTACCGCCACCGCTACTGTCAGCTGATGAAGATTTATTGAGCGCATCTTCCTGTGTCAGATTTGTCACTTTTTTTAAATTCTCGTCAACAACGTTTTCGTCTCCTAAGCTTCTGTATAATCTGTCTGGAAGCTTGAATGTGGAATCACTCAAATTGAATTTCATAAATAAATTATAGCAGCCTTCCGGATCTCGATAGTTAATATAATTTAATACTGAGTAACATCGACGGACCCAAATTTTAATCTCGCCATAGATTCCCAAACGTCCTGTTCCAACTGCAATTAAACAGGATTCATTTGGGTTAGGGCATGTCTCCCTAGGGGCTCCGCCTTTCACAGGATCAACGCATTTCAGATCTTGTTTAATTGCTCCGGGGTAGCGAGATTCCGTGTGCATACAGGTGTAGCACTCAAGAGCTGCGTCAAAATTTGGAAGGAAAATTAAGGTTGGAATTGGAAAATACGATTACTTTACTCATGCATATTCCGTTCATTTTAATGCAAAAGAAAATTCCACAGAAAAAGGATGTTCCATAAATGATGTCACGGTCAGAGTCAATAGGCAATAGGCCTGCTTGGCTAGAGATTACATTCTATACTGAAAACTGAAGATAATTTTATACATAATGCACTGGTCAGGCTCAACACAGGGGGATCATATTATATGGTCAGGGTCCTATCATAGAAATGTAAACCTATATCGATGACACCATTTATGAGCGACCCCTAATCTGTCCTTAAAAGTTTGGAGAATCAATTATACGAATTTTAGAATGATGCAATTTGCATTTTTATTCGTAAAATCTAGAGCACCCACCATTTGTAGCTTGAAAAGAGCCTTCAGTCACAAACAAGAGAAGAACAAATATTGCTTTTATTTTTATAGTGGTGAGTAGCGGGAGGATTTGGATAGATGACATTGCACATGTTTTCATCATGACCTTATTGTTGGATATGGAACGACGAACGACTATGGTCCAGTGGTCCAGCCAGCCAAGACGCCAACCCAACAAATCACCATAACACAAAGTCAAATCACTCATAAAAGCTAATTATGCGTCCAGCTGCCTGAGCATTACAAACGCTAACAAATTCCTAATTCGTTTAGTTTAATTCATTCATGATTATGATTGCTTAGTCAGGTCTGACGTCGGACAGAGCTACAGAATTTTATATAAAAAAAATCAAAATGACAATATTTTATGAGCACCGAAATATTTATTTTTGAAGTTGAAATTTACATATAATTTTTTTTAAATACTAAGCAAAAAAAAAATATTAATTTTATAAAATATTATGTCGTGTGAAATTTATTTTTTTTTGGTATGTAAAAAACAAACATAAAAGTGGAATTAAAAAGGAAGGAAACAGTGCAATGGCGGCGTCGCCTGAACAATATACAAATATTTACATTAAAAATGTGTAATAGCAATATAATAGCGTAAATTATTCTATACTTTACTAGCGTAACGGAAACGGGAAACAGACACGGAAGGTTGGCAAATTCACGTAATTAGATTGCAATAATTCAAAAAAAAATATAAAATAGTGAGATGGATTTAATTATTGATTTTGTGTTCGATTCAAATTATTTTCCTACTTTCTTAAAAACCTCATGCTGCCTATTGACTCACAAGTGTTTTATCTAAATTTGAATACTAAAATTATTACACATTCCTTACAAAAATTTAATAATCAAAGCCAGTGCATTCCAAGTCGCAGGTATTTTATTACTGTGTAAATAAAGCAGCTTTGTATCCCAGTAGATGGATGATAATAGAAAATCAATCATGCGTGTCTTTAATTTATTCACAGAGACAGAAACTATCTGGTAAGGTATTGTTCATAAATGACGTCACAGGTGGCGTTAATGGGTCTACTTGGACTTTGATAATGACTACATGTCATGTCATGGGAAAGTTATCCATTTCTACACAATAATTAGTTTAGCTATTAAAGTTCATGATAATAGTTTCTAAAAAATGTTAAGAATTTTTCAATCACGTCATTTATGGATGATCCATATTTAAAATGTATAGCATCTCCTGTTTCATGCTGAGTTCTTTGATTTACAAATGTTGAAATTTTGATATACTCACGCTTAGTTTAGTGCCTAATTAATTATAAAAGTCCTCGCGGTACTATTTTTGAAATTTTAGGATGTTAGTTCGTTTAGTTAATGGAAACGAAACTCGGCTTTTTTTTTTCCTTTAGTTTTAATAAATGGTGAGCAGCAGATGGACCCATGTCGTTGTGTATGTGCAAAGAAAAAGAAATAGAATGAGTTGTGGAATGGCAATTGTTGCTTCCTGAACAGAACTTTGAGTAGCATTAGGATCATTAGGATTAGGAAATTCCGTTTCAAGTTGGTCATTACAGACATCCTTCCCGTCGCACCAGCAGTATTTCCCTACCATGTGCACATAATCCTGGCCATATTGTTTCCCTTCTTTTTTCTTGTGCTCCTCACTCGCTCTTGATTTGGTATGTTTAATGAAGGATTCCACTGCGGACGCGGACTCGCTCCACATCCTCGACGACGACGACGACGACGACCTAGCAATGTTCCCATCGTCGTCGATCATAGTTCCATTTTTGTAGACATTTCCACTAAAATCCTTGCAACCATCCGGCTCTTTTTGTCCTGAATTAGCTAGGAAACATTGACGAATCAACATTTTAACATCCAGTCCGTAGGAATTTCCAAATCCGTATCCCTTCATGCAAGCAATATATGGATCCTCACAAGTTGTTCTGTTTACAGGGACTTTGGCATTTACTGGATCAATGCAGCCTGGATCTTGTGGGATGATCCCAGGAAGGTCCGGCGTCCCATGTTGACACTTGTAGCATTCTAGACCTGTGTTGTGTGTAACAATAATTATTTCTATTTCTTAATTTTCTTATATGATATTATTAGTAACTTAACTTGTGATAAAATATCGTCGGTGAAGAACCAAACTGACCCATATCCAATTTAAGCTACAATCAAAATGAGCTATGTCATCAAAACAAAATGAGAAACATGCGTCAAATTTAAATTACGAGTTTTTGAAAAAAGTAAAATGTTCTAATTCCATGTTTTTGGAAAGGTGCAAAATGTTCTAATTCCATGTTTTTGAAATGATGCAAATTGTTTTAATTCCATGTTTTTGAAATGGTGCAAAATGTTCTAGTTCCATGTTTTTGGAAAGGTGCAAAATGTTCTAATTCCATGTTTTTGAAATGGTGCAAAATGTTCTAGTTCCATGTTTTTGGAAAGGTGCAAAATGTTCTAATTCTAGGTTTTTGAAATGGTGCAAAATGTTCTAATTCCGTGTTTTTGGAAAGGTGCAAAATGTTCTAATTCCATGTTTTTGAAATGGTGCAAAATGTTCTATTTAAATACTCTCGTCTCAAGACATATTTGATAATTTTTGTAGATAGTGGATATTGTTTTTAGCTTCAAATTTCAAATGGATATGGGTCATTTAGGTTCTTCACCGACGATATGTGGCTCTAATAATTTACGCTCTCATAATATTATTCCTTGTAGAATTATTTTTCATCTTGATTAAATAATTAAATGTATGAAATTATTTTTTTTGTTCAATAATAATAATATTAAATCACGAAAGCAAAATGTAGTAAGTGTACCATGTGTGCCTTGTAGAAAAGAACTAACTAAAAATGTAGTCCCTATTCCGACTCCGACTTGAAACAATAATTTTAAAATGTAATTAATTTCCAAATGACTAATAAATGATTGGTAGTAATTATGACTCATTCTCATTTTTATTTGTTGTCTAGCGCGGATACAGATATATTGTAACGAAACCGAATTTTCTAATTTTCTAATTAGTATTCCTTTACGCTGCTAATAATTAATTATTATGTAATTAGTATTTATTCCAAGGCCAGACTCAGAGTTGTTGTTGCACTTGCAGGCCAGGTGTGTTCCTTGGTTCGTTTCTTTCTGGTATCTGCTGGCGCTGCGGTGGCCAAGATAATTTTTGTCTTTCGTTGTTTCCGATTCTGACACATTAAAAAGTAAAAAAAAAAATAATAACTTTACTGTTCTAATAAAAAGTAAAAAAAAATTATTAGATTTTTTAAAAATTTGTTTTTTTTTGTAAAATAATTTAAAAGTTTTTTTATATCATTCTAAACAAAACAGAAATCAATCCAAACACTTGTCTGGTCAACTAACCATAACGATACCAACGTAATTACAGGAACAATGAGCAGTGCCGTGCAGTGGCGAGTGGCGAATTAGTGGCAGTGGCACTAGCAAATATTACGCGATTATTTTAGAATTAATTAGAAAATGATAAGGGCGCGAAAATTCATATTCATCGTAACAGTTGTTGTGATAAGCCAGAAAAAGAAAAGGAGCTGCGGAATAGCAGATTGAACATGGCCATGATCTTTGGAAGGCGAAGGCGTAGTGGTAGGAGCATTAGGGTCAACGACTTTAAATCCTTCTGCGTCATTGCAAAGATCACTCCCGTCACACCAACAGTATTTTCCTTTCAGGTGCAGATGATCTGGGAATCCTTGTTTCCCCTCCATCATCCCCTCAGTCGCGTTTGGTCCTACTGATGTCGATGTCGTCGTGGACAAGTTGGCCAAGGAATCCAGGACATCTCTCGTCACGATGTGACGAAGTTTGTCCGGGATGATATCTCCATTTTGATAGACTTCCCCCTCAAAATCCTTACAACCATCCGGCTCCTTTTGTTTCGACTCCGGAAGGAAACATTTGCGGATTAAAATCTGAACCCCTAGTCCTTGATAGTTTCCTTCTCCGTACCCTTTCATGCAAGCAATGTTTGGGTCTGTGCAAGTTTCCTTAGTCACCCCGCTCCCGGTCGCTGTTGCTGGTTTAAAGCATTCTTGATTGTCAAGAAGGATACCAAGATTGAGCGGAGAATGTGTGCAAGTATAGCAGTCCAGACCTGCGTGTGGTAACATTTTCGTAAATAAGACTATAATGCCTATAATGGGTTAACGGGTTAACCGACCATTACTATTAAAGAACTGAATTATTCTTTTTTATGTAAAATAATTTTGTCAAGTTATGGATTTTACAAACGGAATTCGAATTCTTGAATTAATGAATTCAATACTTACCATTTGTGCCTTGTAGGAAAGAGGCAATTAAAATGCCAAGGACAACTTTGAACATAATTGAAACGTATTCAAAGTGAAAAAAGATTTTGAATTGTAAATTAAAATTACTATTTTCCGTCATTTCTTGTAAGTGTAGAGACTAGGGAGGGACCTTCTGCAGATTTACAAGATTTGTAAAATTAGTAATTTAAGGCGCACGCCGCGCACAAGTTGAATTCAAAGCACCGCGCTGACCACGCAAGTCAAAAAGTTACAGACCAAAAATGTTTTCTTTACCACATTGTCAAGCTTAATGGAATTTATGAAAGTAATAATTTTATTAACAATAATATTTCATTACTAATAAAAATATTATTCTTTAGCTTGTTAAGATATTTTTGTTTTAAAACAATTTTATTATTATTTAATTTTGTTTTTATTATTGCCGAATAATTAACACAACTATACAGTAAGTACACAATACGCAAGGCAAGTAACAATAACGATACTCAAGACTCAGGGCCAGATTGATAATGTGGCCGCCAGCGCAGGCAGCCCCCAGCCCCCACTGCACTGCCTTCTCAAACGTGTAAAAAATAACATTTTGCACATTTCAAAAAATATGTGATATAAAATGTTTTGGCCTTTTAAAATCATGTTATCAAATTTATTTTTATACATTTTAAAAACATGAAATAAAACACAATTTTTATCAAATCATGTAAATAAATTTTTTCGCTCTTTTCTGATTAAAGTAAAAAGAATATTTTGCACTTTTCTCAAAACATTTAAATAGAACATTTTGCACTTTTCTGAATTAAGTCAAATGGACATTGAGCACTTTTCTAAAACATGCACAAATACAACACATTGGTTTACCACTTTGGTTGCCAAATTTATTTTCAGGTGATTTACCCTGTAAAGATTGTAATAGGCGACTATTGGTTCGTCGCGATTGTGGTTGTTATCAAGAAAAGGAAAAACAGTTGCGGAATTTTAGCAATTTGAACTCGGCAACTACCTTTCGCAGGTACATTAGTTCCATTAGGGTCCACCACTTTAAACCCAGCAGCGTCATTACAAAGATCCTTAATGTTGCACCAGCATAATTTCCCTTTCATATGCAGATGATCAGGAAGGCCGATTTTTGCATCCTCACCCTCCTTGGGCTCGCCGATCTTGTCGGAATTGGATTTATTTACAAAGTTAACCAATGAATCCAGCATATCTCTCGGCATGACGTCACGGAGCTTCTTGTCATGCACGATTGTTCCATCCCCGTAGACATCCCCACTAAAATCCATGCAACCATTTGGCTCCTTTTGCTTTGAATCCGGAGTGTAACATTTTCGAATCAAAACCTTAACTTCCTTTAAAAATATTTTGCCAACTCCGTAGCCCTTTAAGCAAGTAATTTCTGGATCAGTGCAAGTTGTCTTTGTCACCTTGCCAGGGGATGCATTCGGATCGCTACAGTCTTGATTTGTTGGAATTGGAAGTCCTGGTAGGTGAGGGGACGTGTCTTGACAGTCATAGCATTCTAGACCTATAGCAACATATATAGGTAAATTACGTTTATATGGCGGTTCATTCAATATTAGAAATTGAGGCCACAAGCGCGGTTTCATTTTAAAATTGATTAATTTATAAAAAACATTTTTTAGCCTATTGGAGCTCACTACTTACCATGTGTGCCGTGTAGAAGACAACTAATAAGAAATCCAGCTCCGATTTGAACCAATAATGTCACGTGATGAAAGCGCGAACGCTCAAATGAAGCGCTGTTATTTTGTGACATATTTTCGTGTTTTTTAATTGCAATAATTGAATGTGTAGCAGATTCTGGCAAAAAAATGTTATACTGCGCGCGCACGCCGCGCACTGGTTTATCAAATTAAGATGACACAACTTAATTAGATTTTGGTTGTATGGCAAAAGTAGGTTTAATTTACAAGCCAACAACACCAACAGTAGCAGCAGCAGTTTTGTGAAATTGTATTGCTAAAAGAATTATTTTTAAAGTAGTTTTAAAGATATTTTTTGAATTTTGAATTTGTTATTAATTTGTAAACATTGTAAACAAAACCAGTCAGACCAAGATCGCACAGAAATGCAAATAACTATGAGAACTTCAGAAGAAACAATAGTAAATTAGTGAATGTTTTGAATTTCCCACCAAATTTAAAAAATGATTGATTTAAAAAAGAATGTAGCAGCCATTAACAAAATCCCAAAAGGAAACATTGGACCGTAAAATAAACGATTAAGTGAACCACGACCTTGAGCACGACCAATCTTTGGGTCCCCAGCTAATGGGTCCAGGGCATCCACCCCAACTTCGGAATTGCACAAGTCTCCAGTGCACGTGCACGTTCGGGCAGCAATGTCGTGCGTCGCATTCTCCATAGTTATCGACTCCATTTCATTGGTGCAGGTACCGCTTTTAAAATGGGAGTTGATGCTGCCTCAGCCACGCACGAGAAATTGAATCCACGGAAATTGGAAGGGAGAATTTCCTTGTTGTCGCTGATAGTAAGTTACTTTGTGGCAAGTGGTCACATTCTCTTTGCACGCAACTAACGGAGCGTTTCTAAATTCAGGTTCAATACACGAGAGGTCACCGTGAAACAAATTGCTTTTATCTGTTTCTTTGTGGTACATTTCGCAACCGTAGCATTCCAGACCTTGTTAAATTTAACAAAATAAAATGAATTTAAGGGATCGTTCACAATTGACGCCATCAAAACTCTGATATTTTGAGGGTACATTGACCCTCCTGCCATCAGCTTAAAGCCCTAAACATTCCATAAATGGGTATCCTGATAGCGAATTTAGCATAAGATCATCTACCGAGTTAGTAGCCTTAGACCTTGATTTCACTAGAAAAGTTAACCATTGTTAGTCTTAAGAAACACGCTTTCAGATTTAACCATTGTTAAATCTGAAAGCGAGTTTCCTAAGGCTAACAATGGTTAACTTTTCTAGTGAAATCAAGGTCTTATGGACTGTACACATAGCCGACTTCACTTGCAGACCATCCCTATAACGGTACTGTACGCTTTTAACTTATCACATTTAAACTGGCAGATTTAACTTATGGTCGATCTAACCTATCCCGATTTAACTTATCCCGATTTAACCTATGGCTGATTTAACTTGTGGTCATTTTAACTTATCCCGATTTAACCTATTTCGATTTAACTTGTGGCAGATTTAACTTAAGTTTTATTTAACATTTGTAATATATTGTACGCAAAATAATGTCAGTGTTAAAGTGCGATGGAATATTGATGCATATCTTGTTTTAAACCATACAATAAAATTACATTTTAGTATACTAATGTTTGAAATACCCACGTGAGTTGGGGCTGGTAACGTCGGATTCCGACAGAAAAAACTAAATTCACTGGAAATAGGAATACCTATTATTTTGAATTGTACAAATCTTGTGCTAATAAGTTTGCATTTATTTAGCTTTCGCAGCCGGAATAAAAGCTTGCGACTGTTAACATTTTTAATTTTAACTTCTTTACAATTTAACAATTTTTTATTTACAGATGCAAGGGAAATTAGGCAGTATAAATATAAAAAGTATGCAAATATGTACTGTGCCTAATTTTTTGATCTTATATAAAATAAATAAATTTATAAATTTGAGGTTGCCCCGATTTAACCGCAGTTCTTATTGGGTGCCCGACCTCGAATTCACTTCTTGCACTGTGCCATCACACACGTTTTGTCTTTCCAACATTAGTCGGGCCTACTTCTATGGCGAACTTCATTTTACATTGACGTTCAGAGCAGCCGAGCCCTTCACTGTCTTGTGGACAAGGAAAACCCAGTAGAAAAACTTGCCACCGCCGCTGGTCTCGATCCCAAGACCTGAAGCGAGCATTTGCTTAAACAGCATAGACATCAGTGCAGTAAGCACTGAGCGGGCTCGCTTTTTGATCTTATATACAATATAGTACACAACTAATCCAAGATTAAAGCGTTGTTCTATAGAAATATTTCTTGTCAATACTTTTTATTGTTTCCTTTTTCAATTGTATGGTTTAAAACAAGATATGCATGGGTATTCCATCGCAGTTTAACACTAACAGTTTTTTAAAATTGAGACTTCTTCGATACTGCTGGGGCACTCTTAGACAACAGTAATATTTTTTACCATCAAAATGTGCAAAGCAGTGCCCTGATACGACGTAGTTTGTAAGGTGACATTTGATGAATTGAGGATGATTCGGGACAGAGTGAATGCCGAGTCTTAGCGTCTCTGTGATAGTGATGTTTGGTGTATTTGAGTGATGATGAACTAGAGTTTAGGGGTGATGCGTTAAATGAAGTAGCTGAGGGTTTCACGTTAATGATTTACAAATTTACTTGGGACTTTATTTACACTCACACAACTTTGATGTTCTTCGTTTGGATCTCTTTTTCCTTCTGATCTACCACACGGTAAGTTAGTTTCTTTAGAGCTAGTGAGGCAGATTTTGGAATGTTAGAATGTGGCTTGGGTAGGAATCTGATTAGAAGTTTGGAGACATGCTTATCAGAAGTGATAAGATGTTGCTAATGCTAAAAGATAGGGAAGGTGATTTTAGCGGAGCTCAAAATTCACATCATTACATATACATGCATGAATAAATATTTAAAAATATTTTTCTTAATGCTAACTTTGCTTCTACTTCTGTTTTACACAGAACATAGTTAAAGAACTGAATCATATTATTATAATCAATATTTCCCCAAAAACATAGTTAAAAAAAACAATTGCCAGGTCCAGGTTCGATCCCACTTCGCTAATATGACATAGGCTTTACACTACACAGCCGTCATGCCCTGTTGTTGTAGATATAAAAAATTTCAAAAAGAAAACTCATAACTTTTTTGGCCAGCGTAAGTATTCACATTTGTAATATCCTACAGATATAATTAAATTTTAATGACGATTGTTTTGAGCTATAGACATTTGAATACTTATGCTGGTCATGAGCGCCAGCGACCGATCCAGTAGAATAGAAAAAGTACGAAATTCAATATTTTTTTTAGATCTAATTCTGAAAAAAAATCATGAGCATTCCTCTATGCAAACAAAAAAGTTGGGGGAAGACAGAATTTTGATTAAGGCTTCGGAATTTTTGTAAAAAAATAAATTCCGTTTACGTTTAATCGGGTGTTACTAAATCGGCTTATTAAATGCAATAAAAATTTTAAATCTAACAATTAAGAACTTAATCTATCCAAAACAAAATATTTCGTCGATACCTAAAATACCTTATTTCCTCTAATAGAACCCCGGGGTTATATTTCAAAATTTGATCCGCGACCCGGGTTGTATAAGAGGCCCGGGTTATACCAAAAATCAGCGCTCTGAAAAGTTAATTTTTAAAATTAAGGGACAGTAAATGGCACTACAATCGTTTCAATTGCCCAAAACGTAGGTTTAATATTGCTTAGCGTTACACTATGTGATAGTGTAATGAAATATAGGCTGAAATATGAGTTGCACCAGGCTCGCAGTGCATTAAATACCCGTGATGTATGGAAGACCAGGGTGTATTAGAGACCCGGGGTACATATCAAAATACTCAGCTAGACCCGGGTTGTAATAGAGACCCGTGGTCTATTGCAGACCCGTGTTCTATTAGAGGAAATACGGTACTTGCCTTATAAGCTGGGTCTGGATTCAAAAAATTCTGTTAACATTATTTTGCTGTACTATGTAATATAAAAGTTAAATAAAACATAAGTTAAATCTGCCACAAGTTAAATCAGAATAAGTTAAATTGGGATAAGATAAATCGGGATAGGTTAGATCGACCATAAGTTAAATCTGCCAGGTTAAATGTGACAAGTTAAATCGGATAAGTTAAATGTAGGTAGAATCCCCTATAACATGGCCAAACACCGTTGTGGGGCACAGCTGCTGTCCGATTTGAATTTAAATAAGAATAAGTGTGCCTATAGTTGACTAGTTAGTGCGATTATTACCATTTGCGCCACTAGGGGAAACTCCAGGTAAAAACAGAATTCCAGTTAAAATAAATGCAATGTTCATGTTCATGTATAGGTCTAAATGGCAATAGCTAATAGCTAAGCATGTCCAGGAACTGAAATAAAACTTATTTAAAACGTTTCGTAAATATACTGCAATTTGAATGAACAAAGGATCGTTCACAAAAGACGTCCGTAGTAAGGACAATAATTTAGGTTGGCTACTTATAAAACTCCAGATTCAAAATAGTCATTCACGAAATAGTTATAGTATATAATGACAGTGGGGTGAAAGGTAAAAGCGTCTTAAAAATGTGATTTTTCTATAACGTCGTTGGTAGACGATCCTTTTCAATCATAGTTTAGTGATATTACGTTACGTTGAACTTTAAGGTTCTTTATTTCGTAGAAAACTTACCTTGTAAAAAATTTTAAAAGGTAATATTTTTTTACCCAATTTCTTAAACATTTCGTAGTTTTCACGGCATAAATATTTTTGGTTGAAAAAAAATGACAAAATTTTTTATAGTGTCTAATATTAACTTTATTATTGACTTTATTTGTTTATAATTACTAGGGTGGCAATGGTAGTTGTTGTGAAAATTTTTATTTTTATTTTTGGGACCCAAACGCCAATTTGTGCTGAACTGATGTTACTTCTCTCAGCATTTCAGCAACTTTCTTGCCATCTTAACATTGAGGTGATTTACCCTTGAAAGATTGTAAGTGGCGGCCATTGACTCATGGCGGTCGTAGTGGTAATCAAAAAAGAAAAAAACAGTTGCGGAAGATCTATTTGAACTCGGCAACTAGTTTTAGCAGGTGCAGCAGGATTATCGCTTGAATTAGAAGACAAACTCTCTAAACTTTTTCCCTGCCTAGAATTAGGGTCTACAACTTCAAACCCAGCTGCGTCATTACAGAGATCCTTCGCGCTGCACCAGCAGTATTTCCCAGTCATATGCAGATGATCAGGAAGGCCGAGCTTTGGCTCCACACCTTTGGTTTCTTCAGTAATATTGTCAGCTGTTGATGATTTATTAGCAATGCTGACTAAGGAATCCAGAACTGATGTCGGCATAACGCTACGGAGCTTCTTGTCATTCACGATTGTTCCATTCCCATAGACATCATATATGATTGTAATGAGGTCTGCTGACTACACGATTCATGACGTCACTCGCCCCTCCCTCTACGTCACTGAAATCCACTCGCCCCTCCCTCCTCGTTCATGACGTCACTACAATACACTTACCCTACGTCACTATAAATACAAAACAGCGCTAGATTTAAAAATATATACGACCGACCCCCCCCCCCCCTTGCCCCTACGTCACTACAAATAATATATTTAACTTGCCCGCTAAAGTTAACATCGACCAAGGATACAAAACAGCGGTAGATTTTAAAATATATACGACCGACCCCCCCCCCCCCTTGCCCCTACGTCACTATAAATAATATATTTAACTTGCCCGCTAAAGTTAACATCGACCAAGGATACAAAACAGCGATTTTAAAATATATACGACCACCCCCCCCCACCCGATCTTATTGTCGTTTGAAAGTCAATGTTGATCAAGGATACAAAAGAGCAGTAGCTTTTATAAATATTACACATTGAGGAGTTTGCACATTACACATTAGAGGGTTTCGTACAATATACATAACAAGTAAGCATTTAATTAAAACGTCGACAGTAGTGTAAGAATAATATGTATATAGTATCAAAACAAGACGCGTATGCAATAAATTATGCTATCGTAGCATTTATTAAAATTTCAACGTAGAAAATGTTTGATTAAATTAAAAAAATGCAAATGAGGAAAATTTACGTTATAATTATTAAAAAGCTGATAAATGAAGTAAAAACATCTAACTTATAAGGCAAATTGTCTTACTAAGCTTCTTTTTCAGTCTAAAAAACAACTTTGTGGAATCAACTACACACAAAATCAGTTACATAGAGTCCGTAAAAATATGGAAGGTGCACATCTTCTTTTAAATACCATAAACCCTATCACTACTGAATCCGAATTCACCATTACGAAAATAAATTCACCATCTACACCATTAACGTTCACATTTATTGACCGTATACGTGCAAACAATATGCAATTAACACACTTTCCTCATAAGAAATCGAAAAATTAACATCGCTTATGTTGAAACGACAAAACTCAACCAAAACCAAAACGAACGAGAAATCGAAAAAATTGGAGTGTGAGATAACAAAAGTGTCTGGTGAATAATTTGATGCAAATCGAAATCGATAAACATTTATCAAATATTTACTACAACAAAAAGGTTACCCATTGACGGAAATTTACAAGAAAAAGAAACCCAACAAGCAAATGAAGTTATTACTCAATACACTACAACATCAAAAAAAATTTATTTTTATTAGATATTCTAAGTAATCAAATTTACTGCAACTAAATTTTACCTATTCTACAAGATTTGGAACTTTTAAATAAATATGTAAAAGAAACATTGGCAACTTTTTTTTCACTTGTGCTTCTACCTCTTACAAGCACAGTTATTGACAGAATACAAGTAAAACTTATTGACAAAAACGATCGTGAGTTAGATTTTAATAGCGGAGTTGACGAGACGGTTAATAAATTATTATTTAAACCTAACTTTAAATAGCAATAACATGAAGGAAATTAATTGTGAAAGCGGTAATACGTGCAAAGTAGAACAACCGTATTTTCTTCAATCCGGGGACGGCATAAATTTTAACAATGGTAGAGAAACTTCCGGCGTTGTAGCAGAAAGTACCTCGTACCTTATTCCGTTACAAAGTGACACATCAACTAGTCAGTCTGAAACTACTCAATCTATAAGAACACAGCAACCAAGTAGCAAAGTGAGTCAAGTAGTCGGTGAAAAGAAGCAAAGTCAAGTAGGCGGCGGAAAGAAGCAAAGTCAAGAAAGCGGTAATACGTGCGAAGTAGAACAACCGTATTTTCTTTAATCCGGGGACGGCATGGATTTCAAAAATGGTAGAGGAACTTCCGGCGTTGTAGCAGAAAGTGCCTCATACCTTATTCCGTTACAAAGTGACACATCAACTAGTCAGTCTGACACCACTCAATCTAAAAAAACAAAGCGAGCAAGTAGCAAAGTGAGTCAAGTAGTCGGTGAAAAGAAGCAAAGTCAAGTAGGTGGCGGAAAGAAGCAAAGTCAAGTAGGTGGCGGAAAGAAACGCAACAATCTAAAAAAGAAAAAAGTTGGAGGTGGAAAACGAAACACAAAACGATCAAAAAAATCTAACTCGTTAGGACATAAGCGTAAATGTATCAAATCTAAAAAGTAGTAAACAAATATTGTCAGTATAATTGTAGACTTTGATCAATAATCATGGAAATTGTATCAGCTAAAAATTTGAATTGTGAGGCTTGTCATTTCCGCTAGTTAAATAGATTACCAGCAAAAAAAATAAATTTAATTCTAATGACAGTAACCTCAAATATTAAATGAATTTTATATATATGTTAATTAATCTCAAAATAAAAAATACAAGTATTTAACCACGAGTAAAATTAATTTAAATATTTGTATATGAGAAATAAAATGATCAAAACATAAATTGTTTTCTTTTTTTACTTTATTTATTCATCTTTGCCACACATATTACATATAATATAATTAATATTTTGGCTCGCGAAGGAAAAAACATATTTTTTTAACTAGATAATTATTCATTGATTGATCAAAATGGCAACTGTGTCTGAATAGTAAGACGATATTGAGATGATTAACAAAAAATTCGTCAATGTCTCTAATGTTGAAACAAGACGAAATTCATCCAAAACCAGAACGTAAATATTTACTAAACACAACCATTGATTTTTAAAAACTTATTAAATATTTAGGAAGTTTTACATTAACTAAAACTTAATACTCAAACAATTCAGAAAGTTGCCCACTATGTTCACAAATAACTTAAATAATTATCAAAGCCACCAAATTATTGTAGCAAATGCTTAAACAATTCCTTAAGCAATACAATAAATTGGAAATATCTTTAAAAACTACTAAAGCGACACAATAATTTCAAAATATTCTAAAAAAATTACAAAGGCAAAGTAATTATTGTACAATACTCAAACATAATTACCGAAGCCAAAATAATTTTAAAACATTCTCAAATATTCGCCAAGCCCACCAATAAATTTTAAAAATTCTTTGATAAAAGACAAAGCACTACAATAAATTTAAAACTAGTTAATTAATAACTGAAGCTATAAACTATTTTAGATTTTTTTAAAACTAATAACCAGAGCCGCACAATAATATTAAACTATGCTTAAACAATTACTAAATCCACACAATAACCGAAAACAATTTTTAAATAATAACCAAAACTATTCAATATATTTTAAAATTCCTAAATAATTCGCAGATCTCTAAAAATAATTTAGAAAATTTTGGAATAGTTACTTAAGCAATACATTAGTTTACAAATGTTTTTGTAATTAGTTATCCGCACAATAATGTTTAAAAAATGTATATTATCACCATAGCCTCCGAATAATATAAAACTTATTAAATAATTACCAAATCGACACAATATTTCTCAAGATTTCCCTAATGATTAACCATCCTACACATTAGTTGTTTTAAATTCCTCAATAAATAAAAAAGCTGAAAATTAGTTTTAAAAAATACATCAACAATTCTTGAAGGTTTGTAATTAGTTTAAATATATGTTTAGAAATTACTAAAGCCACACACTAATTAAAAAAAAAGCTTAACCAATTCAGGATCCAGTGCAATAAGTTTTCAGACCTACACATTTCTGAAAAATACAAAAACAAGTTGTAAAGCTATTAGTAAAACCACAAAATAATTTTTAAAAACTCTAAACAAATTACTAACGCCACACAATAATATTTAAAAATTCTTATAAAAATGCCAAAACCACAAACGTTTTTAATTTTTTTTAAAATAATTACCAGCCCTATTCACATTATCATTAAAACCATACAATACTTATAAATTATTACTTAGTATTTATCAAAGCCACATTTTTAAGTTTAAAAATCCTTTATTAAATTAAACAATCTTTATTTTAATTTTAATAATGCTAAAACATTTTGTAAAGCTGTGCAATAACTTTAAAAATATCCTAAATAATTACAAGAGTGACACAATAATTTGTCAAACAATTGCTGAAACACAGAAGCTGTGCAATGATTTAAAAAAATTAATAACAAAAGCCCTAAAACTATATTTTTTTAAATATCAAACAATTATTGAAGCTTTACAATATGTTGAAAATATAAGAAATAATTACTTGAGTCACATAATATTTTTAAAAATCCTTGAATAATTACTGATCACGCGGTATAATATTAAAAATTCTTACGTCTTTACTAAAACCAAACAAGAAATTTAATACACTTCTAGTTAATTTACGTAGTTCTACAAAATTAATTAAGATATTTTTTAATATTATCACTAAAGCGGTAAAGTAATTTGGCAAATTTTTCTAATAATTACTAAAGCCACACAATTATTTTAAAGAAATTCATAAAATTACTAAAGCTTCACAATAATATTTCATTTGTTGTTTAAATACTCACCAATTACACACGATACTTTTAAAACATTCTTAAATAATTACCAAATCCACAATAATATTTAAAAATTCTGAAACAATTATCAAATTCACACAATACATTCAAACAATTCTTAAGTAATTACAAAAACCACACAATAATTCAAACAAATTATTTAATAAATGCAAAAGCTGTACATTGTTTACAAAATGCCTACTATCGAGCCCGTTGTCATTTTAAAATAAAATAAGTTCAGTATATACAGCCCTACACTCTTGCAACATATATTGAGATGTAAAACTTGTGCATACAACGAGAGTTTTTTGTTATATTTATTGGTTAAGCATTGCCAACGAAACCCAAGAACAGTTCAATTAGATTCATAAACTTTGTGTATGTAAACAAACAAATCATAAGGCTATCTAGAATCGCATGCAATCGTAAACCAACAATGTCAAAACATACCGTTCACGTTGTGCAAAAATTTGTAGAACACGACTTAAAATAAGAACAAAAATCAAAATAGTATTTTAATAAACAATATGAATCAAGGCCAATCTAGT
>OX461810.1:2053100-2298618 GCA_949802685.1 Dicyrtomina minuta | reverse complement strand
AACAAAACAGTACTTACAAAAACAAAAGCCAAAAAAAAACGAAAATATGTATGCTGAGGAATACGGAACATGAAAACACAAATATCCATTTGAAATTAGTTCATGAGTAAAAACACGATAGAAAAATGACAAAAAACGAAACAAAACAGTACTTACAAAAACAAAAGTCAAAAGACGAAAATATGTATGCTGAAGAATACGGAACATGAAAACACAAAACTACAATTGACATAAGTGTATAAGTAAAAAGACGATAGAAAAATGACAAAGTACAGACCAAACAGATTAAGAAATAAAAACAAGAGAGGAATATTAGATTACAAAGATACAAAAGTTAAAGAATACGGAACATGAAAACACAAAACTCCAATTGAGATGAGTGTATAAGTAAAAAGACGATAGAAATATGACAAAGTACAGAACAAAAAGATCAAGAAATAAAAACAAGAGAGAAATATTAGATTACAAAGATACAAAAGTTAAAGAATACTACAATTGAAACAATTAATTGGTATTTGATCACAAAGATGAGGGTTCCTTGTGTTGGCATTATGGCGTTATGGCATTCTGGCATTTTACCATTTGGCATTCTGGCATTTTGCCATTTTGGCATTCTGGCATTTTGCCATTTTGGCATTCTGACGTATCGGACAGTTTATCTTAAGACGACTTTATATATGAAAACTTTAAAATACATATAAAGTCAGCTTTTAAAGTAATAAGCAGTTGAGTTAAGAAGTTACTTAGGTGTGACTGATGTATAGAAAAGTACGTACTTGATATATCCTGCTATGTAGAAACATGTGATTAGAGTTTAATTTTTAATATGTGATGTCAGAATAAGTCTTAAGTTTTTATATTCATCATTTGGTTGTAAAGTCTTTATAATTATTAGGTGGTTAGTTCAGGGTAGACATGATTAGAAAGGGGTCTCAACTTCAACGTTGATCCCACTGATTGTTTAAAGTTAACCTTTTTACAATCAGTGGGGGGTCGTTTCCACAAAAAAAACGAAAACGAAAATTAGAAAGGTGGTTTGGTATTCAAGTGCACTGAGACGACTATAGAGGAAGTTAAACCTTTTGCATTTTGTATTGTTTTCAGGTAGAAGGATTAAAAAAGGGTATCTTGTTCTTGAAAGGGTATAAGAACTTGTACAATTTCATACTTATTTTCGTGTTTAGACTTGTAATTTGAGATGCAGTGAATAAATATCATGTTATGAACTTTAAAATTCTGTTGGACTTGTACTGTAATACAAATATATTTGTGATAATGAGAAATGAATATGTGGGGGTGTGTGGACTTGTCTTGGTAAGGGTAATTTATATTTATTTTATTTTCAAAGAAAACATACACATACTCATTTTGAGTTCAATTTATTTTGTAAGTATTTTCTCAAAGTTGATTTTACATTTGTATTGATCTTAGCATTATTAGTCTTTTTAGAGTTTAGGTGTTTTTGTTCTTTTGGAATTATATATTTCTTTTGTGTCTTAGAAATCGTTTTACCTTTTGAGGTACGTTTATCACCTTTATAGTACAAGTTGTGTGTGTCATTTACAAAGATTAAGGGTAAATTATTACACTTGGCGACTGAATCTTTGATTTTATGAATATCTTTATCACTTGTAAAAGGTGATTCAACATCGAGTTCTTTTATCTCCCCAGAGAGGTTACTGTGATCTTTTGAATTTAAGGGTATATTATTTTCATCTGTATATTCAATATTTGATTCAAGCATCAATGAAATGTAACTTTCAAATTCATTTACAAAAGTATTAGTAGGTTTGTTCGTTAAAATAAAGCTTATATCGGTATCAACGTGATTTTGGATACTAGATTCGACTACATTTGTAATTATTGATGTTATTTCTTCAATATTTTGAGTATGTTGAGACAAGAGATCTTGAATGAACAACGACTTGTGATCAGATGTGAGTACTTGATCTTCATATCTTCTGAAAAATGATTCAAAGAGATCGATTATCCGTGTTTGATGTTGAGTAAGAATTATATTTATTGGATGAAGGTAATCTGGATTCTGTAAAAGTTGATCTTGAGTTGGTGGATTAGATGCAGTTGTATATGAGTTACTAGCTTTAAACATTGTAGATTGATTGATTGTATTAGAAGACTCTATTGAAAAACAAATTTTATTGTTGTGTAACTGTGAGCAGAATGAAATTAATTAATTTAAAAAGATCTTAAAGTGATTCAAATAGTCTTGACTCACCGATTTTAGAGATTTGGGTGATTATGGTATTCGTTGTGTGTTTCAAAATTTTATATATGTGTAAAATATATGTTAATGTGTAAATGAGAGACTAAAAATTTCTACAACTTGATACGAGTGAAGCTTTAAAGAAAATTGGAATGTGAATGATAGTTTTCAAGAGCAAAAAACCACTTTATATAGTGGGAAAACGCCATGTTTTATTATGTACTTACCTGATTTGACGGCTGTATCTGAAAAGTAACATGAAACTCTAACTACTCTGCCATTTTACCGACATTGAGTGTAGACTTGTATTATGTCTTAGTGAGTGTACTGATATTATTATGATATAAAGATAAATTTAAGTAAAAATATATTAGATGTGAGAAATTTGCTGGGATATTGGGATATTGGGCTATTGGGATATTGGGCTATTGGGCTATTGGGTTATTGGGATATTGGGACATTGGGACATTGGGCCAGAATTTACCTTCAGGCTATTTCGTATATAGTTACAATGTAATACATACCTTCTACATATATACGAAGTGTAAAAGACATGGAAATGTGTGATTGATATATAGAGCTATATAGAAGCACGTGATGGTGAAATAGATTCCTGTTAAGACAACAAAAAGTCCTAAGTGTAAACGTTTGGTTGTAAACTTGGAAAAAACTGATTATTTGGTTAAAAAAACTGAATAATTGAGGTAAAACTTAATAAAAACTGGATGATTGAGGTAAAACTTGGTGAAAAAACTGAATAATTGGTGAAAAAACTGATTAATTACCCAAAAAAACTGATTAATTGCGGTAAAACTTGGAAAAAACAGATTAAATGAAAAAAAAACTGCTTAATTGCGGGAAAAAACTGATTAATCGGATGAAATGTAATAAGACGGATTAATTTGTGAATAAACTGTGATAGTTACGATGTAATACATAGCTTTTGTTCATATAAGAAGTTGAAAGGACATGGGAATGTGTGCTTGATATATAGTGCTATATAGAAGCACGTGATCGGGATATAGAGTCATGTTGAGACAAGAATTATAGTAAACGTTAGAGTCTGAAGCGTAAACGTTTGGTGGTTGAAATTAGAAAGGGATGGTGAACTTTGGAATTCTTGGAAAGGTGCGCCATGGGGGTGCTTACCGTCCGCATCGATGAGGATTAGGTTAAGCCCCACTACAAAAATACTGCCTGTATAAAGGATGCGCACACAACCTTACAATATAAAGTACATCCCACTTATGTATATGAAATCTGGTTATACGATTTAACACGCTAAAAATCGGGAACATTGAATAAGATACACCTGTATGAAGGATAGGAGTGTTAATCTTATAGGGATATAGGGTTGAGGGCTTACTTTTTTGAGTGTAGGAAAGGGCTTACTTTTTTAAGTATAGGAAAGGGGCAGTATTAAGGATGCACCTGCATGACCCTTAGGTTAAACCTATAGCTATATAGCATTATCCTTATGGGGATATAGCATTACTTTTTTAAGTATAGGAAAGGGCTTACTTTTTTGAGTATAGGAAAGGGTTGACCTGTTTGAAGGATAGACCGTATAGAATACATATGAAATACATACTTACTTTTTTAAGTACACTGATTGGCCTTATATTCACTACTAATATGACTTTCGTTCTACTTTTTAATTGATTTGACACGATATTTAGTTACTTTATACTATGTGTAAATTATGTTGCAAACGGAACACATCGTTTTCTCGGTGTTGTTCTAAATAATTTGTCTACTTTACAGTAAAAAAATAATTTTATTTTAGATTTAATGTCGTCAATAAAAAAAAGTTTTCTTAAAAAATTACATTTTATTTTTTGTAATGAGATAAGAAAATTTGTGTAACCTGAGTTTACAAAATAAAAATGATGTACCTTCTTTAGATTGGTTAAAATTTAATACTAGTAGTTGTCTTTAACATTTTTTTTTACTAAAAAAAAATATTTTACTGTAACCAAAACTAATATTATAATTATTAATAAGTTTTAAAAAAATTATTAACTTGATTGTTTTTCAAATTTGGCAGTTAAACATTTTGTTTTATCATAGTGCATGCGCGTAGCATTTAAACTACATCATTTAAGAAATAAAATAAAAACTTTTAATTATTTATGTACTATATTTACGTTTTAGTGAAAATTGCAAAGTTTTGCAAAATTAAAATTATATGTTTGCAAACAATTTAATATTCTGTAATTTAAATTTTTTTGAAAAGTGAAAAATAGTGTATTCACCTGTTTTTTGAAAGTTCGAAATGGTTTATTTACATGATTTTTAAAAGTGCAAAATGGTCTATCAACCTGTTTGAAAAAACGAAAAAAGTGCAAAATGGTGTATCAACCTGTTTTTTAAAAGTGCGAAATGGTTTAATTACATGATTTTTAAAAGTGCAAAATGGTCTATCAACCTGTTTGAAAAAACGAAAAAAGTGCAAAATGGTGTATTAACCTGTTTTTTTCAAAGTGTGAAATGGTTTAATTACATGATTTTTTAAAGTACAAAATAATGCATCAACCTGTACGTACAAAATGGTCTATAAACCTGTTTTTGAGAAGTTCAAAATGTGACATTTACATTTGTTTGAAACTAATAATTAAAATGATTTATTTACATACATTCGAGATCATAGTATTTTAAATATTTCTGAACGTAATACATTTTGATGTTGACATAAATTAGATATGTGACATTTAAAATCCTAACAGACGCTGTGGAATCTACTAGTACTCTAATACGTATGAAAGTTTATTATTGCTTCAGTAAAAAAAACAAGATGACGACAAAGACGATTATTGTTGGTAACGAAGCTTGAATATAATTTGATTTGCTTTTCATAACTGAAACTGATTCTGGTTCATCCATCCCTATTCCAGGTTGTTCATTACAAGTGTCTGCTTCACACAAACATCTCACGCCTTTAAATTCAATTTTGTATGTAAGCGTCTTTGGGGGATTTGAATTTTTCTTAACCAACTCTGTCACAAAATCCCCTGAAATATTATAGCACCGTTCACCTTCTTTAGGGATTGGGGCAGACGTGCAATTCCGCATTGTAAAAGTGGAATAAATTACAGTAGAACCAACGCCCACAGACGGACCCCATGGAATCATGTCCATACTAATTCTGGTTTTTGCACACGCTAGTTCATTTGATTGGCAGACTTGCGTCTGAGCAGGACCCGGCTTTTCTCCGTCCTTGTCCAGGGCACAGTTTTTAAAGGGTGGTATAGCATTAGTTACGTTTAGGATTGTATTTAAATCGTCAGGGCCATTGTAGTGGCAGTTGTAGCATGAGAGACCTGCCAAGTTAAATGATTGTGTTACGCTTTGCTTAACAGTCATTAGCAAAAAATGTAATCTGCATAATTTGAATTTGAATGAACACGAAACGATAAGTTTTAACTTTGATTTTGTAACTAGTTTTAATTTGTATTTACCCGCCGTGATGGAGAAACACGCAGCTAAAATCCCAATTCCTCCAATTTTCAAGCAGTTGAATAAAAATAACATTTTTAAACGTTAAAAATTATTTATGTGGGAATTGGAGTTTGCATTAGCTTAATACGAATACGAAATAAAATTCTTTGCCTCTTTTTTAAACTGCAATTATTAGGTTAGGTGTAAACATTTTTAGTCTGTTAAGTTGAGAGTTGTTGTGATTCTGTTATAATAGTCCACGTCTTCGTTTTCGCGTTGCGTCGTCAGCCTTGTGCAAAGTTGCAAAGTTCATTATTCAGTATCCATTAAAGAAAAAATTAATACAGTAATATTTAGTTCGTAAATAATTCCAAAATTTTTGATAATAAAATTTTAGAATTTAAATTTTGAATTTAGAAAATATTGTAAAAATATTTTATTAATTTGAAAATTATTTAATTAAAGAATCATCATTCCAGAATGGGTTGTCCTTAACACTTAAATTAAGAAATATTAACTTACTGGCAGTTTTGCAAAACTCGATGGATGGGTTGCGTTTACAAAAGGTTATAATATGCATTCTGCACTTTTGGTGAATTGTGTAATTATCTCAACTTAATTCGAAAATTCAGTGCGTGTTTCAGTAAAATTGATTAGTTTAGTTCTTTACAATACTATTATCAATTTCCACGAAGAAGGTTAGAAATCTTAAAATTATTTAGGGTAACTATTATTTATTTTATATTTAAATTTAAAAGTAATAGAACGGAAAAACTATAGAGCCACGGCACTGGGAGAAAAAGAATTTTGAACAAGGTTTCCTCTGCTTTATGAAAGCGGAGGTGAAGTAGGTAACACTAACTAAGGACTACGATACAAGCCAAGCAGTAGTCGAATTAATAATTAGCTGCATGTTATTAGTTGGTTTCATGTTTTATTGTTTTGTTTGGTTCTTTAAAATTAAAATAATGCCAGTTTTGTGTGACCTCAATGTGATTTTAGTTTAAACCCTTTTGCCGTCGATATGCATGATAATTGTGATTATTTGTAACAGTTTAAAATTAAATAATATTTTACATTAACCACGTGTGCACCCAATGGAATTACTTCCATTCCTATTCTAGTTTTTGCGCACGTTGGTTCATCTAATTGGCAGACTTGCGCCGGACCGTTTTTTTTCCAGTTTGCTGGTTCAGAGAACATTTTTCAGAGTACGTTATAGTGTAAGTCAAGTTAAGGATAGTACTCAAATCACTAGGGCCGCTAGTACAGCTGTAGCAGACGAGACCTTTGAAGTCAAAACACACATTTTGTAACAACGCTTTGATACTTTGATTTATGAATAGGTATGGGTTACCAAAAACTTTAATTATGTTTTTTGAGTACACGCTGACAATCCATTAATCAGTTTTACTACTAGGCAATGTTTGTAATAAGTAATTTAATTCATAATGCCTAACTGGCGCATGGTCTTATCTTGGTATAAAATCAACCCCTTCATTTATGCAAGATTTCCTAATTAAAAAATTTAGACTTTAACTTAAATGGTTATGGTAATTAATTAATTCCATTATTAAAACGTTATGCTTCGCTTACTACAAAAGTAAAAATTTGAAATTCATTTATTCTGTAACTTGTTTTGTTTTGTACCAGAAGTACCATAGACACAGGTAGCTAAAATGGTATATTACTATTTTTTGAAGTGTTAAGTTGTTTAGTAGAAAAAACATTTTTAAAGGTCAAACAATAATTTTTTATTTCCATTCTCAGTATACAGTCTCGTTTTTAGTTATTTTTATCTGCAGAAAATTGAATGAATCTTGTAGCTGTATTCTAGTTTACCATCACATTCCATCATTCCATATCCATACACTCTGGTCAAAGACGTACACATGGGTGGGTGGGCAATTTTTTTATGGGTTCATTACAAAATATTAACAAATTGCGTGAAAAAGTCATTTAATAAGTTTCGATTATTATTCAAGTTTCGACTTAATTTTAAATTTTTAAAATTGTTTTTTTCAGTTTAATATTACTTACTTAGAAGGTAATTTTTTTATTATTTAATAGTCTATTAATTAGTATGTGAAATAATTACAGATTATAGCAGATCAAAAAACACGAGAAGGCCAAGGCACTGGCAGTGAATGATTTAACTTTTAATTTAATTCTGTGTATAGAACGTTAACAAAAACATGTAAAAATATGCACTTAATTAAATTATTCCAAAATGTTTTTCTGCTTCCCACGTAAACTCATTTTAGGAGTTAACTAGTTTCTACTTTTAAAAAAATGCCACAGTAAAAAACGGAAGAACAGGCCCAAAAAAGATATCACAGAAAAACCTGAAAAACATGTTTGAAAATCATTTGCTTTGTTTGGCTGGTCAGTAGTCGTTGTCTTCACATACCCCTCAACGTTATCTTTCAGTCTGAGTCCTGGTTGGTTATTACAATTATCCTTGTCACACAAGCAAGATGACCCATTGATGGAGAATGTCTCATTGGCTAAAGTGCCCGCTTGTAAATAGGTATTAGATAAAGAGCTCAATACACTCCACTTCCCATCCTTTTCTGTAAAGGTTCTGCATCTGTCACCTTGGCTTGGGAGAGATTCGTCACTGCACTTTCTAATGGAAAGTTGCACATTCAAGAGCATTAGGTCAGTCCCCATTTCCAAAACCGACGAGTTTACAGTTATAGTCATGACGCGTTTTTCACACGTTGGTTCATTTGATTTGCAGGTCTCATTCGGGCCATAGGCAGTGTCCGGGTGATTGCATCTCCAGTTTTCTGGCGTACTGCTCAAGTCGAGCACAGCACTGAGGTCAAAGCCTTCGGCATAGTGGCAGTTGTAGCATTGAAGGGCTGTTAAGTAAAAAAGAAATACAACATACAACGCTTAAATTATTCAGAAACGTCTTTGCATGTAGGTAAAACCAATTTAAGAACGATTCGTAAATAAACCTTTTTGTAACTAATTTCGTGTATTACTAGTACCAGTAGAAACAGCCGAATACGAAGATAGAACCCAAAACAATGTCACTCTCAACCTGAATTTGTTTACAAGCAAAATCATTTTACAAAATACTAAAATAAAAATAAAGTGAGTAAGATTTGCTTGTTTTTATTGGTTCGTTTAATTCGATTTTAGAATTTAACTTCATTCAACCTTGTTAGGACAATCTTAATCTTAAGTTAAGCTTAAGCTGTGTGTGGCAAAACTTGTCGTGCTCAGCTTTGTAAAACCCTCACAAGGCGCCCAACTTGGTGTACTAAAACTCATTTTTGCAAAAAATTAGCGGATGTAAAAACAGTTTCTAAATTTTGAATTTTAAAAATAACAAACAAATATAATTAAAAAATAATTTTTTTTTATTCAAATATCTAAATTGTTGAAAATTAAAAATTCACATCGTTGCGTTAGTTTAATAATTTTAATTACTATTTCAAATTTTTTCACATATTTTACGATTAAAATTAACTATGCAGTAATGGATCATCTATAAATGACGTCATTGCCAGCGTCAGTGAGCCTACTTTACTACTTCTACTGCTGGCATCTAACAGTAATTCACAGCCAATGTGAAAAAATAAAAAATAAGGTAATGACACAAGAAGCCCCCCCTTTGACAGATCCTTTGTCTTCGGTTGGAGGAGGTGCCATGGTTCCATTTGCATCAATTGCATTGCGTAGCGAATTGCAGAGGTCTTTTGTGTTGCAAATGCAGTATTCGCCACCTACATGGACAAAGTCAAGACCAAGTTGTTTAGTGTTGCTACTATTCGTATTGGTGCTGGTATTGCTCGCGCCTTCTGCTGATTCCCGCTTAGGCGTAATCCCGAAATCATCTGGCGGTTCTTTTAAAAATAGTTCGACAACTTGCTGGTTTCTTAAGTTTCTATCAAACTCAAACGTTTTATTCAGAAAGAGTTTCCCCCACACACCCCGGCAGCCGTCCGGCTCCTTCTTTTTCGACTCTGGAAGGACACAGCGACGAACCCAAATGTTCATCTCTCCGAATATCCCAACACTTCCAACTCCAGTGGCTGTGAGACAGGAATCATCCGGAGAACTGCAAGTAACCTTTGGGGCACCTCCTTTTACAGGGTCAATGCATCTCGGATCCGATGGAGTTCCAGGAGGGTAGCGAGACTCAGTGTGGACGCAGTCGTAGCATTCAAGACCTGTAAGTACGAAAGATAAACACACGCACATTTTTACTTTTTACAACTCGTCAGTCAATAATTTAATAAGGGAATAATTATTTTTGAAAATGGTGTATTTACTATTTAACCCGTGAAGAAAAAATCCAAAAACAAAAATTAGAACACTAAATAATATTGTAGTAGATGCCGATGCCAGTAATGGAAATGACAAGTTCTGAAAAGAAATCATTATTTCATTTTCATTAATCGTGTAAGTTCACAAAGAAATGTACCGCCGCATTCTGCAAACCACAACCGAATTAAAATTACAAGAATTCCGACGCTTATGTACATCGCATTGCACAAGTGTAAAAGAAATGATGATGGATAATACATTTTTAATTTTGTAATAATTTTTTAATCAAGTTAATTTTTACTAATTTAAAAAAAAAATATTTTAAAATTAATAATAATAAAAAATAATAAATTATTGCTTTAATAGTTTAAGTTTATTTTTATTTTGATATTTGTTTTTGCAACAAGTTCCTAATTTAATAATTATTGGTTCAAAGTACATAAGAACCATTCTCATAAATTTAAAAATAATGATTTTTAGAATTAAATAGATAATTTTTAATCAAAAATGTAACAGCAACCGTGCGAAAATAAAAAGTAAGGCAATGACACAAGAAACCCCTTTTTTGACAGCCCCTTTGTCTTCAGTTGTTGGGGGGTTAATAGTTCCCTTTGGGTCATTTGCATTGCTTATTGTATTGCAGAGGTCCTTTGTGTTGCAGATGCAGTAGTCGCCAGTCACTTGGACATAATCAAGGCCAAGTTGTTTAGCGCCATCTGCTGATTGGGGCATATTGAGAACACCACTGGGCGGGTCTTTTAAAATTGGCGGAACACCGTCCTGGTTTCTTAACAAACTTCTTTGAACCTGAAACGTCTTATTCCAAAAGAGCTTCCCATAAAGACTCTCGCAGCCGTCCGGCTCCTTCTTTTTCGACTCTGGAAGGACACAGCGACGAAGCCAAATGTCCATCTCACCAAATATCCCAACATTTCCTACTCCAGTGGCAGTAAGACAGGATTCATCTGGGGAACTACAAGTCACCTTTGAGGCACCATCTTTTTCAGGGTTAATGCATTTCGGATCGATCGGGGTTCCAGGGGGGTAGCGAGACTTAGTGTGAATGCAGTCGAAGCATATCCAGGCCTGTGTTTAGTTTAGGAAAAAGGTTAACATGCACATTTTGAAACTTGTAAATTATTTAATAAAAGAAGTGAATGTTTAAATTTAAATGAACTAAAGTGTCTTATTTTTTAAACTTTGAAACTAACTAAAGTTTACGAATTTGAATTGTTTTAATAAATAATGTTTGATCAAAATGTAGCACTAACTATTCGATCCTTGAGGAAAAAATCCGAGCACAAAAAGTGGGACACTAAATACTAATAGTGTTTTAGTGGCCAGTATAAAGAAAATCTGAAAAAATGTCAGTATTTTCATTTTTCATCGTCGTTATTCGCGTAAAGCTGACTTTAACTTGGAATGGTGAACAATACAATGAGGAGCTGTATATTAAACGCAATATGTCCGTCCAATTGAAATAAGATTACGAAAATTCCCCACATAATATCACTGTCAGAAATAATTACGTAAGAAACTATAAGCACACTAAGAAAATATTTTTACAAAATAAAATTTAATGACGTAATAATTTTAATAAAAATAATTTAAAACATTAGTGATTCTTTTATTCTATTTTTTATTTTGCATTTTAAGAATAATTTTTTTTTACTTTTTGAAAAAAAAATTATTATTAATTGACTTTGTTTTGTTATTATGTTAATTTTTTAGAATAATTTAATAAATCTGAATGTGTAAACAGCTGTCGTTCTACTAAATGTCTAAAATTAACTGTGATAAAATAAAAAGTAAGGAAATGACAGAAGGAGCCCCTTCTGGGACAGTCCCTTTGTCTGTGGGTTCGGTTGGAGGTGAGATGGTTGCGTTGGGGTTATACGCACTGAGTATTGTATTACAGAGGTCCTTGGTGTTGCAGATGCAGTATCTACCATCAACTAGGACATAGTCAAGATCAACTTGTTTTGCGCTACCGGTCCCAGTATCGGTACCGGTACCGGTACCGGAGCTGTTACTAGAATTATTGACCCCTTCAGCTGATTGGGGTCCACTAAGGACAGTGTCTGGCGAGTCTTTCAAAATCCGCTCAACGCCTTTCTGTTTTCTTAACAACTTTCTTTGAACCTCAAACGTCTTATTCAAATAGAGGTTCCCATATAAATTCGTGCAGCCGTCCGGCTCCTTCTTTTTCGACTCTGGAAGGAGACAGCCACGAACTAAAATGTCCATCCCACCGAATATCCCAAAGTTTCCTTCTCCACTTGCTGTGTAACAGGATTCATCCGGGGAACTGCAAGTCACCTTCGAAGCACCTCCTTTCACAGGGTCGATACATTTCGGATCTTTTGGAGTTTCAAGAGGGAAGCGAGACTCATCAGTGTGAACGCAGTCGTAGCATTCAAGGCCTGTGTTAATGTTTAGGAAAGTTAAACACATGCACGTTTTGAATTTCGTCGATTAATTCATAATTTTAGAAGAAGTGTATTTCAGTGAAATAAATGGTCAAATTCTTTTAACAACTCATTGTATTTAAATTAATTTGGTAATAAATTTTAAAAATGTATCACCTACTATTCAACCCAAAAGGAAGAAAGCCAAGCATACAAAATAGAACACTGAATGATACTGTAGTAGTTGCCAGTGATTGGAATGTCAAAATCTGAAAAGAGCTCATTATTTCATTTTAGTTTTTCTGCAAGCTGACATCGACATCGGCTTATACAATACAGTGTATTTAAAATATGGAAAAATTTTGGCAATGCATTTTGCAGTAAGCAGCTGTGTACATGTAACAATTCATATTGCAACAATTTGTACGCCTAAATTCAATATATGTGTAAAAAATTTAAAAAAAAACAATATAAAGCTAATATTTTTAAAATTTTATGACGCTTTTTATAAAAATAATAATTTTTATTTTTTTTTTAAATTATTTTTTGATGATTATTAATTTATTAAAAAAATGAGTGTTTTAATTATTTTTTCTAAAATAAAAGTAATTAAAATTAAACAATATTAATTTTTTTACTGTTATTATTTTTGATTTTATAATTAACAGATAAATTGCTTCGTAAATTATTGCATCAGGTTTTGATTTTGCAATAATAATCAACTCTACACCATAATGACCGCACCGCTTACTTATGTTATTGAAACCACATAATCTGCTTTCCGAATACAGTGCAAAATAACAGTGTCGAAATAATAAGTTTGACAAATAATTAGATTTAAAAAAATATTTAACTAATTAGTACATGGTATATTATGATATGGTTCGAGTCCATTTTGTGTCCCAGTATTTTCCGCGTAGTTTGAATTCCTTGACTGATTGGATTTGGGTTGTTATTGGATTTAGTATTCTAGTTCAAGGCTCCTATGGTAAGTTTTAGCCTGTTTCTTTTCTGGTGCTGCTTTGATTTTGATAAGCCGTCCCCAGCAGCCAGCAGCGTCAAAAAAATGTGTCCCAAGTACGCTAGGAATTTTCACTAGGAGCTTATTGTAATTTCAGGACTAAAGTGTTACAAATGCGCCCATCAAAAAGTTTCAACAGGGCCCCCTCCGCCCGAGCGTCGCGTTTTCACCCGAGTCCTTGAGAAGGATGAAGCCTGCATAAATCCAGGGGCGGACAATGCCAACACGGAGACGTGCACTTCTGCTGAAGAAACGTGCGAGAAAAAGAGCAGACATCTGCGTCAAAAAGGCAAATACTACATAGTTCTCACACGTGGCTGTGCCTTCTTCTTTGACAAAGGGATGAATGGATGTCAGACTGTGACTGAGGGCTACCAATCAAATTCAAACAACTACATTGAGCGTCAGAAATGGAAAGGTTGGTCCAGTACGGGGATTTCCTGCCGCTGCAACACGCACGATCTTTGCAATGATCTCACAGGGATGGACATCCCGAGTTCAATGGTGTCGTCTGCTTCTACAATCAAAATATTCCTGAAGGCGGTTTCATTCATTAAGATTATTTTCATTTTTTTCATTTATTAAATTCATCAGCGCCGGAAAATGCAACCAGTGCAGGCAGCCCACGCTGCTTGAATTTTTTCGAATAATGTATATGAAACATAATGCAGATTTACAAAAAAATATAAAAAAATAATATTTTGACTTTTAAAAAAGTTAATTAAATTAATTGTTGAATTAAAGTTTTTGTACATTTCAAAAACATGCAAGTAGAATATTTTACACGATTCAAAAACATGCAAATAAATTTTGTTTTGCACATTTCAAAAACATGGAAATAAAACATATTTTCCACTTTTCTTAAAACATGTCGTAAAATATAGAACGTTTTGCACACTTTTCTAAAAACATGCAAATACAACATTTTGCTTTATCAAAGAAAACTATTAAAAAATCAAAATGGTGGATTTTTTATATGGAAACAAATTGCTGCATAAAAAATATTCCCTTTCTCTGGCCTCCGGCCCTGGCCCTAAATTCAAGTTTCATTACTAAGCATGTTTAATACACTGTTTAATTGTTTTATTTCATGAAAATATGTAAAAGTAAACGTTATATAAATTTAAATTCACTTTGTATTATTTTAGTCTTTAGTTTTAGAGAGTTTTTAAAATTCGATAATTACTTTTTGTCATACCAAATTACAATATAACCACAAATCGGTAAATTCGGGATTTGATTACAAACCAAGACACAGCTGCGAAAGTACAAAATAAAAAAATGACGTTAGGAGCCGCTTCATTGACAACTGCGGTTCCTTCAGTTAAAGGAGTAGTTGTCTTCTTTGAACCTGTCTTATTAGCCGTCTCTTCCAACTCTGCGTCTTCATATTTATTGCAGGCATTCGTTTTGTGGCAAACACAGAACTTGCCATAAACATCCACGTCAACAACGCCCAGTTGCTTGCCAGTGCCGGAACGGGTGCCAGAGCCGGAACCGGAACTGGAACCGGAACCGGAACCGGAACCAGATAGTCCCGTTCCGTTAACGTCAGCTGATGAAGATTTATTGAGCTCATTGTCTTGTAGCAGATCTGGTCCTTTTTTTAAATTTTCCTCAACAACGTTTCCTAAGCTTCTAATATTTAGTGGAAGCTTTATTGTGGAATCATTCAAATTGAATTGCATGTATAAATCATAGCAGCCTTGCGGATGGTAAATAGCTGGGTAACATTGACGGACCCAAATTTTTAACTCGCCATAGATTCCTATTTTTCCTGTTCCAACTGCAATTAAACATGAATCCTTTGGGTCAGGGCATGTCACAGGTTGGGATCGACCTTTCACAGGATCAACGCATTTCAGATCTGACGTAGTTTGTGCAGGGTAGCGAGATTCCGTGTGCGTGCAATTGTAGCAGTCAAGAGCTGGGTGAACATTTTAAAGGAAGATTACAAATTAAAGTTATGGCTAAATATCAGAAATATTAGGCTTGTTTGAATTTAAATAGTCATGACTTATTCATGTACTAATGACTTAGGATAACCTTATTACCTTATACGAAATGCTAAAGCTTATGACAGAAGAAACATATAGGGCAGGGCGAGGGCCGGAGCCGGACAAAGGAAAAGGCTTTTAGGGAGCAATTTGTTCCCATACAAAAACCACTATTTTGATTTTGTTGATAGTTTTCTTTGGTAAAGCAAAATGTTGCGTTTACATGTTTTAGAAAAGTGCAAAATATTCTTTTTACTTGATTTAGAAAAGTGCAAAATTTTCTATTTACATGTTTGGAGAAAAAAGTGCAAAACCTTCTTTTTAAACTTTTTACTTGATTCAGAAAAGTGCTTGATGTTCTATTTAGATTTGTTTTAAGAAAAGTGAAAAATGTTCTTTTTACTTGATTCGGAAAAGTGCAAAATGTTCTATTTACATGTTTTAAGAAAAGTGAAAAATGTTCTTTTTACTTGATTCGGAAAAGTGCAAAATGTTCTATTTACATGTTTTAAGAAAAGTGAAAAATGTTCTTTTTACTTGATTCGGAAAAGTGCAAAATGTTCTATTTACATGTTTTAAGAAAAGTAAAAAATGTTTTGTTTGAATGTTTGTGTAATGTTTAAAATAATTTATTTGCATTTTTTTAAAAAGTCAAAATATTTTTTTACACATTTTTTAAAAGCTCAAAATATTCCATATTCCATTTAAATGTTTTGAGAACATTCAAACAGTGGGGGACTGCCTGCGCTGGCCGCATTATCCGGCCCTAATATAGGATGAGGGTCCTATTTTAAAAATGTAAATCTATCCATGACATCATTTATGAGCATTAATGAGCAACCCTTAATCTGTCCTTACAAGTTTGGAGAATCAGATATTTAGAATGATGCAATTTGCTTTAACAGGGAATTGAGGATTTATTTTTTTTTGTAAAATCTGTAGTACTCACCATTTGTTGCTTGAAAAGAGCCTCCGGCCACAAACAAGAGAGCACAAAATATTGCTTTGATATTGAAACGTAGCGAGAGGATTTGGATGGATGACATTGTACATATTTTCATTATGACCAATTATTTTGTTTGACAAGGAACGACGATGGTCCAGCACTGTCAGCCAGTCAGCTCAATAAATCACACAAATTCAGATTTTATCCCCACCCAATAATTATATGAGTGAGCGGACTATCATCAACAGTGAACATACTAACTCATTTAATAATTATTCCTGGCCTGACAGAAATCAAGCAGAGCAGAGTCACAGAATTTTGCGCTATTCGGGTAGTTTATAAAAACCAAATTGAATTTTCACAAACTAACTTTTAAAAGCTAAAATTATTTTTGTATTATTAGAATAAAAAATTCATTGTTAATTTCATAACGTTTTTTATACAAAAATATTTTTAGTATTTAAAAAAAAATATTTTATTTAGCAATTCGTCGAATTAAAAATTGGAAAGCAAAGCAACGAGATAAATGCGTCGCCTAAACAGCAATTTTATTTAAACTTAAAATTAATACGCCCACGGCCCACGCCCACATTTTTTGTCTAGCATAACATAACAACGGTAAATTGAAACAGACACAGAAGCGTGGCATTGTCGATTTCACTTTGTGTGCAATTAATTAAAATTAATGAAGTAGCTAAATATTTTTGCGATTTTTGTACCAGGAATGTGCTGTGCAAAGAGCGCCGCCATCGGAATCACCGCGGGGTGTAACTTTGAAAAATAAAAACGCTTGATAATAGATAATTAATTAATCATGCGTATGTTTATTCAGAAATTATTTAGTGTGGGTGGGATCGTCTATAAATGACGTTACAAGAAGAGTTCAGATGTCTAATTTGGATATTTTAATTGATTCATCTAATGATAAAATTAGTCATCTACCCAATGACTAGAATCTTATGATGAGAACATGTCTCAAAATTGGGGATTTTGTAGTGACGTCATTTATGGATGATCCATAACATTAATTAAAATATCTAGTATCTGTTTTTTTGTATTTAAATCTTTGACTTTTATTACATTCATTTACATTAATAAATATGAAGCAATTCTATGAAGGCAGTTTGATATACATTATTATTACATTTCATTAAACACATTCTACAAATAAATTATTTCAAGAAAGTAACTGCAGAAAAATATCTGTTCCAGCTGTCTATCTTGTTGCACCTATTTTGGTTTTTAAAATTTAATTAGTCACTAGATCAGTTGTTCCTTATTCGCCGGCGAGTGTGCCTTTAAACTGTGCACCTCGTGTTCTTAATAATGACGTCAGAATTAGTAAATGATGTTAAGCACGTTGACTAACGGACGTCATCGTCATCGTCATTGAAGCTATGGTGGTAATCAATAGAAAAAAAGTGAATTTTGGAACATGTCCACCACCATTCGCAGAAGTTTCAGGGTTTTTAGTTGCATTAGGGTCAACGACTTTCAATCCAGCTGCGTCATTGCACAGATCCTTCCCGTCACACCAACAATATTTCCCATCCACATGCAAATTATCATTCGAAGACTGTCTTCCCGCTCCCGCCGTCTTGTTTGATTCTGATGCGACATACTTGGCCAAGGAATCCAACGCCATAATATCTCTGGACGTGATGGAACGACGAGTTGGTTTGTCGTGAACAATTGTTCCATTGCTGTAGACATCCGCATGAAGATCCAGGCAACCATCCGGCTCCTTTTGCTTCGACTCCGGAAGGAAACAATTTCGGAGTAAAATCTCAATTTTTAATCCAAAATGGTCTGAAAGTCCGTAGCCCTTCATGCATGCAATATCCGGGTCAGTGCAAGTGACCTTCTCCACGCCGCTCCCCGTCGCTGTTTCTGGAGTTAGGCATTCTGGATTATCCTGAAGCTCAGGGGGATAGACGAATGTCGAATGTTTGCATTTGTAGCAGTCCAGACCTGTACGAGCATTTTTTAAAATTAAATTAATGAGCTAACCTTATAGCATTAGGGATTGAGGCAGGGTCGCGGTCAAAATTAATTTGCTTTATTTATTGATAATTATGTAAGATATTTTTTTTTAATTTCTTTAAGATTTTACAAGCGAAATTCCGTAATTCATTGCTTACCATTTGTGCGTTGTAGAAACAAAGCAATTAAAATTCCAAGACTCACTCGAAACAGTAGTGAAACATTATTACATCGGAGATAAGGCTTACATTGATGGCTGTTATCTTCAGCCATTTTTAAAATTAAATTCAGGCGCGAATTTCAAATTTGTATAAAATTTCTAATTTTGATTCCAACCCTAATACAAAAACTGGTACTGGTACTGGTACTGGCACTGGTAATTAAACTCTGCTACTCTGCTTGGTCTTGATACCCTGATAGTTTGCGGCACAACTTTATAAAAAATTTAAAAATTTCAAATTCAAAATTTGAACTTCAAAAACTATTTTTCTACTCCAACTGGAAGCTTCACCACACTTCACACTCCACGTAGGTCAAAACGTTACTGACTAATAATATGATTTTTACGACATTTTCTGATTGGAATTCAAAAATAAATTATCATTAAAAAATATTACATTCGCGTTTTTGACAATAATATTATTGTTTAATTTTTATAAAATTTAAATTGTTTTTATTATTGTTTCATAAAAAGTTAGAAATACTAATAATTATAAAATGGAAATACATTAAGATGGTAGGTAACGATAACGATTAAAATTTAAAGCTTTTAGTTAGTTAGTACAGTACACAAGTAGTTTAGTAGTTTCCAGTGTTGCCAAAAGACAAAAGTTTGGACTATTTTAAAAATAGCTTTTGTTAATACGATGAGCTTTTTTTGTATTTATTGAATAAATTACTTTTAATTACAGTGATAAATGCATACAAGCAAACCACTCACTATGTTTCCTCGGGATCTGGAAAAGAATAGCCAGAAACGTTTCATTGGACCTCAGAATGAACGAATAGTGTGATAACTCGAGTGCATTTTGCGCGGTGCTTTAGAAACAGCCCGCCAAAGAAAAAAAAAACGAATTTTTTAAAGTTTGCCACGCTGTAGCATCTACAGTTTTTGTCTGATTTTAATAAAACTTGCAGTTTTGTGATGTTCAGACGTTTATCTAGAAAGTTATTTCTGGAAATTTCGAAATTCTAATTTTTAATTTTTTATCAAAAAACCTTAATTATTATTAAAAAATAAGTATCAAAAGCATGACATTTTTTATTAATTTTTCAGAAAAATAAATAAATAAATTTTGAATTTTAAATTCTTTAATTATTTGTAAACATTGTAAACAAAACTAATCAGAACAAGATCACACAGAAGTGCAAATAACTATGAGAACTTCAGAAGAAACAATAGTAAATTAGTGAATGTTTTGAATTTTCCACTAAATTTAAAAAATGTAATTTTTCAAGCAACCACAAAAAAAATAACACGTTAATGTATTTCTTTACATTGGAAAATGTGAGCTGGCTGATTTCTACGTCAGTATTGCATAGCCCTAAAACTAATTTTAAATATTTCTCTGATACAATACTTAACAATTTTTAGAAATCACGCAACAGCAAAGTTTTTTGGTTTCATGTTATTAAAAAAACACAGTAGTGTAGGTTTTCTTAATAATTGTTCACAAATGATGTCCCAGGTGTGTTTAATTTGTAATATAAAAACGCACTATTTGAAAAAGAATGTAGCAGCCATTAAAAAAAATCCCAAAAGGAAACATGTGACCGTTAAATAAACGATCAAGTGAACCACGACCTTGAGCACGACCAATCTTTGGGTCCCCAACTCCTGGGCCTAGGGCATCAACCCCACCTTCGGAATTGCACAAGTCTCCAGTGCACGTGCACGTCCGGGCAGCAATGTCATGCGTCGCATTCTCTAAAGTTATCGACTCCATTTCGTTGGTCCAGGTACCGCTTTTAAATTGGGAGTCGATGCTACCGCAGCCACGTACCAGAAATTGCCTCGTTTAAGGAAACAAAACTAGGTGCCTCATCTCATAAAAGGGCAATTATCAGTAAAATAAAAAGGCAGGACGCAATAAATTTTTAAAGTGTGTCAAAATAACTTTAAATTACTAACGACTGTAACAATACGCATAAAAAACATAACTTTAAAAAAACTTTTGCATGTATGGCTTATTAGTTTCGTATTTTTGAGCATCTGGAACTTTGTTTCTTCTGTCTTTGCTTTCCACAAATTTAGTTACTACTCAAAGTGGGTCAAAATATGCAGTTCCAACACCATTGAGGCCAAAATGAGGCTGATAAAAAGGCCTCTGAATAAATGGTTTTGACAATAAATTTTTGAAAAAAATTAAAATTTTGGAATTTTCAAAAACCCAGAAATTACATTCTAGGCAATGTATTAGAGATCACAAAACTTTAATTTTTTTGAAAATCCGATAAAAATTAAAGGAGCTACAGGGTTGCAAAAAACAAGAAATTCAATTTTTTAAAACTTTGGCGGGCTACTGTGGAAGAATTTAAAACCTGAGACAAAAATGATTTAGCACACGTTCACTAGTTTCTAAAGACACGTCTAACGCGTACAAACTTAACTTAAAAGTCGGCGCCTATGTCGTGACCTTTCCTTGTAAGTAAGTTAATCCATAAAATTCTTGTTTTTATCATTTTTTACTTGGTTTATATTTAACAAAAATGCTTGATTGTTTTTGTAGACGCAAAAATGTTTAATAAAATTTTATCATTCCTTGAATTGTTCCACGGCCCTTTTTATCGCTTGAAACGAAATAATCAATTTTCCTAAATCCGACTTGATAATTTAAGAAAATGTAAATCCTTGTTTTTTTAATAGAAAGAATCTTAAAATTTTGGCCTCAAAAAAATTTTAGATTCTTATTTTTTGAAAAGTATTTTGGATTCTGACAAAAAGCTGAAATTACTTTGGAGCTAATGCACTAATGATTGAAGAAATTTGAATTTTATAAAAATCAGAAAATAACAGTATTAATTATAGGGCGGCAGAGTTTCAAAATTTGACTTTTATTAAACTTTGGTGGGTCACTGTGACCAAACAACGCAAAATGCACTCGAGTTACTCTAGATCTGTTTAAAAATAGCCTGATTTTGTAAAATAGGTGTTATTGAAATATGGGTGTATTTTGCGTCATTTCCTTGTTAACAATACTTTTAACATCCTTCATAATCCAAAAACAAATGAGCTGTTTTATATAATCTTTATTTCATAAGCTTTGCTTTGAGTAGAATAGGCAATTTAAAAACTCCATTTGAGTTTAGGACCTTTGGAAGGGGGAGAACATTAGGAGTTTTGAGAGTGTTGAAGAGTAGGAGTTTTGGCAGCGATCCCTCTAAAAACTTCCTAGGAAGTTCTTTAAACGCCAGGAGTTTTCACGCTGGGAGTTTCGGGAATTTTGGGAGGTTTAAAAGGGCAAAACTTCCAAAAACACGGTATCTGTGAATTCCATGCCAAACCACTACAACAAGAGTCAACTCATTGTGATTTGCAGTCCAATACTCAGCGGACAAAAAGGCGCGTATTACAAGTTCATAAATTTTATTCATGAAAAAAAGGCTTAATAATTGCTATTAATTTATACGTAAGCTCCCAAAACTCCCTTGAGAGTATTGCGAGTTTTAGGGAGTTTTGAAGGGAGTATCTGGAGTTTTAGGCTCCCTGGGGAGCCTTCAATACTCCGGGCGAGAAACGCAGGGAGTTAAGAATTTGCCATCCCTAGCTTTAGGAAAACAATTAAAAATAAAAACATGCTATTTTTTGTTTAAAAAATTGTGCAAAACAAAGCTAAACCATAATATTCCATAATATTTGAAATGTTATGGAAGTTCAAAAAACTAGTACTAGCTACATTGCAGTAGAATTAAAACAATTTATTTCGAATTTTGAAATATTTTTACTGTTGTAAAACCTCCACACAGGGCTAGTCTTGGGAGCAGGCGATCCAGGCGGCCGCTAGGAGTGCCGGAATTTACAAAGGAGCGAAATTTTGAATAGCAATAGAAATACACAAAAAGACGTAAAAGCTACATTCAAGCCATATTTTGTGGTATTTCGAGGTTAATGAATACCAGATTTTTTTTCTTTGGGAATAAGCTGCATTGTTCTACGCTTTAATTTTAAATCAAGGTTGTTGAAAATAATTTTATAATTGACTAAAAATTTAAAAAATTTGATTTTTTTAAAGCAATTTTGTAACTCGTTCTTAGCTGATGTTAATAAATAAGGTGTCAAAAAAATCTTCTAGAAATTGTCTTTGTTTTGGTTTATTACGTTATATTCGAATGAATTAACTAGGCTTTTATAGCCTGTTAAAAATGGCCTATCCTGTATAATGCTTATCGATTTTTCAGAACTTTCCTACTCTCCTTTTCTTTGTTAATGTAACGTATATTTAATTGTATTAAAATTTATGCAGATTCAATGAAAAGTTAAAATCAGATACAATAGAGGTGTAATCATAACTTCATTAATGCGCAAATTTAGGTATTACGTCCGTTTTATTAAATGTTACGATTTTAGTCCTGAGGTAGCATTAACCATTGAATCAGAGTTTATGCAAGAGATGACATTCCAAAGTGTCGTAAAAAAGTTTACTTTTTCAACAAAAATGGGAAACAATTAACATTTAAAATATGTTGAGAAAGAAATGCTGGAGGAGGGTGAGATAAACTCATTGGCAAATGAAGGGGAAAGCGTCATGAAGGAGGGTCAAAGCATCTTAGCAGAAGGGGGAGGAGTAGGGTGTGTCCATTCAAAATTCCATGGGAATTTGAAAACTTTGAGAGGAAGGGAACTTTGGGAATTTAAGAAATTTTGAAAAAAGAGAATTTTGAAAATAGAAAACTTTGGCAAAATTGTCTGTGTATGACGTACTGGGGATTTTTAATATTCCAAGAATTTTTAAACACCTAATTTTGGGAATTTTGGGAATTTTCAATATTCCGGGAATTTTTAAACAGGGAATTTTAGGAACTTTGGTTATTTTTAATATTCTGGGAACTTACTTTAAATGAATACATTAAACTTGCTAGAGTATGTTTTTAAATTCAACATCACGTTTCACTAAAAACGCTGTTTACGTAAGCGAAGCAAACTGCTTAGCCAAAATAATTGTAAGTGACACCCTTATTCCTTTCTCTGAATCAATGAGTTCCTATTGAAATTACTAATTTGTGTGTAATGAACTATTAATGGTTAGTAACTAAATACTAAAAACAAGCGAGCAGTGGGTCTTTTATATTTCACACTGAGTCATTCAAATTGAATTAATAAATATAATATGCTTACTAAAATTATTGTATTAACTTATGCATGATATTTGACATTTTGCTACTGAGCTGAATTAGCTTTGAGTGAACTATTATACAATAACGTTTAAATTTCTTCTCGTGGGCTAGTTCAGTGGACAAAAATGCGAGAAACAGGGCCTTGTGGACTAAGCTAAGAGATTGTGTGACCTTGTACTTTGGTATAACGTACTAAACTACTTCTGAACTACGACATATATATCTTCGAACCTGCAATGACATGTTACTGACGCACTGGTTGAGGGAGTTTAAAATTTTTAATTTGTACCCAAACTAAAATATACACGTTTTGCAGCCTCTGTAGTTGTTAAGGTGCTACGTGGTAGCCTTTCCGATATCTACAACAAGTATATCTGAGTAGTTAAACATAAAATATTTCATAAAATGGAAGTTCGTATTCTTATCCTGTCATGTTTGTACAAAACTCAAAGATATATACATAGTAAGGTGAGTTAAAAAATAGGTACGTTAAAACGATATTTACCATGGTATATAGCTACTTAAGTATATCATCTGGTAAAGGGATACTGTATGTTGAAAAAATAAGTGATACATAACTAAGTGTTTACATGAAACATAATTAATAAAATAATATTATTACTTCAAATATTAGTATTAGTTTTCTATTATTTGTTCAGTATAATTTTTAGTTAGTTATTAGTGATTTTTAGTAATTAAGAAATAATCGTTAATCAGTTTAATAATTCTTAAATGTTTCTGCCACTTTTAAAAATTACTACTAGTTTTAAGTCTTCCATGGCATTTTTAAATTCTTGGTTTTGTATTTCTTTCAATTCATTTTGTAATATTTTTGTTATTGCAAAGTTAGGTTGTCGCGGGGAGTTAATAAAAGGGAAAACCAGATATGTGTGGTTGTTTTTCATGGTTTGAATTCTGTGTGTTTCTAGGTTATTGTCAATATATAGTTTAGTATCAAATTCTTTAATATAGTCAATCACTAAATCACGTTTTGGTAATAGAAGATTTTTAATATCGATTTCAGATAACTTAACTTTTGTTTGGATTAGTTAGTCCTTAGGGTACCCTTGCTTTCTAAATTGTTCTAGAAGTTTATTTATTTCTTTGATTTGATCTTTGTGGTTACTACATAATTTTAAAATTCTTAAACCCTGTGTATAGGGTGGTGATTTGATAAAATGTTTAGGATGATTGGATTCAAAATGTAGAAATAATTGCTTCGCCATAGGTTTTTTGTGTAGGTTTGTTCTTATTTTAATATTCCTGTCTAGTGTTATTTTTACGTCCAGAAAGTTGATAGTGTCTCGGCTATAACTGTGGGTAAAAGATAAAAACGGATGTTCTAATATTTAGTTTCGCCATGGTTTTACATCTATTATATTAGTGATATCTATAAAAGCAAAAATGTCGTCTATGAATCTACGACAAAAAATAATTTCTGGCTGGTTAAGAATATCAATGAGTTCAATATGTACTGCTATGTTGGCGATTGCAACACTTGCTGAACTACCCATGGCTATTCTTTTTTTTTGTTCGTAGTAATTGTTTTTAAATTCAACGTAGTGATAATCTAATATCCAATTAAGTATTTTATTTAATTTATAGTTATTTATTTCTGGGATTGGATAACGTGATTGTTAAAAATATTTTAATACGTTTTTCGCACATATATCAGGAGGAAGATTCGGATATAGACTGTCAATGTCAGTTGCTAATATTAAATAATTACGATCAGGTTTTAGTTGTACATTTTTTAGAAGAAATAAAAAATAAGAGGTGTCAAAAATATTGTTAGGAATGTTTCTCATTGACAGTTGCAAAATGTAATCTACTAGTTTACTCATTTCACTCATTTGTGTCTTAATGATAGAACTAATAGCTCTTTCTGGTGGGCAAATCTTATTGGTTAAATATGTCTGACTTAATTTATGGATATTTAGCAATAGTTATATTTTTTCAGGTTTGTCGTTAGTTGGCAGTAACTGTGTTAAAGGCATTTTTTTATCGATCATCTTAGAGTAAAATGTTATTTCTCTAGTAAGTATATTTGTAATATCGTTATATTCCTGTAAGCTAATTTTTTTGTAATAAGTGGTGTTGTTTAATTGATTAAATAATTCAGCATTGTAATCATCAATACTACTAATAATGATACCCGCAATTTTATCTGCCATGGCTATGTTAAGATTATTTTGTTGTAAACAATCTTTACATTTTTGTAATACCATTTTACTTGGAAATTCTTTTGTCTTAAACGACATGAAAACATTTTTTAATATATTATTAATTATTTTGCTCTCGTCTTTAAATATAAGATCTTTGATTGGGCATTCTATAGTAGTATCATTATTACGTTTTTTAGCTTTACGAAAAATTGAATTTAATAATGCGTAGTCATTATCCTCATTTTGGCAAATAAAAAATATTTTCCATGCAATCTTTGTTCAACTTTCGGCTGAATAGTTACCTATTAACTCACGGTTAGGTTTATAAGTTGTTACAAACTTTTTGCCTAGTTTAATTAGCATTATAAGTATGTATGGCAGTTTATTATTAGTAAAGTTATGAATATTTGATGGACTTAATCGATTTAAACGAAATAGTTTTTGTACTTTGAATTCATAGAATGTGTCTAAATTCAGTTCTATTAGCCATGGTTTACAGTTATTAAATCTACGATTATTTTTTACCTGTGTCTGTGAGGAGTTCAATTGTGCCGAGATTGGTAGTTGTCATCGTGATGTTATGTTAATTTCTTGGCTAATGTTTTTGTTCTCTTTGCCTTTCTTCATCTATTCTTGTAAATTAGATAGCGTTAATTGAGAGCTTGTCCTATTTCTGCTAGTTCTGGCTTGTTTAAAGTGAGAAGTTTTTTTCGATTTTCCGTTCCAGGGATCCTTCATTTTATTGCTCGAATGTGGTTGATCTTTTCTATTGTTGTTTTGCGGCTGAGACTAAGAGTTAGTTTTCTGTTGCTGAGGGTTTGGACCATGGGAATTAATATTATCATCTAATGTTTCTGTCTTGTCAAACATTACAAGATCATTTTTTATTTTGTTGCAGAGGTAAGTTGCATAGAAGCATATGGGAGTAGACGGTGCTTGCTCCCAGTTTCTCCTCCACGCTGGTAATGATATTTTGATTTTTAAAGTATAATCATTGCCTTCAATTGGTTTTCCAGGAAATTTTCGCATCATTTCAGCTTCGGCTCGGAAGAAACTGATACCCAAATAAAACTTTAGTGCTTTAACTTTTTCCAGTTCAAAATCTTCAATAATGTCATTTTCGTCATGTTGAACTAAAACTGTATATATTAGGTCTATGGCTTTAAGTATTCTTAGTTTGATAACAAATTCTTGGCCTTTGCTATAGGTATTTTGAGCTGATTTTGCACATTCATTTTTCATCTCGGCTATGTCAATGAATATTGATAATGGCATATACTTGTATTGAGGAATTTTGAATTCAGTATAGGGTCGATAATACCTCTATCATGTGTGGCGGCCTCATTGAGGTTAAAGGCGCAATGAGCAGTTTGCATCGAAAGCATAAACATTGATATTGATTTTGCCATAGTAGATTTTTTGTCTGTTAATGTGAAATAAGGTTCTTCTTTTTCAACTTCAATGAATTGTTTGTAGGTATTACTATGGTGTGAGGAAAGGGTCTTATACTTCTCAATTAATGTAATGTGATTCTGTATTTGAACATCATCTTTAGCGTCAGGAGCAGTGAGAAATTTCTAAATAGATAGTGAATTATTTGAATCTATTTCTTGTAGTAAATCATTTGCAATGGTTGCGTTGTCCATGGCTTGTGAGTTTTGTGATTGAGTGTAATCCATGATTTGGTAATTTGGTTGGCTTTCAGAGTTGGAGGTTGTAACCTTGCTATTGTTCAATTTTGTTCGTTTCAGTTTCCCTACAAAACTTGGTTTTTTAGTTGAGGATTGTGTTGTTGGTTTTGCAATGACTTTAAGATTCTTGTTGTTCTCAAATCCTGCAAAGTTTTTTTCTTGGTTTACCATTTTTGTAGGATCCTTGAAGATGCGTTTTAGAAAGCAAAAATGAATTTGTTGAGGTGCTACGTAGTAACTTTTCCGATTACTACGGGTATGAGTTTAAAGGAATAAATGAAACAGGATTTCAGTTTTTTATGTTAGCTTCGGCGACCGGTTTCGTTTTATTTAAATGTCTTCGTCAGGCTAGGAATTATACTGAATAATATTTGTTAGTACGAAATATAAGTTAAAGGCATTGTGATTCAACAAATTCTCGATGTATTATGGTTAATGTAAAATATTATAGAAATAACAGTAAATTATGGTAACTAAATATTATGTAGTAGTAATGTATAGGTATATACGATTGTATTAAGTCATGGTACTTACGGTGTGGTTACAATATTATACATTTAGTAGTATGGATTATAATATACTGTTTGAATTCATGGAAAATAATAATATGTTAGGAATAAAATTGTAAAATATAGGTCAAATAGTAAAATAGTAAAATAGTTATATGTTACCCGTTATCCGTTAGAGTTCACAATGTATAAAATATTGTTAAATAGACGTGATTATTTAAAGATATGGCAAATTTTAATTGAAATTATCTACAAAACTCAAAGATATATACATAGTTGGGTGAGTTAAAGAATAGGTACGTTAAAACGATATTTACCATGGTATATAGCTACTCAGGTATATCATCTGTTGAAGGGATACTGTATGTTGAAAAAATAATCCAGTTCCAAGTTCCAATCAAAGTTATCACGTATATTTTATACTTTAAAAATTGTAATAATAATTTCAATCAAAATTTGCTATATCTTTATATAATCGAGTCTATTTGAAAATATTTTATACATTGTGAACTTTAACGGATAACGGCCTAACGAAGACATTAAAATAAAACGAAACCGATCGCTGAAGCCGAATTAAAAAACTGAAATCGTGTTTCATTCATTCCTTTAAAATCATACTCGTAGTGATCGGAAAGGCTTTTACGTAGCACTTTAACAAAAATAACTAATTAATTAAAATATAAAATTAACACATTGTTTTATTCGTACCTTCGTTGAAGGTGATGGTCATTCATCAGATACGTGTTCGTCAGAAATAGACGTTGATTTATCAGCACTGTCACAAATGTCGTTATTGTGGGTTTAAGCGTTTGCACAAAGTCATTTCCATCTTGACTTAGCCCCTCTAAAATACGATGCAACTGACAGTAAATCTGATCTCCACTATTTAATTTCTGGCACTATTTTGTCAATCTTTCCAAGTACCAAATCAGCTCTTGAACATTAAACAAATCAAATTAAGTAGTTAGTATTTCAACAATGCCTCGATAAATATATCATCATTTAATTTACTCAGAACTGTAAGAAACATATTTTACCTGTGACACGAACACCAAATAGTTATTATTTTTCTTCCAAGTTCATTTTGTAATAACGCCCATAGTCCATCATACTCGCTAGTGTTAGCTGCTTCTTTATCAGTAGTTACGCTTGTTATTTTGTGTTTTAATTCTTGAATGTCCAACCCAATATTACGCAAAACGCATTTTACAGCCTTAAGTAGCCCTGCAGCACCTTTTTAGTCGGGTTAAAAAATTTCAAGAAATACGATCTTGATTTTATTGTCTATGAAAATACGAGCAATTATATGCTAAACATCCAGAGTCATTCTGTCCTGTGAGCTATCAATTTGCAACCCCTATGTTGCACAGTCATTTAATAGTCTTTTAAGTGTATCTGCTTCATTGCATCCCAAAAGATTGCACATTTCAGAATAACAATCTGGATTTACGTGATGTAGTTGCTGATTTGAAGCACTAAATCATTAAAACATACTTTTATCCTCCGTATTTTCATACATTCGTGAGATTAAATATTGGATAATTCAGACAATTGATTTAGTCGGGTGGTCTGTTCCCATCAAATTACTGTTAAAGTATCGAAATCCCTTTTTGTATTGTATTGTATTGTATTTTGCTTTATTGTCATACCCTTCAACAAATAAATGCTGGTTTTACAGAGAAGACACCAGGTTCATAGTTAAGTAAAAACTTAATAGGAGATAAAATAAAATAAGTAACAATAATCTAAGGTTCTAGAACTTATCATTAATTGTTGTACATTAAGCTTGAAGTTCTTAAAGCTAGTTGTACATCGTATTTCTTTAGGTAGGCTGTTCAAACCCCTGTGTGAATCAATAGGTAGGCTGTTCCATGCCAATGTTGCTTTGTACACGAACAAGTGGGTGAATAATTTTAACTTGTACTTGGGAATAATGAGATTTACATTACAAATGTCATCACTTTCAGAATCAAAACGATTTGAAACTTTAAATATTGTTTTGAGATAAGGTGCAATACAGTAATTAGGTGTTAAAATGCGTTTTGTTTCCATTAATAAGCTAAGCTTAAAGTATTCGTTAAATGTAAGTAAGTTAAAATACTCATACATAATATGAAGGTTGCATTTATATAACAGCTTCCACATTTTAAGAAAATTATCAATAGTTGATTGAATTTTATGCTTATCTACACTACCCCAAATACATAATCCATATTCTAGGAGCGATATTGCTAGAGATTTAAATACTAGTTGCATAACTTCACCACTTACACATCTTTTAATTCGTAAAAGAAGGCTACACCTCATACTCATTTTTTTCTTTACATTTTGAGCATGAGTTTCAAAAGATAGTTTTGAATCAAGCCAAATACTTAAATATTTAAATTTTTCCACAATTTCAATCTTTAAATTATTTACAGTCAATGTAGGTAGTAGGCTTACATGTTTATATAGCGACGTTTTCATAAAATACATTCCTTTAGTCTTAAGCCAATTTATCTGCATTTTATTTTCTATTGACCAGCTTTCAACCTGACGAGCTGTTTGAGCAAGTGATTTATTCAAGAGTTTAAAATTACTGTTTACACTAATTGTGGCAAGATCGTCTGCATACAAGCACTTTAATGAAGTCACGACGTCGCCTAAGTCATTTATAAACAAGACAAACAGTAATGGGCCCAACACAGAGCCTTGTGGTACCCCACCCTCTATATTGTAGTTGTCAGATACATTTTTTCCAAGTTTAATTTTGTATCCACGGTCTGTTAGATAATGGGAAATTAATCTTATTAGGTAGGTAGGTAGATTAAAATTTGATTTTAGCTTTTCATATAACAAGTGAAATGAAAGACTATCAAAAGCTTTCTTAAAATCAAAAAACACTTTTAATTGGGCCTGGCTTAGTATTAGATAGACAATAATTAAATTCATGAGAATCAATAACTATTCATGATAACAATTTTTTTAACAAAATTGAAGTTATATGAGTATTTGGAATTTTACTATTAATAAAATTACATATCGTTTGAAGGCAAACTAGCAGCTATTGTTATCACACTTTTGACGTTATTAGTTGTGCTGTCAGATGTATTGATTTCTAAAATTCCTCCTGAGTATATCAATTTTTTAGTTAGTTTCCTCGTGCTCAATATAGAATCTATGTTTTCACTTGCATCTGATTCGCCAACTTTTGATTTTTTTCAGAAGTTTGAAATTAAGACACATTTTTCAGCTGCTCGTTCTAGAGCGTGTTGTTTTCCACTTTTAATTCGTTTCGAATTGTGCATTTTAAATCAATACAATTGCAAATTTAATTAAATCTGCTATCATGTTTAAACATACCAGACTAGATACTGGAATACAAAGATTGAGCTTTAGAAAACCAAATGATCTATGTTGTACATGCGAGCCCACAGACTCTGCGCTATGTACGTGTGTTAAAATTCACGTTGCTATTCAAATTCAATGACCGTGCATAATACTGAGGTGAACTGAGAACGCAAGGATAAAAATTAATTTCCTACGCTCAGCAGTTACGGCTTGTACAATGTTTTCTAAATAGGCATTCTAGAATTTTTGGAAAAAACAAATCACCAAAAACACTATGTGCCACATTAAAGGGCTACGTGCCACTTCAAAAGGGCTATGTGCCAACTTTGGCACCCAGTCAACATGTTATCCAAGGCTCTGAATTTTTTTGTAAAATAATAATTACTAGCAGGTTAGCAACCCGATGGGTTGCGATTAAAAAATGTAACATATTTTTCGCTTTTAGTTGTTATAGTAAATAAGGTTGTGGTCAAATCGACTTTGGGGTTGCCCAGTATAAGCTTTAATTAAAGATTCTATTGGGTTTAGTTATTACCATTGGGTTAAACCGCGCAAGTGTTGACCATATACTTGCCCGGGATAAGCTTTAATCTCAACTTTGACCGGGATAAACTTTCACCCTAACTTTGCACGGGTTAGGTTTTTCCCATAAGCGTGGTAGAAGTAGGTTTTGACCAGAGTCTTGCCTGGGTTAAAGTATGGAATTAGACTTGTTTGGGGTAAGTACTGATCAGTAACTTGCCCGGGTAACACTATAGTGAAAAACTTTGACCAGAGGCTGGCACGGGATAAGTTAAACCGCAGCGTTGGCTGGCTTAAGCATTTAGCACTACAGACTTGCCAAAATTAACGGTTTACCTCGACGGTCGCATTCTATTATATTTGTTGAGCTTACAGGCTTTCTCAGGGTAAGTTTTTCCCAGGGATTTGCCCGTTTTGCACTATGGTCCCGGACGTGCCCAGGGTTAGCTTCAATCACAACCTTGCCAGGGCTAAGCTTTGATCAAATGGGTCATCTATATAATACGTTTCAGTTTTTTGTGCAAAACTCCCTCTTCCCTCTTCAATCGTCACTACACCGTCATTCCTTGATGCCCCTCCCCCCCTCTACTATAAATGATTCAAATTTTGAAATAGTTTCTTAAAGAATTATTTATATTTTCTCAAGGTTTATATATACATTTTTCCGAAAAATTAATAATTACATACCACGTATTACATTTTATCAATATGTATCTGCTTTAATTCTTCGTGATAAAAAATTTATTACAAAAATTGCTTGAAACGTCATATGCCTAAGCCCCCACTCCCCACCCCCTGCTGTTTCAACGCGTCAATGGCCTGAACCCCTTCCCCCATGAAACCTAAAACGTAATGCATGGATTGCCCCAAAGGCTTAACCGGGGCGTGGTTTTGCCGCAGGCGCGATCCAGGGATGTTTTGATCAGAAACTTAACCTGATTACGCTATGGTCACCGACTTAACTGGGCTCAGTTTTGATTTGAGGTTAGCCCGGAATTAAGGTTTTAAATTAATTCGGGTTAAATAAATCGTATTACAGTCATTTTTACTTTTTAGATGCTGAGCTTAAGCATCTATAGGAATGGCTATGTCCGTCCGTCTGTCTGTCTGTCTGTCTGTCTGTCTGTCTGTTCTTTATGCGCTACAGGTCACAGTTTTTAAGCGATATTCGTCAAATATTTTTTAAATTGTCACAAATGCGAATAAGAAGTGCCCTATCGTTTTTGAGAGCGATCGAACTAACCAGTTTTTTACAATTAACAGTTGGCTGGACCAACTTTTTTAGCCATCTAAAAGCATTGGAGAAAAACGGGTGATTTGCCGCTTTGCATCAGCCAAATGCACCAGCTAAATGGTTTCGTTACAGGCGCCAGTCAATGCACCAGAAACATGCACAAGTCATCAGCACAAGCTACCCGCAGAAGTTACCTGCACCCACAAAGTATCCCTAAGGGGGGAGGTGTACTTGGGGTCACCCAAGAAGACGTCCCAAAAATCTCAACTATTTTTTCTTAAGCCATGAAAAAACTTTAAATACTTGCACCTCCCACCCACAAAGTATCCCCTAAGGGGAGGTGGTGTACTTAGGGTCACCCGCAGATGACGTCCCTAAAATCTAATTTGATTTTGCTAAAACCATTAAAAAACTTCAAATACTTGCACCCCCACCCTCAAAGTATCCCCTATGGGGAGGGGGTGTACTTGGGGTCACTCACAAATGACGTCCCAAAAATCTTAATTTTCTTCCTAAAACCATTAAAAAACTTTAAATACTTGCATCCTCTACCCACAAACTATCCCCTGAGGGGAGGAGGTGTACTTGAGGTCACCCACAAATGACGTCCAAAAAATCTTAATTTTCTTGGTATAACCATTAAAAAACTTTAAATACTTGCACCATCTACCCACTTAGTAACCCCTTAAGGGGAGAGGTGTACTTGGGGTTACTCACAAATGACGTCCCAAAAATCTTAATTTTTTTGCTTAAACCATTAAAAAACTTTAAATACTTGCACCCCTACCCACAAAGTATTCCATTAGGAGAGGGCGGGGGGGGGAACTGGGGGTCACTTACAAATAACGTCCCAAAAATCTTAATTTTTTTGCTAAAACCATTAAAGAACTTTAAATACTTGCACCCCCCACCCACGTAGTATCACCTCAGGAAAGGGGGGTGTACTTGGGGTTACCCACAAATGACGTCCCAAAAAATCTCAACTGTTTTTGCTAAAACTAATAAAAAACTTTAAATACTTTCACCCTGACCCACTAAGTATCCCCTTAAGAAGGAGGGGTGTACTTAGAGTCACCCACAAATGACGTCCCAGAAATCTTAATTTCTTTGCTAAAACTATTAAAAAACTTTAAATACTTGCATCCCTAACCCCACGAATTATCTCTTAGAGGAGTGGGGGGGGGGGGTTTAAGAATTAAAACAAGTCACAATCTTAAAAATATAAATATTTCTTATACCTAGTGCTTTACCAACCGCAAACTAATTCTCCCCTACTCAATAGAGCTTCGATTGGGTCCAAAAATCGTGGACCCGCACCCGAACCCGAACCCAAATCACGGGTTCATCCAAATTTGAACCCGGACCCGGACCCGAACCCGTGGTCCCGGGTTTAATTTTTTGTTCACCCGAACCCACTATGCACATCATTTTTTCAACCCGGGACTGGACCCGCACCCGAACCCGAAATTGGACCCGTTTCTGAACCCGAACCTGAACCCGTACCCGCTGCACCGGGACCCGGACCCGGGTTCGAGTTTATAAAACGTATCTCTTAATTTATTTTTAGTAGTAATTTTAGACGTAATAGTTTGTTAACAATAAAATCAGATTAAACGAAAAGCACAGTTCTCGTGTTTTTTATGCCCAGCTTTTTTTCTTCGATGTAAAACGCATATCCTTATGTGGCTAACGGACACCACTCTCCACTATTATGTTTACTTTTGAAGAAAAATTAAGCACACGATACATCGCATTATGAACAATCAACAAGAAAAATCATATAAATCAGTTAAAAAATAGGTAATAAGTAGAACGCAAGTTCTGAGCTAAGAAATTTTGAACTTGATTTCAATTTTGGCGATTTTCGAAAATATTTAAATGTAAACGTGGAAAAACTAACATTAATTTATAATCAGCATAAATGCTTGATCTTGAGGTGCTTGACAAATGCAATTCTTGCTGCTGCGAATTATTAATTTGCTCATTTTCAAGCAGAGTCCAATAGCACTGCCATCCTCAAAACTCAAATTTACAGTGATTGCTATAACTATAGCTGATAACAACTGAATATAAAAGGTACCTAATATAATAGGACTGAAGTCTTCCAAACCGGGATTAACAGAGACTACGCACTACAACATTTATTCATATTGTTTTTTATTATTTTAAGTGTCAAGCGAGAAATCTGGTACAATGTTAAAACTTATCTACGTCCGGTTCGACGGAGTAACTTCATGGTTTAAATTTTGTTTATACAATCATGCAGGACATTCATAGGGCAGCAATCCCAGTTACCTCAGAAAGCCGTATTAGATTGCACAGAGCCACACGCCGTCATGAACTTTCACCAAACACGCTGTTTTTATATTCAATTACATGTATTTCTACTAGACCCAAAGAACCCGGGTCCGATGGGTTCGGGTGCGGGTTCACTGCATGTATGCACCTGAACCCAATGGGTCCAGACCCACAATCACACATGGTCGGACCCGAACCCAAACCCGGACCCGGACCCAAATTCGGGTTCAAAGCAACAGGGTACACCCGGGTGCACCCAAACATTTGGGTTCACTGAAATTGCACCTGGGTCCGGACCCGGACCCGAACCCGGACCCAAAGACCCGGGTTGCACCCGAACCCGATCGGAGCTCTACTACTCAACAAATTATATCTTTTAGGTTCAGGCGGGGGAGGGAAATTCAGGGTCAATCGTAAAATACGTAATAAAAATTCGATGCCTCAATGCCAAGGTTGGAATGGAGCACGCGACACCTAGAGTCCCGTAAACAGCAATGGGTCAGTAATGGCCTGAGCTAAGAAATGTCTGATACGAATCTGTGAGCGTGTCAGATATGGAACCCATAAGATACATAGAGTCCCGTAAGCAAGTTGGCTTTGTTCCCCGTCGTTCCAACAGAAAGTCCTGCTACGTTTCGTGTCTTGCAAAAGAGCCGGCTGCTTTTTGTTTTGACGACGTTAAGGCTGGTAGGGGTCAGACACAAATGGCGTTGCTTACCTTAAGAGTGGGTTACTTGACATTCCACCGTAAGGGCATCCATTTAAGCAATGCTTAAAAAGGTGACAAGCAGTTGGGTAGGCTTATAATTTTGGTAAATTTATGTGTCGTCATTTGTGTCCGTTTCCAAAGCTGGTCAAGCATACGAACTTAATATTTTAGGTTTGCTATCTTGTATTTGAAATACACTCAGAAAAATCTATGCTTATCTGCATCGAGCACGGAATGTCGGCAAAAATCAATTGCAATATACCATGATATATTTAACGTGAAATAAAAAACGGGTGATATTCACGACTTTTTAACTTCATGCTGTAAACATACGCACGTTGATCGTAAAAGGGAAGTGACCGTTCATCAATAACTTTATTAAAAATTTCTATTTTAGAAAACCCACCCCAACTATTTTTACTGTATGCTGTGAACAAACGAACGAAGCTTATAGATAGTCAAGATAGTTGATGACCAACCAATAATGGCGTCATTCAAATTCTTAATTTTAAGGAACATAGTTTAACCGAATGGCACGCAGTTCGTAATTTTTAGTGTCCAGTAAATCTTATACATAAGTTATTTATAAATTATATTTCAACTTCGAGGGTAACACAAGTTAGGAGCCATGCAAGGATCATCTAAAAATGACGTCATTTAATTATTTTAATTAAAGGAATATCTTCTGTCTTTAGTTCAAAAATCAAATTAATGGATATCCCTAACACCGTCTTTTTCTAGCATACATACAGGGATCCTTCATAAATGACGTCATCACAAAATCACCATTTTAAGGATCCTTGTTAGTGCTGAATGCAAAATTTGGTAGATTTATTTCTTCAAAATCTACTTTTACTATTATACACACAATAATTGTCCATAAATAAATTCGTCTAAATGTCATCATTTAAAAAAACACCCGTTATCAGTTTAAACATTATGTAATATAGTATTTTTAGCATAAAATATTATTATTGTACATATTAGGATCGTTCAACAATGTCGTCACTAAAATATTGCACTTTGGAGGGTATAGAGTGTATTGTATGTAAATACAATCAATTCTCCCGCTGTCGCCAACTATGGCTGACTGAAACTTTTAGAGCTCCCACTTTATCGCCAATTTACATAGTATAAAGAGTCGTTACTTTCTTAATTACTATCTAATTGTCTGTGCTGTAGTTTGTAACATAGGAAGTAGTCTACGTATAAGGTATTACCTTAGTCATTACAAGTTAATCTGCATTAATCTTAAACTCGTAAATAAATCTACCATGTGGCTTTTTCGAATTAAAACCTAACTCAAGTTCTCAACACCTACAACTCAGTTGGCGCTGAAATCATAAGCTTTCTCTGTAGTTGTAGTGTAGTGCAATTCTACTCATCACAAACTCACTTTGTTCTTCTATTCAGCCAATCTCACTGACTACTTTTCCAATACACCGTCTGTCAATGCAAATAAATTCTACATGTTCCTTAATCGTTATAATCTAATTCCAATCAGGCGAAGGAAGAAAAGAAGGAAAAAAAGAAGTAAACCTTTGTTTGGTTTCCGTAAACAAGTCTCTTTTGCAATTCAATCCAATTCAATCACCAAACACCCAATTAATACATCAGTCACCAAAACCAAAACTAAATCTTCGACTCAGACTGGTCATAATTATAACTATGACTTTCCAAGATTCTACTATACCAATGCAACTGGATTATCTGATATTAAATCCATCAATCTTGAATTAATTAGTACTAACTATGATGTAATCTGCCTAACAGAAACATGGAGAACCGAATCGAAACCAATAATCATTCCAAATTTCAAAACTTACGAGTGTCAACGCCTTGGCAAAAAAGGTAAAGGTGTAAGCATATCAATCCGGGAATCCCTTTTTTCGTCTCAATTCAAAAATCTCACTAGTTACAATTGCAAGTGTACCTTTGTAATTGTCTCGGCAATATTGAGACCAAATTATTTACCATCTAATGTTACAGTTATTGTGGTAATTTGTATCTATTTCCCTCCGCAACAAAACAAACTCAATTCATCCAAATTATTGTCTTGTCTTCTTGATGTAATTGACAAAATCAAAGTTAAATACAAAAATTCAGGTGTGTTAGTGTTTGGTGACTTTAATAATTAGAAACTAAATGATCTACGTATCAAATCAACTGGCATAATCTAATTAATTGAATTCCCAACATTTTTTCCAACCCAGTCAAAAAACATCAGTACCCTTGACTTTGTCTACACTAATATTACTAAATATTATAAAAATCCAGAACCTCAACTTCCACTTGATGGAAAAAACTATGGACACGTAGCTATCGATCTGTGCCCTAAGCCAAATTACGTAATTTCAAAAACAAAATCAAAATCAGTTAAGTCCTACCGTGTTTTCAACTTCTCAAACAAATGTGAATTTGTGAAACTAATAAAAAATTCTGACTTCAATGGAATCTATGACGCTATCGACATCAATACTAAAGTTGACAATTTACAAAATATACTCCTGACAGCGTTCAACTCCGCCTTTCCCATAAAACAACGTCAACAATCACCTGACTCACCATTGTGGGTCACAAACAAACTCCTATCACTACTCAAAGAAGTCAAAACCTTGAGGTTTCATTCCGATCCTAAGTATCCTTCAAAAAAAAAGGAGTTACATAAATTAATGGAAGAAGCTAAGTCGTCTTTCCGTAAATCATTGGATTCAAAAATCAAAGCAAATGGGCCACGGTATTGGTTCAAAATTGTTAAAGACATATGTGCCAACAAATCAAGTGGCTCCTGCATCGACTCTGTATCATGCCTCCTCAACAGTAATTCTGAGCTTGAAACACTAAATAAAATTTGTGCTCATTTCTCAGCTATAAACAATAGCTACCCAGCTATAAAAAATATCTTACTTGCACCAGTTAACTCGTCATACGAACCAATATCAGTCAGTGCTCTAGATGTTACAAGACAATTGGACTCTCTAGTAACTACCAAAAGCAACCTCAACCACCTCACCCCTACTTCCATATTGAAAGAATTTGGTTTTCTTGTCGCTGACTCGCTTGCTCATATTTTCAATGAATCCTTCAGTCAATATACTGTGCCACAACAGTGGAAAAAAGGATACATAACCCCAATCCCTAAAACAGCAAGCATCGAATCATTGAATAACCTTCGACCGATTACTCAAACAGACATTTTTTCAAAAATTCAAGAAAATTTCATGTATTCTCGCCCTATCAAACAAGTTGAATTAAAAATTAACATTAACCAATTTGGGTCCTTAAAAGGTTCCTCTACATCTTTCTATCTCACTCAGCTTATCGATTTTTCACTTAAAGCGCTTGACCAGCCCAACTGTTATATCATTATTGTCCTGTTGGACCTTAAGAAAGCTTTTGATCTGGTTGATCACAACGTCCTTGTCTCTATTTTAATCGAATTGGAAGTAAACAGTCATGACATCTTATGGATTCTTGACTTTCTCAAAAACAGGTCTCAGTGCGTAAAAGGCCTATCAGCAACGTCTGAATTTATTGAATTTAGAAATGGGACCCCTCAGGGTACCAAATTAGCTCCTCTCCTCTTCATATTGTTAATAAACAAACTACTAGTCAAAATCACCAATTTATGTTCCGAACTCAAACCTGAAAATCACTGTAATTCTGGTTTTTTGGATGATCTGGCTCTAGCAGAAAAAGTTATGTACACAGCACAACCAAACATGCAATTAGTATTAAATAATATCAGCAAATGGACTCAAAAAATTCATATGGAAATTAACCCTCTGAAAAGTGCAGTTCTCGTTATTGATAATAGAAGAAATTCAAATCCGAAGAAACAATCAAGTATCAACCTCAACCTTACAATGGATAATGTTGTCATCCCCCGTGTTAACTGTAGTAAACTCCTGAGTGTTTTAATTAATGATAAACTTAACTGGAAAAATCATGTTGACCTTATATTAAAAAAAGCGGGAAAAAAAATATTTATGATAACCAAATTACGCCACTTTGGCTTTTCTGTAAATGAACTCTTAAATGTTTATAAAACATACGTTAGATCCCAAATAGAATATGCTATAGCTGTATGGGGGGTAAGCCTTAATAAATGTGATCTAATCAGAATTAGTAGAATTGAAAAACGTTGTCTATCTATTATTACAAGGAAAAAGGTTAGCTCTTGTAACTACATGAATGTATTAAATACCGTTAAGATGATGGCTATCGTTGATAGAATTAATCACCTTAATTTAAAACTTGGTAAATCCTTAATCTCTTCTAGTAGAGATGACAGTCTTGTGTTATTTGTTGTTAAGTTGTTCTTTATTATTTTTGCCATACTTTTGGTATACTCTTGTCTGCTATCTCTGAAACCTATTACTATTTACTCCTAACTCTGTTTTTGTAAAAATTGGTGTCTGTTTCATGTATGCTTTCCTGGCAATAAATCATTATTATTATTATTGTTATTAAATGTGAGAAGATGCATCAATTGACTAAAGTCAATATTCGCTGTAAACTCAGCATCTACTTCGGGCCCACAGTAGGCAAATCCGGCGCGAAGCGCCGGATTTTTTACGCAAGGGGTAAGTAAAACCTGATCGTGCATCTTTTGCGCCAAAGACCAGAGATCCTAAAAGACCATGTAGCATAATGCTATTATTATTCATGGAAAATAGTCCAGCCCATTTCCACATTACGCCTTCCCACCAGCAAGGATAAACTTGGTTAAGATTGCCTTGTGTTAATGGAAATAAATCAAATTCAAATTCAGTAATTGAGTTTCAGTTCAAATTCAAATTTTAGCGGAATTAGACGTGATTGGAAGTTTTTATGCATCATCTCAATCGCTGATTGGTCCGTCGGATACATCATCTCAGCTGCTGATTTGTCAGCGTAAAAGGAGAGAGAGAGCTTTTCACGAAATCTTAATACATAGCATTGAATGGTCTTCTAGGATCTCTGGTCTTTGCTTTAATGCGATGTAAAATTCACCCTATTTTGTTCAATATAATATTTTAATCCGGCTGCTGCATGTACGTACAATTTTATTGGATCATAGGCTGAGAAGGGTTAAGACTTGACGATAACCTTGGCTTGCAGACGTGTCAAATGGTACCTTGAATAAAAGTGCAAATAGTTGAAAACTGAAGCGCACACAACATGTAGTGGCTTTTAATGGTGGCCATCTCAAACCCCATTATTATGCAATTTTAATGAAGAGATAAGGAAATATTATTGCAAAGCTTAGCGTTCTTAAGTGCACTTGAGTGTAAGTGCAGTAACGCAGAGTAGACATGGATACGATGAAGTTTTAAGTTATAAAATAGAAAACTTTTGTTAAATAAAATTATTATAAAATTACATTAATAGTAGTATGTAGGATATGATTTATAAGCAGGATTTTTGCACCCGTTTGTTTAGCATAGGTGTACATATGACAAGATTTCATGTACATATGGCGTATGTATTTATATGTATTCTAAACGGCCCATCCTTCAAACAGACGGGATTTTAGTAGTGCTATATCTCCATAAGGATTTTTGTAGTGCTATAGGGTTAACCCAAGGGTCATGCAGGTGCATAGGATTAAGACGGCTATCCTTTATACAGGCGTAATTTTGGTGAAGGGGCTTAACCTAATCCTCAACGATGCGGACGGTGAGCACCCCCATGGCGCACCTTTCCAAGAATTCCAAAGTTCACCAGCCTTTCTAATTTTATCCACCAAACGTTTACGCTTCAGACTCTAACGTTAATATTTTTTCTTGTCTCGACAGGAATATCACTATATCCCGATCACGTGCTTTTATATAACTCTATATATCAAGCACACATTTCCAAGTCTTTTACACTTGGTATATGAACAGAAACTTTGTATTACAATGTAACTATTCACCAATTAATCCGTTTTATCACATGTTATCCATTAATCAGTTTTTACATCAATTAATCAGTTTTTTTCTGTAATTAATCAGTTTTCTCACCAATTTATCAGTTTTTTCCACCAAATTATCAGTATTCTTATCAAAATATCAGTTTTTTCCAAGTTTTTAACCAAAAACGTTTACACTTAAGACATTTTTCTTGTCTCAACAAGAATTTTATCATGACTCTATATCCCGACCACGTGTTTGCATATAGCTCTATGTATCAAGCACACATTCCCATGTCTTTTCAACTTCTTATATGAACAGAAGCTATGTATTCCAATGTAACTGTACATGAAATAGCCTGAAGGTAAATTCTGGGCAAAATGCCAAAATGGCAAAATGCCAGAATGCCAGAATGCCATAATACCATAATGCCAACAAATTTCTCACTCCTCATATTTTTTAACTTAAACTTTATCTTTTTACTCATAATAATATCAGTACATTTACTAAGAAATAATACAAGTCTACACTCAATGTCGGTAAAATGGCAGAGTAGTTAGAATTTCATGTTACTTTTCAGATCGACCAGTCAAATCAGGTAAGTACATAATAAAACATGGCGTTTTCCCACTATATAAAGTGGTTTTTTGCTCTTGGAAACTATCATTCACATTCCAATTTTCTTCAAAGCTTCACTCGTATCAAGTTGTAGAAAGTTTTAGCCTCTGATTTACATTTAAACGTGTATTTTACTCTCTGATTTACACTTCATCGTTTATTTTACTCATATATATAGCATGTTGATCCACACAACGAATACAATAAACAACCAAATCTCCAAACTCGGTAAGTCAAGGCTATTTTTTTTTACTTTAAGATCTTTTCAAATTAATTAATACCATTTTTGTGGTCTGTTACACAACAATAAAATGTAATTTGTGTTTTTAATAGAGTCTTCCAATACATTCAATCAATCTACAATGTACAAAGCTAGTAACTCAAGTACAACTTCATCTAATTCACCAGCTCAAGAACAACTTTTACAGACTCCTGATTACATTCATCCAATAAATATAATTCTTACTCAACATCAAACACGGATAATCGATCTCTTTGAATCATTTTTCAGAAGATATGAAGATCAAGTACTTACATCTAATCACAAGTCGTTGTTCATCCAAGATTTCTTGTCTCAACATACTCAAAATATTGAAGAAATAACATCAATAATTACAAATGTAGTAGAAACACGAGTAGAATCTAGTATCCAAAATCACGTTGATACCGATATAAGCTTTATTTTAACTAACAAACCTACTAATACTTTTGTAAATGAATTTGAAAGTTACATTTCATTGATGCTTGAATCAAATATTGAATATACAGGTGAAAATAATATACCCTTAAATTCAAAAGATCACAGTAACCTCTCTGGGGAGATAAAAGAACTCGATGTTGAATCACCTTTTACAAGTGATAAAGATATTCATAAAATCAAAGATTCAGTCTCCAAGTGTAATAATTTACCCTTAATCTTTGTAAATGATACACACAACTTGTACTATAAAGGTGATAAACGTACCTCAAAAGGTAAAACGATTTCTAAGACACAAAAGAAATATATAATTCCAAAAGAACAAAAACACCTAAACTCTAAAAAGACTAATAATGCTAAGATCAATACAAATGTAAAATCAACTTTGAGAAAATACTTACAAAACAAATTGAACTCAAAATGAGTATGTGTATGTTTTCTTTGAAAATAAAATAAATGTAAATTACCCTTACCAAGACAAGTCCACACACCCCCACATATGTATTTCTCATTATCAAAAATATATTTTTTAATAAAGTACAAGTCCAAACAGAATTTTAAAGTTCATAACATGATATTTATTCACTTCATATCAAATTGCAAGTCTAAACACGAAAATAAATATAAAATTGTACAGGTTCTTACTCCTTTTCAAAAACAAGATAACCTTTTTTAATCCTTCTACCTGACAACAATACCTCACTAAATGTAAAAGGCTTACTTTTTCCACAGTCGTCTCAACAAAATACCCTTTTTTAATCCTTCTACCTGAAAACAATACCTTTCTGAATGTAAAAGGCTTAGCTTCCTCCATACTCGTCTCAATACACTTCAATACCCAAACGCCTTTCTAATTTTCGTTTTCGTTTTCGTGGAAACGACCTCCCACTGATTATCCATCTGATAATAATAAAGACTTTACTTTATTTTAATTTTCACTAAACGTTTATTCCATGACACCTATAAAACCTTGACCCTTAGTTTACAAATAATCATTCACCTTAAGTTTCTTCAGTCTACATCTTGCTCGATTGTACTAACTACAAGTTTTTACTATGGTTTAACTCTAAAATTCTATCAAGTATATAGTTTTGTGATTTTAAAACCTTTCTTTATCTCCAATTTTTCTGAAGTTTTAACAAAGTCTATATTGAAACTAGTTTGTGTATTAAAAGTTGATTTTCGTCTTAAAAGTTGGTGAGTTGGAATATTTATTGTTTGTATTACTTAAGTTTCATTATTTGTATTACTTCAGTTTTAATTAGTAGAAAGTAATGAATAGCTAAAAACTAATACTTGAACGGTTGTCATTTGAGTTTTGATAAAGTGTTGTATAATTGTAAATTAATGATTTGTTTTTATTTGTTTATTTTATTAGAAATGAGCGTCTTGCACATGTCGCCTAACGGTTATGAAGATGATTTCGACGATTCGGAGATTCCAGAGTTAGAATGGAATTCTAAAGAGGATCACCATCTATCTGAAAATACGTTACAAGGTTATACAGGAAGATTTGATGATTTTTTTGATTCGAGTGACGGTTCTACACCTGCCAAGCAAAGGGTATTCCTACTTAAGAAGCTAAGATATTATTGCAAACTTCTCGCAACATTCAACGATAGTTATACAAACTGGATTTTCAAAAATACAGCAAAAATATATTTCAAATTAGTGGAGAATGAAATGTGTCAAGAACAGAATCGAATATCTTCATATGATAAATACGATGAACATGATGGATTACAAGACCCATCCCAGGAAAAAATGGCTGAGGCGGGGCTATTTTACTTGGGTGGTGAGCGACGATGGGTAAGTGTTTTTCAAAAATTAAATAAATGATGTGACAAATGAATGAAAGAGAACATAGCTGTGTAATATCAGAGGTTGGAATACTTATGATTAATGAATATTTTCTATTTTGTTATTACAGAGTGTCTGTTTTTCTTGTGAATGGATTGTACCTGATTTACCAGAGGGTTCTCATCCTTGGCATGAACATGTCCGTGCTTCACCTGAATGCAAATACATCACTTTTCAAGAGACAACTAATAAGAAGTTACCAACAACTAACCTAAATAGGTATAAGAGCTGTCCAAAACCTTTGAACTCAACTCGACGTGATCTCGAACTTAGAAGAAGCATTGTGTATGACAGAACAAATACTCAGATATTTGCAAAAGATGATGATCCTGGAAACCGTGAATTTGAAGATTTAGCAGCAAGAGAGAAGTCTTTTAGTAAGTATGATTGGGATGAATATTCTAAACCAAGTATTAAAAAAATGATTGAAGCTGGATTTTATTGTACTGGGTTAGACTCTGCCAATTGTTATTATTGTGAAGGTGGATTTACAAATTGGAAACTAGAAACGAATCCTATTACAGAGCATGCCTACCATTATTATACATGTCTTTTGAGTAAACTTAATGATAGTAATGATGTTGTCGAGAATAATGATATTGAAAAGATGAGTGTAGACGAGTTAAAACAATTAATTGAATCTCATGAAGAGAAATGGAAGTGTAAAATTTGCTATCTTAATGATGCACATTATGCCATTGTAGCGTGTGGTCACCGATTTTGTAATAAATGTATTCCCCGACTCACTGAATGTGCCATCTGTAGAACTGAGATAGGTGACATTTTAAAAATATGGTAAATTTTGCCTGTTGTAGTTAGTTAAGACGAAATAATAAAATATCTAATTTCATTACAAATCCTTATATGTACTTTGTAAATTTATTATGTATACCCTAATTAAAGTAATTTTGCCTTTTGTTTTTTTGCAAGAGAAACTTTCATCTAAAAACAAATAAAAACATATTCCTATACCAGCATCAAAATGTATCTATCTGGACAGTTATAAGGACGTATATTTTTAAAATTGTTAAATATATATACTCTGCTTTTATATACTTGTGTATGCTGAATGTATGATAACGTGTCCATGTGGCTGAAAATCAGCTATACAAGGTGTATTTTATATGTATACAGTGTTAGCGGTTGTGTAAGCTATGGGTTAATAAGTTAAGACAGAAAGAGTAGTAAGTACAATTTACAAGTTTTAGACATGCCAGCGCGTGATTGAGACATGACTGTGTGTGATTGAGATTTATGATTTTTAATATAGTGTGAAGTAAAAAGACAAAAAAGCATTCAAAAGTAAAATATTGAATGAAAAAAGCAGATTAAGAAATTGAACAAGACAAAAGTAATCAAGGACAAAGAAACAAAAGTTAAATCACGATTATTTGTATGTTGAGGAGTACGGAACTTAAAAACACAAAACGACGTATAGAAGATACAACCAAAGTGAAAAAAATGATCAATAAATAAAAACAGGAGAAAAATATTCAATTACAAAGAAACAAAAGTTAAATCACGATTATTTGTATGTTAAGGAATACGGAACGTGAAAACACAAAACTCCATTTAAGGTGAGTATGTGAGTAAAAATACGATAGAAAAATGACAAAGTACAAAGCAAAACGTCAAAAGGCGAACATATATATGTTGAAGAATACGGAACGTGAAAAGACAAAACAACATTTAGAAGATAAAATCAAAGTAAAAAACATAACAAGAAATAAAAACAAGAGAAAAATATTTGATTACAAAGAAACAAAAGTTTAAGAATACTACAATTGACAAATTAATTGATATTATATGAGCGATAAAGGTCCCATGTGTTGGCATTTTGGCATTATGGCATTCTTCCATTATGGCATTTTGGTATTATGGCATTCTTATATTATGGTGTTTTGGCATTATGGCATTATGGCATTCTTTCATTTTAGAATTTTGACATTTTGGACAGTTTATCTTGAGATAACCTCGTTTATGAAAACATTAAAATACATATGTATTAACATACATATTATGTATTCTAAAGTAATGAGTAGTTGAATTAAGAAGTTACTATGGAGTTACTGATGTATATGAAAATGAGTACTTGATATATCTTGCTATATAGGAACATGTGATTGTAGTTTGATTTTTAATATGTGATGTCAGAAGAATTATTAAGTTTTTATATTCATCATTTGGTTGTAAAGTCTTTATTATTATCAGATGGATAATCAGTGGGAGGTCGTTTCCACGAAAACGAAAACGAAAATTAGAAAGGCGTTTGGGTATTGAAGTGTATTGAGACGAGTATGGAGGAAGCTAAGCCTTTTACATTCAGAAAGGTATTGTTTTCAGGTAGAAGGATTAAAAAAGGGTATTTTGTTGAGACGACTGTGGAAAAAGTAAGCCTTTTACATTTAGTGAGGTATTGTTGTCAGGTAGAAGGATTAAAAAAGGTTATCTTGTTTTTGAAAAGGAGTAAGAACCTGTACAATTTTATATTTATTTTCGTGTTTAGACTTGCAATTTGATATGAAGTGAATAAATATCATGTTATGAACTTTAAAATTCTGTTTGGACTTGTACTTTATTAAAAAATATATTTTTGATAATGAGAAATACATATGTGGGGGTGTGTGGACTTGTCTTGGTAAGGGTAATTTACATTTATTTTATTTTCAAAGAAAACATACACATACTCATTTTGAGTTCAATTTGTTTTGTAAGTATTTTCTCAAAGTTGATTTTACATTTGTATTGATCTTAGCATTATTAGTCTTTTTAGAGTTTAGGTGTTTTTGTTCTTTTGGAATTATATATTTCTTTTGTGTCTTAGAAATCGTTTTACCTTTTGAGGTACGTTTATCACCTTTATAGTACAAGTTGTGTGTATCATTTACAAAGATTAAGGGTAAATTATTACACTTGGAGACTGAATCTTTGATTTTATGAATATCTTTATCACTTGTAAAAGGTGATTCAACATCGAGTTCTTTTATCTCCCCAGAGAGGTTACTGTGATCTTTTGAATTTAAGGGTATATTATTTTCACCTGTATATTCAATATTTGATTCAAGCATCAATGAAATGTAACTTTCAAATTCATTTACAAAAGTATTAGTAGGTTTGTTAGTTAAAATAAAGCTTATATCGGTATCAACGTGATTTTGGATACTAGATTCTACTCGTGTTTCTACTACATTTGTAATTATTGATGTTATTTCTTCAATATTTTGAGTATGTTGAGACAAGAAATCTTGGATGAACAACGACTTGTGATTAGATGTAAGTACTTGATCTTCATATCTTCTGAAAAATGATTCAAAGAGATCGATTATCCGTGTTTGATGTTGAGTAAGAATTATATTTATTGGATGAATGTAATCAGGAGTCTGTAAAAGTTGTTCTTGAGCTGGTGAATTAGATGAAGTTGTACTTGAGTTACTAGCTTTGTACATTGTAGATTGATTGAATGTATTGGAAGACTCTATTAAAAACACAAATTACATTTTATTGTTGTGTAACAGACCACAAAAATGGTATTAATTAATTTGAAAAGATCTTAAAGTAAAAAAAAATAGCCTTGACTTACCGAGTTTGGAGATTTGGTTGTTTATTGTATTCGTTGTGTGGATCAACATGCTATATATATGAGTAAAATAAACGATGAAGTGTAAATCAGAGAGTAAAATACACGTTTAAATGTAAATCAGAGGCTAAAACTTTCTACAACTTGATACGAGTGAAGCTTTGAAGAAAATTGGAATGTGAATGATAGTTTCCAAGAGCAAAAAACCACTTTATATAGTGGGAAAACGCCATGTTTTATTATGTACTTACCTGATTTGACTGGTCGATCTGAAAAGTAACATGAAATTCTAACTACTCTGCCATTTTACCGACATTGAGTGTAGACTTGTATTATTTCTTAGTAAATGTACTGATATTATTATGAGTAAAAAGATAAAGTTTAAGTTAAAAAATATGAGGAGTGAGAAATTTGTTGGCATTATGGTATTATGGCATTCTGGCATTCTGGCATTTTGCCATTTTGGCATTTTGCCCAGAATTTACCTTCAGGCTATTTCATGTACAGTTACATTGGAATACATAGCTTCTGTTCATATAAGAAGTTGAAAAGACATGGGAATGTGTGCTTGATACATAGAGCTATATGCAAACACGTGGTCGGGATATAGAGTCATGATAAAATTCTTGTTGAGACAAGAAAAATGTCTTAAGTGTAAACGTTTTTGGTTAAAAACTTGGAAAAAACTGATATTTTGATAAGAATACTGATAATTTGGTGGAAAAAACTGATAAATTGGTGAGAAAACTGATTAATTACAGAAAAAAACTGATTAATTGATGTAAAAACTGATTAATGGATAACATGTGATAAAACGGATTAATTGGTGAATAGTTACATTGTAATACAAAGTTTCTGTTCATATACCAAGTGTAAAAGACTTGGAAATGTGTGCTTGATATATAGAGTTATATAAAAGCACGTGATCGGGATATAGTGATATTCCTGTCGAGACAAGAAAAAATATTAACGTTAGAGTCTGAAGCGTAAACGTTTGGTGGATAAAATTAGAAAGGCTGGTGAACTTTGGAATTCTTGGAAAGGTGCGCCATGGGGGTGCTCACCGTCCGCATCGTTGAGGATTAGGTTAAGCCCCTTCACCAAAATTACGCCTGTATAAAGGATAGCCGTCTTAATCCTATGCACCTGCATGACCCTTGGGTTAACCCTATAGCACTACAAAAATCCTTATGGAGATATAGCACTACTAAAATCCCGTCTGTTTGAAGGATGGGCCGTTTAGAATACATATAAATACATACGCCATATGTACATGAAATCTTGTCATATGTACACCTATGCTAAACAAACGGGTGCAAAAATCCTGCTTATAAATCATATCCTACATACTACTATTAATAATTTTCTGGCCAGGTTCATTTCTTTTTATCGGCTTTCATTTTTTTCCTTAAATTTTATGGCGTTCAAGTTAGAGGTATTTGCAATTAAAAATGTAGCTCTGTGCCAATCAGTACCCTGGAATTTTTAAAAATTCGAATTTCAGGCTGTGATTGGTGCAGAGCTAAAACGTTAAAACGGGAATAATTTTAAAAAGTGTCAAAACACTAAATTTTCTAAGACTATGTTAGCCTCCGCTTGACCAAGGGCTATCTAATGACACCCCAATTAGGGGTAAATTCATAAAACTGTGGGAGGAGTGCACTGTATAAGCTGGCAACCCCCCGTAACACTGCACGCGTTAATTAAGAGATTGAAAAGTTTTTTTATATCATTCTAAACAAAACAAAAATCAATCAAAAAACTTTTTTTGTCAAGACTAAAACCATAACGATATGAACGTTATTACAGGAACAGTCAGCAGTGCAGAGTGGCGAGAATTCCACCTAATATTTTTGTATTAAAAAAATTAACTTATCACATGTATAATAGGCAAATAGCTTGGGGGTACGCACAGCGACAGCCATTAATGAACACTAATAATAATAATTGTGCGTCATCTCTCATTTACAATGGAACTGTTGGTAATGTATTCGTGCATTTGCTTGATTTATTGAGAAAGTTACCTTGATTTAAGTAGGTACATTATTAAATATTTTTTGCCCTTTCATGAGGACTTATTAAGATACTGACACAATGAATACAGTTTAATGACATTATTAGAATTAATTAGGAAATGATAAGGACGGGACAAATAGTCATCGTGACGACAGTTGTTGTGATAATCCAGAAAACAAAAACCAAGAGCGGAATAGCTGTTTGAACATGGCCATGATCTTTTGAAGGTGCATTAGGGTCAACGACTTTAAATCCCTCTGCGTCATTGCACAGATCCTTCCCGTCACACCAACAGTATTTTCCTTTCATGTGCAGATGAGTAGGAATTAATTGTTTTCCATTTATTTCTTGAGTCATGTTTGGTCCTGATGTCGTAGACAAGTTGGCTGAGGACTCCAGCACCAGCACATCTACATCTCTCTTCACCATGTGACGAAGTCTGTCGGGGATGATATCACCATTTTCATAGACTTCCCCCTCAAACTCCTTGCAACCATCCGGCTCCTTTTGCTTGGACTCCGGAAGGAAACATTTACGGATCAAAATCTCAACGGGTACTCCTTGATAGTTTCCTTCTCCATAGCCCTTCATGCAAGCAATGTTTGGGTCTGTGCAAGTTTCCTTAGTCACCCCGCTCCCGGTCGCTGTTGCTGGTTTAAAGCATTCTGGATTGTCTAGAAGGGCACCAACATTGAGCGGGGAATGTTTGCAAGAATAGCAGTCCAGACCTGCGTGTGGTAACATTTTTGTAAATACGACTAATCAATAGGTTAACCGACGGTTAAGTTTGTCAAGTTATTGGGTTTTACAAACGGAGTTCAAATTCCTGAATTCATTACTTACCATTTGTGCCTTGTAGGAAAGAGCCAATTAAAATTCCAAGAAGACCAACTCGGAACATTATTAAAAAGTATTTAGAGTGCAAATTGAGTTTTAATTGTAAATTACTATTTTCCGCCATTTTTGTTTAGTGTAGGACGTAGGATGACTGCGCAGATTTATTAACAAGATTGTCTGCAAAATTCAGAATTTAGATTCTAACTAACAAAAGGACTGGTTCTAGTTCTGGTCTTCTGGTGATTCACTCTGCTTAGCCTTGATTTATTTTTTGCGGCACACAAGTTGACGAAAAAAAAAACAAAATTTGAAAATTCAAAATTCTATTAAATTTAAAAATCACTGCTACTAAAAATCAAATCACCGCACTCCACCACGTAAATCAAAAAGTTAATTACAGAACAAAAATTATTTACTTTACTACGAAAAATAAATTATTCTTAATAGAATGTATGAAAGTAATTTATTTATTATTTCATTATTACTAAAAAATATTCTCAAGTTTGTAAAAATATTTTTTTTTTAAACTATTATTATTTATGTTTTTTTTTATTATTACCGAATAATGAACAGAACTGTACAGTAAGTATGATTACAATACGCAAGGTAAGTAACGATAACGATACTCAGAAATCAGGGCCGGATAATGTGACCAGACCAGGACCAGCGCAGCGCAGGCACCCCGACCGCTGCGCTGACATAATTTTCTTAAACGCGTAAATAGAACATTTTGCACATTTTCAAAATATGTGACATAAAATGTTTTAACTTTTCAAAAATATGCGAATCAATTTTTTGTGTACATTTTAAAACTATGCAAATAAAACATTTCACACTTTTCTCAAAAGAACTAAAAAAACATGTAAACAGAACGTATAGCACTTTTCTAAATCAAGTCAAAAAAGGACATTAGGCACTTTTCTAAAACATACAAATACTAAATACAACATTTTGGTTTACCAGTGAAAACTATCGATAAAATAACAATAGTGATTTTTGTATATTGAAACAAATTGCTGCAATACGTCGTATAGTTGATAAATTAATGATTATTCAGATGGCGTCTACATTTTGTATGTTTTATGTACTCTTGTGTAAAATGTGTGATAGACACTACAATCCATGTGTGAAGATAAAAATTGTTTAGCTGCTTAGCTAAAATGTAAACAGTAGATTACCTACAAAAGATATTGGTGCAAATTAATTTAAATTATTTACAGAAAAAACATTTGTGGATTGCTGTTTAAAATGGTATAAGTTGCCGACTTTTATTCCCCTCGTTGTGTTGCGTTGTTATTGATTGCGTTAGTTCAAATCTAGTTCTCTCAGTATTTCAGTAGCTTTATTGCCAAATTTATTTTTAGGTGATCTACCGACCCTTTGAAGATTGTTAGGCGGCTATTGGTTCGTCGCGATTGTGATTATCAAGAGAAGGAAAAACAGTTGCGGAAAAGTTATTCGAGCTCGGCAACTCCCTTTCCCAGGTACATTGGGATTATTAGGGTCCACGACTTGAAACCCAGCTGCGTCATTACAGAGATCCTTCGTGTTGCACCAACATAATTTCCCTTTCATATGCAGATGATCAGGAAGGCCGATTTTTGCATTCTCACCCGTTTTGATTTCGCTAATCTGGTTGTCGGAATTGGATGTATTTGCAAAGTTGACCAAGGAATCCAGCATTTCTCTCGACATGACGTCACGGAGCTTCTTGTCATGCACGATTGTTCCATCCCCGTAGACATCCCCACTAAAATCCATGCAACCATTTGGCTCCTTTTGCTTTGAATCCGGAGTATAACATTTTCGAATCAAAACTTTAACTTCTTTAAAAATATTTTTCCAACTCCGTAGCCCTTTAAGCAAGTAATTTCTGGATCAGTGCAAGTTGTCTTTGTCACCTTGCCAGGGGATGCATTCGGATCGCTACAGTCTTGATTTGTTGGAATTGGAAGTCCTGGTAGGTGAGGGGACGTGTCTTGACAGTCATAGCATTCTAGACCTGTAGCAACATATATTGATAAATTACGTTTATATGGCGGTTCGTTCAATATTCGAAATTGAGGCCACAAGCGCGGTTTCATTTTAAAATTAATTTATTTATAAAAAACATTTTTTAACCTATTGGAGCTCACTACTTACCATGTGGGCCGTGTAGGAGACAACTAATAAGAAATCCAGCTCCGATTTGAACCAATAATGTCACGTGATGAAAGCGCGTACGCTCAAATGGAGCGCTGTTATTGTGTGTCATATTTTCTTGTTTGTAAATTGCAATTGAATGTGTGGCAGATTCTGGCAAAAAACAGTTACACTGCGCGCGCGCGCACTGGTTCATCAAATTAGGATGACACAACTTAATTAGATTTCGGTTGTGGCAAAACTAGATTTTATTTACAAGCCACTAAAACAGCAGCAGCAGCAGTTTCGTGAAATTATTAAATTGCTTAAGGAACTATTTTTAAAGTTTTAAAGATATTTTTTGAATTTTAAATTCTTTATTAATTTGTAAACATTGTCAACAAAACCAATCAGAACAAGATCACACAGAAATGCAAATAACTGTGAGAACTTTAGAATAAACAATAGTAGATTAGTGAATGTTTTGAATTTCCCACCAAATTCCCACAAAAACACATTGTAGGTTTTCTTAAACATAGTTCACAAATGATGTCCCAGACGCCAAGTGTGCTAAATTTGTAATATAAAAACGCACTATTTGAAAAAGAATGTAGCATCCATTAACAAAATCCCAAATGGAAACATGTGACCGTAAAATAAACGATTGAGTGAACCACGACCTTGAGCACGAACAATCTGTGGGTCCCCAGCTCCTGGGTCCAGGGCATCCACCCCAACTTCGGAATTGCACAAGTCTCCAGTGCACGTGCACATCCGGGCAGCAATGTCATGCGTCGCATTCTCCAAAGTTATCGACTCCATTTCATTGGTGCAGGTACCGCTTTTAAATTGGGATTCGATGCTACCGCAACCACGCACCAGAAATTGAATCCACGGAAATTGGAAGGGATAATTTCCTTGTTGTCGCTGATAGTAAGTTACTTTGTGGCAAGTGGTCACATTCTCTTTGCACGCAACTAACGGAGCGTTTCTAAATTCAGGTTCAATACACGAGAGGTCACCGTGAAACAAATTGCGTTTATCTGTTTCTTTGTGGTACATTTCGCAACCGTAGCATTCTAGACCTTGGTTCATTTTACGAAGAAGCAAACAAATTAAATCAATTAAACTTTCGAAATCGTCGTAGTTGAGGGGTCGTACACAAATGACGCCATCAAAAACATCCCATTTTAAGAGCACTTTGACACCTCTGCTATTAGTCTAAAGCCCTTAACATTGCATAAATGGATATCCTAATGGCTAATTTAGCATAAAGTCAAATGCCAAATTAGTAGCCTTATAGACTGTACACATAACTGACGTCATTTGCAGACAATCCCTATAACATGGCAAAACACCGTTGTGGGGCACAGCTGCTCTCCTATTTTAATTTAAATAAGAATAGGTGTGCCTATAGTTGACTAGTTAGTGCGATCTTTACCATTTGCGCCAATAGGGGAAGCTCCAGGTGAAAACAGAATTCCAGTAAGGATAAATGCAATGTTCATGCTCATGTATAGGTTTAAATGGCAAAGGCTCAACATGTCGAGAAACTTAGAAAAAACTTTTTTAAAACCTTCTGTCAATATGTACTGCAATTTGAATGAACAAATCGTTCACAAAAGACGTCCATGGTAAGGACAATAATTAAAGTTTGCTACTAATAACACTCTAAGTTCAAAACTATCATTTACGAAATTGTTATAGGATAATGACAGTTAGGGGAAAGCGTCCTAAAAATGTGATTTTTCTACATATAACGTCGTTTGTATATCATAGTTTAGTAAATTAACGTTGAACCTTAAGGTCCTTTATTTCGCAGCTAACTAATCTTGTAAAAAATTTAAAAACGTAATTTTTTGACGCTATTTCTTAAAAAATTATTTGTAGTTTTCAGGGCATAAATATTTTTAGTTAAAAAAAATTACATTTTTTATAGTGCTTAATACACACTTTATTATTGACTTTATTTGTTTACAAATACTAAAGTGGCAATGGTAGTTGTTGTTGTTGTGAAAATTTTTATTCATTTAAAATTAAAATTTAATTAAAATTTTGGGGACCTAAACGCCGATTTTCGCCCCCCCCCCTCGTATGTTGCTTCTTTTAGCATTTGAGCAACTTTACTTTCTCTTGCTATCTTTAAATTAAGGTGCTGATTTACATTTTGAAGATGAAGATTGTAATAGGCGGCCATTGATTCATGGCGGTCGTGGTGGTAATCAAAAAAGAAAAAAACAGTTGCGTAAGATCTATTTGAACTCGGCAACTAGCTATAGCAGGTGCAGCAGGATCATCGCTTGAATTAGAAGACAAGCTCTCCAAACTTTTTCCCTGCCTGGAATTAGGGTCCACAACTTCAAACCCAGCTGCGTCATTACAGAGATCCTTCGTGCTGCACCAGCAGTATTTCCCAGTCATATGCAGATGATCAGGGAGGCCGAACTTTGGTTCCACACCTTTCGTTTCTTCAGTAATATTGTCAGCGGTTGATGATTTATTAGCAATGTTGACTAAGGAATCCAGAACCAATGTCGGCATGACGCTCCGGAGCTTCTTGTCATTCACGATTGTTCCATTCCCATAGACATCTCCACTAAAATCCGTGCAACCATTCTTCGGCTCTGACTCCGGAGGAACAAAACATTTACGAACCAAAGCTTTAACACTCGTCCAAAATACGCTTCCAACTCCGTAGCCCTTCATGCAGGCAGTTTCTGGATCAGTGCAAGTTGTCTTGGTCACTTTGTCAGGGGATGCATTCGGATCGGTGCAGGCTGGATTGCCGCCTGGAAGTCCTGGTAAGGACGAGGACGTGTCTTGACAATCGTAGCAGTCCAGACCTGTAACAACATTCAACGTAGGTAAATTAAATTTATATGGCCAGCAGGCCAGGGACGGATGAAACGGCAAGCGCAGGCAGCCCCCGATGTTTGAATTTTCAAAAAAAAAACATGTAAATGGAATATTTTGCAATTTTCAAAAATATGTAAAAAGAATATTGACCCCCGTCAAAAAATGCAAAATAAATTTTTTTGTGCATTTCAAAAACATGCAATTAAAATATTTTTTACACTTTTCAAAAACATGCAAAATGAATGTTTGTGTACATTTCAAAAGCATAGGAATAATATATTTTCTGCACGTTTTTCAAAACAGGTAAATAGAACGTTTTGTACTTTTTTAAATCGAGTGAAAAGAACATTTTGGACTTTTTAAAAACATGCAATTAAAATATTTTACACTTTTCAAATTAATGCAAAATGAATTTTTTTGTACATTTCAAAAACATAGCAATAAAATATTTTCCACTTATTTTAAAACAGGTAAATAGAACGTTTTGCACTTTTTTTTGAATCCAGTAAAAAAGAACATTTTAGACTTTTGAAAAACATGTAAATACAACATTTTGCCGATTTTGCTACACCAAAAACTCTATTAATAAAATTAAAATGGTGGTTATTGTATGGAAACAAATGATTGCTTGAAAGCAATTTCTTCGTCCGGCTATGTATATATGGCCGTTTATTTATTATTAGAAATTAAGGCCACGCCACAAGCACAGTGTTTTTTTAATTATTGAATTAATTAGTTTATGAGGATTTTTTTAAAACCAATAAAATCACAACTTGCCATGTGTGCCATCAAGTAGATAAGAACCGATTAGAAATACAACCCCGATTTGCACCAATAATGCCGCGGAATGAAAGCGCGATCGCTTAAATTGAGCGCTGTTATTTTTTAACATAATTTCTTGTTTGAAAATTGCAACAATCAATAATTGCCAGATTGTGACAAAAAAACAGTAACTGTAACGCTGCGCACTGCACTGTACTGACTGGTTCAACAAATTAGGATTACAGACACAGACCGTAATAAGTTTGTGGTTTTGGCAAAAGTAGGTTTACAAAAAGACCAGCATAATTGTGTTGTGAATTTTCGTGTTAGATTTTCCAAAATTATTATTACAAAAGTTAAATATTATTTATTTTTAAAGTGTTGAAGAAATTTTTTGAATTTTACATTTTTTTATTAATTTGTGAACATTATAAACAAACATAATTACAACAAAATTACAAAAAATCAAATAACTATAAGAACTTTAGTAAAAACAATAGTAATTAAATCAGTGTATTTTTGAATTTCCCACCAAATTTTTAAAATGTAATTTTAAGAGCAACCAATAAAAACTACAACCACGGAAAATGCTGAAATACAAGTTAGTTAAAGCGCCCAATTAAAATGTGAGCAGTAGATTTGAGATTTGAATAAAAGTGTAATTTATAAAATTCGGCGTGGACTGCTGTTCAAATGTGTGAAAGTTCCCAACTTTGATTCCTATTGTTGTAATCGATTTAATTCGAATTCTGTGCAGTTTTATGCATGCGTCTCGCTTTAGCTTCAAACTCATCTTTAGTTTGAGGTCATTGACCCTTTGAGGAATATTAAATGCCTTGTCATAAAACACAAGAAACGTTATGCAGCAGTCTGTAGCAAGTACAACACAGGAAAGAGCGAAAAACGGTCGAATTTGAAAATACTGAATTGAGCAGAATCCAAAGGTAATCGAGGCTGACAAGCAAATTAGTTTGTGAAATAGAATAACGTCAGAAAAGCCCACGTTAAAAAGGCTGAGTTCCAGTTGAAGTGTCCGTAATTTTTTGAGCGTGGTGTTTATGATATTGAGACGTCGATACATGGACAGTATGCAGGATGCCCCAAGGTCAAGCTCAAGTCTGGACAGGCTCAGGTTGACATGGTGCAGGAAGGTCAAAGTCATGAACGTGTAGTGAAATGTGGCGACCATTGAAGCAAATAGCATGACCATATCTCCTGCGCAGCTGAGGCACATGACCAGAAAGAAAAATTGCCCGGGAGATTTCAAATTTGAATGGAGGAGAAACGGGAATAGCGGATCTACAAAGTAGAAGCAAGGCATACATAGCACGGCAAAGAGTTGAAATGGCAGGCAAATTAGCACGTAGTCTGCTATAGAAATACGTTTTAGATACTGATTTTCCTTTGCGTGCTCGTTTTGACTTTCAATTTGAAATGCTCTGAATAAAATGCAATTTAACCCGGGCCATTTAAACGAGAAGATCCAGTTGATCCGGAGTGTAAAACCGCAGAATAAAACAAGGACCGTTGTGAGTGGTAGGTGATGACGGGGGATCTGCGCAGACGTAGAGTTGTGCGCTGCCAGCCTTCCTAACAGAAGCGCTAAGTTTGAAACCATATTCAGAAAGTAGACTAGTTGAAGACCAAACCAAGCGCTGTATAAGATGAGTGCCCGTTTCGTTTTCGATTTCGGTTTCGGTTTCGACTCCGGTCCTGCACTGGCACTGGCGCCGGCGCCGCTACTATCAGCCTGTTGTGGGTCACGAATCGCAACGGGCCACGTTGTTAAATTTTTCCCTTGCTCCAAGTTGAATGGGAGAAAATGGAACGTTGTGTAGATGCTGTAAGCTTTCATACTCAGCCACAAGTTGTTAGTGGTCAGCAACATTGTGAAATAATTTAATGTCAAGTATTTTTAAGACCTAAGTCGGCTGCAGTGTTTTAATAATGTTAATTTTGTGATATTGCTTGTAAAATTCAATTGGTCCGTGACGGGCGCTAGCAAGTTGCATCAACACTACTAATCAGAGATTTCAAGATTAAAAATATTTGTACGTAGGTTTGAGCGACTTTACTGTGTAGCTATGACGAGTGTGGAATTATGCAAACAGAATATAATGATTCATTTCCTTGTATAAAAACTGACTTAATTAAATAGCATGTAACCATTTGCATTCATTAACAGAGATAGGTGGGTCGCAACGAAGTACTGACATGGTTAACGGATATTTACTTCTTGGGAATTTCAAACCCGGACATTTTCGACTCACAACCAAACATAGGGCATTTTCGCCATTTTCCCCCTTGAGTTATGTAGAAATGCAATTTCGGGTAGAAAGTTTCTAGGTAGAAAACGTCCGAATGGAAATATTATGCGTAGAAAACGCAACTGTATGACATTTTAGTATAAGGTATGTCCGCAACGGACATTTTCGAACAGATAAGGTACTCATAGGAAATGTCCAGGTAAGAAAAATGTAGGTGGAAAGTGTCCAATTTGAAAATGTCTGCGTAGGAAATATCCCTAAAGGAAAGGTTGGGTATGAAATGTCCGAGTAAGATATGTTCGAGTAGAAAATGTTAGGATGGGAAATACTATGGTGGGAAATTTCCGTGTCGAAAATGTCCGGGTCAGAAATGTTTAAGTGGGGAAAGTCTGGGTAGGTAATGTTTGGGTAGGAAATGTCCTAGTGGGAAATCTTAAAGTGAATAGTGTCCCACTAGGAAACGTCGGGTATGAAATGTCCTGGTAGAAAATGTCCAGGTGATAAATGTCTAGATAGGAAATTCTATACCTAGAAATGTCTGAGTTGAATATTTTCAAGCAGGGAAAGTCTAGGTAAGAAATGTCTGGGTAAGAAATTTGTAAATAGAAAATGTCAACCCAGGACATATTCTAGTGGGAAATATCTGAGTGAAAAATGTTTAAGTTAAAAATCTACTGTTAACACATGTTGAGTTGGTCTCAGAGTAGTAAATATCATACTTAGCAATGTCCTGTAGGAAAATTTCAGTTTGGATTTTGGGAAATGTCCGCGGAAAAAGTTTATGTGTAGGAAATGTCTGGTTGGAAACTTTAGGTAAGTACCTAAGAAATTTCCGGGTTATAAAATGCTTGATTAGAAAATACCTGTGTAGGAATTTAGGAAATGTAAAGCTTGGGTATTAATTATTAGGTATGCACTAAATGTAGGAAATAGACATTTAAATTACCTGCGACATTATTTTATTCTAATTGCGCATTTAATTAACTACCGAAACAACTACCATAATAACCATTGATTTGCATTGCTGCCTACAATTATATTTATTTGTGACAAGTTAAGTGGAAATTTATTACTTGCTTTCCTAACTATAAACTGTCATTTTACTATGAGTGTGTCAACTTGTCAACCTCGACATGGAATACACTGAATTGAGGGCAGGCGCGGATCGAGAAATGGTTAAGTGGGCAGTTTGCTACTACACAATGCATTTATTTGAATTTGGCTATAGTAACGCTTTACACAGTCCTATGATTACATTTTGAGTACCGCAATGCCCCATAGGCAATTTTGAATACTCCTCTGATTCAGTAATAAATTATTTTATTTTATTTTATGACACGAGTTAACAGGAAAGCCACTTTATGCCACGATACAATTACAAATATTGGCTAATAATTATTTCTTACTCAATACATCTTCTATATCCTGTTTACTTAACTAATAATTATATTTAATTATGTACCAATGTAGCTAGGTATACCCACGCAGTTTAGTCGCTCACAATTCTAGGGGATTGAAATTATGCGTAAAGGATTACTTTACCGTACATATATAAAAAGTTTGCTTCTGTGAAGAAGCAAAATGACCCATACTCAATTTAAGCTTGAATCAAAATGAGCTATGTCATAAAAACACAAGAAGAAACATTCGTACAATGTGAATTGAGAGTTTTTGAAAAACGTAAAATTTTTTATTTTTATGTTTTTAAAAAGTGCAAAATGTTCTAATTTGATGTTTTAGAAAAGGTGCAAAATGTTCAAATTTCATATTTTTGAAAAAGTGCAAAATGTTTTAATTTCATGTTTTAGAAAAGGTGCAAAATGTTCTAATTTCATATTTTTGAAAAGGTGCAAAATGTTTTAATTTTATATTTTAGAAAAGGTGCAAAATGTTCTAATTTCATGTTTAAAAAAAGGTGCAAAATGTTCTAATTTCATGTTTAAGAAAAGGTGCAAAATGTTCTAATTTCATGTTTAAAAAAAGGTGCAAAATGTTCTAATTTCATAGTTTTGAAAAAGTGCAAAATGTTCTAATTTTATGTTTTAGAAAAGGTGCAAAATGTTCTAATTTTATGTTTTAGAAAAGGTGCAAAATGTTTTAATTTCATGTTTTAGAAAAAGTGCAAAATGTTTTAATTTCCTGTTTTAGAAAAGGTGCAAAATGTTTTAATTTCCTGTTTTAGAAAAGGTGCAAAATGTTTTAATTTCCTGTTTTAGAAAAGGTGCAAAATGTTCTAATTTCATGTTTTAGAAAAGGTGCAAAATGTTCTAATTTTATGTTTTAGAAAAGGTGCAAAATGTCTTAATTTCATGTTTTAGAAATGGTGCAAAATTTTCTAATTTTATGTTTTAGAAAAGGTACAAAATGTTTTAATTTCATGTTTTAGAAAAGGTGCAAAATGTTCTAATTTCATGTTTTAGAAAAGGTGCAAAATGTTCTAATTTTATGTTTTAGAAAAGGTGCAAAATGTCTTAATTTCATGTTTTAGAAATGGTGCAAAATTTTCTAATTTTATGTTTTAGAAAAGGTACAAAATGTTTTAATTTCATGTTTTAGAAAAGGTGCAAAATGTTCTAGTAAATGCTCTCCAGACATATTTAAATATTTGTGTAGATAATTAATAATAATTATTGGTTTTAGCTACAAATCGCTGGTGAAGAGGCAATATGGCCTAAGTCCAGTCCACACTTAAAAGTAAATTGGCCCAAGTCCATTCATTTCTTAAAAGTAACCTGGCACAAGTCTATGTCAGTTTCTATAAGCATGCACATGACTAGGGCGGGCAGTTCTTGCATTAAATAGGTTCGGAAGTTCGGATACGTTCCTGTTCAAACCTGTCCTAACCTTTTACTGCTGGGCTTTCACAACGCATCACGGTATTGACGGTGGTCGCAAAGTCCATCATAATAATATTAAGCTTTTTGCCTGTCGAACGTTTTAAACGTATGGGATAAAACAAGGGTTGTCCGTCAATGACGTTTATATTTAGGGGAGGGAGGGAGGAAATGTAATATGTAAACTTCGTGTGACGCTATATTGTGGATGTGTTTACCCTCGGGGAGGGAGATGTTAGAAAAGTTTTCATCTTTCTAAACTTTATTGATAGACCACCCCAATTTGCGTTAACGCTTTTTTTTTGCATACTTTTACCAAACTGACATGGACTTGTGCCAAGTTACTTTTAAGAAATGAATGGACTTATGCCAAGTTGCTTTTACGTTTTGACTGGACTTAGGCCATGTTGCCTCTTCACCAGCGTAAATGTACATTGGTCATTTTGGTTCTCTTCATATTATTATGACATTTGAAATTAGACAATAGGAGATTTTAACTCAAAATTAAAATTATGCAATTCGTTTTCAGTACATTATATAGCGCATGCGATTGAGGAATGACAAATTATTCAACGATTTTGACGTACACAATTTTAACAGCTTTTATTTTAATGTCGTTTTAAAAAAAACGTTATTTCAAAAATTCAAAGTCGCGTTTATTATAGATCGTCCATATTATTATATATTATTATAGATGTCACAGTTGGGGTGAATTGGGCCGCCTAGACATAATACCAACACAACTAACTGTAAGCATAGCCATTTACGAAATGGTGAATCTGATAACTGAGTGATAACTAGTGTTTATTTTGTAAGATAAGAGCGCACTATTTCAAAAAGATTGTAGCAGCCGTTAATAAAATCCCAAAAGGAAACATGTAGCTGTAGAATGAACGAATTAGCGAGCCACGACCTTGAGCACGACCAATCTTTGGGTCCCCAGCTCCCGGGTCCAGGGCATCCACCCCAACTTCGGAATTGCACAAGTCTCCAGAACAAGTGCACGTCCGGGCAGCAATGTCATGCGTCGCATTCTCCATAGTTATCGACTCCATTTCATTGGTGCAGGTACCGCTTTTAAAATTGGAGTTGATGCTACCGCAGCCGCGTACCAGAAATTGAATCCACGGAAATTGGAAGGGAGAATTTCCTTGTTGCCTTTGATAGTAAGTTACTTTGTGGCAAGTGGTCACATTCTCTTTGCACGCAACTAACGGAGCGTTTCTAAATTCAGGTTCAATGCACGAGAGGTCACCGTGAAAAAGATTCCGTTTATCTGTTTCTTTGTGGTACATTTCGCAACCGTAGCATTCCAGGCCTTGATTAATTTAACAAAAAAGTAAAATAGCTAAATTATATCCAACAACCATTTAATTGTATTTGCTTTTAAGGGATTGTGCACAAATAATGCCATGAGAAATTTCCTTTTTTAAGGGTTTTTTTTTATTATCCGTGTTATCAACTGCCGACTTGACCCTTTAAAACTTGATAGAACGTAATTTGTGAACGATCCCTATCATTGCCAGAAACCACTACAGACTACAGCTGCTGTGTTATTTTAAATTGAATACAAAATAGGTAGCATTGCGATTGCAATAACTATTAATGGCTAGTTAGTGCGATCATTACCATTTCCGCCCATAGGTAAAGCTCTTGGTGAAAGCAGAATTCCAGCAAAGATAAATGCAAAGTTCATGTTTGGGTTTGAGTTTTGATTGTATATTATGTTCTTTTCGTCAGTAAACAATAATAATTATGTCCAGAAACTGAGAAAAACAATACAGAAGCTTGTGGAAATAAACTGCAATTTCTATCAGTAAGGGATCGTTCACAATCGACGTCATCAGTTAGGACAATACTTTAAGTTGGCTACTGATGAAACTCTAATTTAAAAATTGCCATTCACGCAATAGTTAGGCTGATGACAATGGAGTAAAAGTGTCCTAAAAATTGGTATGTTTCTTTAACGACATTTGTGGATGATCCCTTATAATAGTTTGGTTTCGTAAAAAAATGTAAAACGTGACGAAATTCAACCAAATGAAATATTATTCATAGTTTTCACGGCGTAACAAGTTTTGGTTTAAAAAAAGTTGCATTTTTTATTGTAATAATTTAAAACTAATAAAATTATTACCTTCTCTTAATCCGCTAAGAGAATTATTTTGTTTAAACAATTTATAGAGTTAAGTTTGTATTCTATTTAAAGCTATGGGGACTATAACATTAATTTTCTGTATGAAATTAATAAGGTAATTGAATTAAGATCTAGCTTTGAATTACTACAGAAAAAAATAATGTCAATAACTATTGAATATTTTGCAGATCATGATCCAGGCGGTCACTGAAGTCCAAGTCGCACCCTGCAAGGACTCCCCTGCTCCATCTCCTGGGTTAATTGCTTCCAATCCTTCTTCAGAATTGCACACGTCCGAATCGCAAGTACAAGTTCGAGTAGATACATCGTAAGTCCCTTGAGAAAACGTTTGCACAGTCTTTTTATTTTTACAAGATTTTCCTACCTTGGTACTGCTGCTGCAGCCACGTACCATGCGTTGAATCCAATAGAAATCAGGATCCCCCTGCTTTCTACTAAACTCTGACAATTTTTCGCAAGCTTGATAGGTGGGTGGGCAATTTACAGTTGGTGTAGATTTCGCTACAGGATTTTCGCAATCAGGATGACTAGGATACGCTTTTCCGACTTCGTTAAAATAGATCACATCACATTCGTAGCATTTCAGGCCTGTAATTAATTAAAAGTAATTAAAAATGTTTAAGTTTTACTTTATGCTTTGATTTTATTCAACATTCTACAATTTTGCAATTTTTTGCTATACAGTTGAACTACGCTTTGTATTGACAATACCGTAGGTGCAACGAGGTAAACTCCAAGTTAAAAATAACATTTTAGTAAACATCAAAGCCAAGTTTAAGTTCATTCTATAATAAATAATTAGCTTCAGTTTTAAAAAATTACAATATTCATGCATGACCGCTTGCTTGGGTGAATTAAAAAAGGAATCCTTAAATTTTATTAGTTTTATCCTTTTTCGTATTACAATTTTCACACATCAAAAAATTTTATCTACGGAATTTTAATCAATTTTAATTTTTTAAGACAACAAAAATGATGGATTTAAATTTTTTTAAATTGCAAACATTCTTCTAAATCAACAAGAATTAGTTAATTATTCTTTTGCCAACTAGAATATCGTCTGTTCAGAACCAAAATGACCCATATCCATTTGAAGCTTAAAACAAAATGAGCTATCTACAAAAAAAAATATCATATTCGTGAAAGCATGTAAATACATAGAACGGTTGTGCACTTTTCCAAAAACAAGTACGTAAATATAATGTTTTGCACTTTTCAAAAATACGCAAACGCAACATTTTGAACTTAAAAAAAACATGCAAATAGAATAGTTTGCGCTTTTCAAAAAAACATTTAAGTTACACATTTTAAACTTTTTTAAAAAACATAAAAATCAAACATTTTGAGTTTTTTAAAAACATGAACATAGAAAATTGTAAACTTTTCAAAAATAATTGTGTAAATAAAAACATTTTACACGTTTTAACAACTCGTAACAAAATTACCATTTTACACATGTTTTTCATTTTGTTTATATGACATAGCTCATTTTGATTTTTCCCTAGTTTAAATTGGAAATAGGTCATTTTGTTGCTTAACCAACGATGTGCCAAAGGCATTAACAGTGATTAACACATTAAATACTGTAAAAATTACGATTGCAATATAATTAAACATACAATAGATTTATTAGCTGCTTTATTTCGTATGACTTCTGTATTACTTGTGATAATAATTTTATTGATTTCACGTTGCCCCTATAATAACAGTACTAAATCTGTATTATTTTTTAATTTTTGGGGCATTATGATAACTTTAACGTTTACATATTTATAACGTTACGTTGACTGCACACACTTACAGCTTAATTAAAATGGGGTAATGCAAGAAGTTAAATGTTGCCCTAATAAAAATCGTAGAACTAAGATGGTGACAAGAACCGGAACCGGAACCGAAACCGAAGCCGTAAGTTGGAACGACCCTCCTGCTCCCGGGTTAATTGCCTCCAATCCTTTTTCAGAATTGCACAAGTCTGTGTTGCAGATGCAGGTTCGAGATGTAACATCATATGTGTCGGGACCCTGAACTTCTGTTGTCTTTTTATTAGAGCAGGAGTTCCCTGCTGCTGCGCCCGTGCTTGATCCGTCTTTGCTGCAGCCACGTGTCATGCTTTCGATCCAAATGTTGTCAGGATCCCCTTGTAACCTGCTGAATTCTTGAGTTTTTTCGCAAGTCGTAGCAGTCAAATTGCAAACTTCGCTAGGTGTTAGGTTCACTACTGGTTCAACGCATTCGTCATCCCCGTCCAGAGTATTATTTCCTCCGTAGTCGTTAAAATAAAACACAGTACAATTGTAGCATCTTAGACCTACAATAATTTTTAAATTTAAAAATCATGTTACTGCAACCACTTTGCTGCTTTGTTAATTTAAATTCAAAGTAGTTTCATAGTTTTTTTTCACCACAAGCGCTATGTGGGAAATCTTGAATCCCAAGCCAAATTCCGATAAGCGATAATACTAAGACTTTACACATTTTAAAAATACGACATGCAATATCTATTGTGCTATACAACCATATGGTTTTGTAATTCGATCTGGTTAGGTTAAAAATGAAAAAAAGTTTAGACAAAAATGTATGCTATGTAATCTCGAAGCAGCCATTAATTAATTGATGGTGATTTCTTTCTGTATAATGATAACATTCAGGGCTGGACGAAGAAACTGGTTTTAGGCAGCAATTTTCTTCAATACAAAAACCTTCATTTACTTATAATTACTGATTTTGTTTATGTTTTTTTTTTGGCGAAAAAAATGTTATATTTACATGTTTTAAAAAAGTTAAGAACGCCCTAATCATGCATATGAGATTCCTAAAAATGCAAATGTTCTATTTAAAAGGTGTTTTATAAAATTTGTTATTTTCTATTTTCATGTTTCTAAAATGTGCAAAAAAAAATAGTTGAATGTTTTTGAAATGTGCAAAAAAAATAGTTGCATGTTTTTGAAATGTGCCAAAAAAAATTATTTTTATGTTTTTGAAATGTGCAAAAAAAAATTATTTTCTTGTTTTTGAAATGTGCAAAAACATTTTATTTTCATGCTTTTGAAAAATAGAAATGTTTCATTTACATGTTTTTTTGAAAATTCAAGCAGTGCAAAGGAGTGGGGTGGGGGCTGCTTGCGCTGGCCATTTTATCTGGCGCTCGCAAAATGACAATACATAACCTAGGTAGGTACAAGCAAAGACTGAAAATGTGTAAAAATATTTAAGCATTTTAGCACTGTAAAATGCTTTGAAAATTTGAAATTAATAAATAATTTATTAATATTATTCATTAACCTTACAAATTAAAAAATCATAATGAATAAAATTTTTAAAAAAATATTTTTTAAATCTTTTATTTTATGGCCTATTTTAAACTGAAAAAATATTTTAAACTGCAATTTTTAGTTTTAGTTTTGTAAAATTTTGTTTAGTGATTTTAATTTACTAATAATTAATCTGAGACATTTTTTGCATATACGTTCCAGCAGTTTTAACCACTACTATACGTAACTACTTGAAACAGTATATTGCGATGCAACCTTAATTAGAGTTTTGTTAACACGATTTCCTTCTAATGCAAAGAACGTTTTTAAATTTTAAATTTATGACGCGGGAAAAATAACCAAGGCAAGGATAACGAAAACGATGCTAACTAGCGTAAATAAATTCATGATAGAAATTAAATCAAATCTGTAGCCAAAATGTATTTTAAAGCATTTCTAGAAAAAAATATTTGACATTGCATTTTGTTGAGTGCGCATGCTCTGAAGGATATGTCTATAGCTCAGTATGTCTTTGCGCATGTTTTCGAAGAGGCCCATAAATAAATTCAATACATTTAGTATTGTCTGCTGAAGACTTGAATCCTGGCAGGCAGATACATTTCTGTGTCCCTGCCCCTCCGGGTATATATAGACAAGTTGAATTGGGTGGGCAGTCCGGATTTACCTCCTTATTGCATTTTGTCGTCTCTTTTTCGTAGAGGCATGGGTTGCTGTCTTCCAGACAAAAGTCATCGATCTTATAGATGCAATTACTGTCATCTTCGAGCCATTGCAAATGTCCAATACATTCGCAAGCGCCGTTGGCACATTTGAGGTTCTTGGAGAAGTCGCAGACATCAGTAGGGTAGTAGGGACGGTCTATGCATTTCTCGCCAAAGAGTTTGTACGCAGTCGTCGTTGCTATTCCTACAAGAAAGATAAACTTTGTAACCTTAACTAGCATTTCGCTTCTGGCTGGAAATTCGGTGTTTAGTTCCCCTACAATTTAAAATGCAAAATTAGTATTCAAATTTGATTAAATTATTTAGAATTAAAGTGTTTTAAATGTGTAGTATTGTAATATAGAAACTTAACTACTTAAAAAAAATAAATTTGCAAATTCATTTACGTACAGATGATTTTAAAAGTGCGAATACAGTGTTGTGGGTAATTAGTAAAACTTAAAACATATTGTAGAAGGTCTTCAGCTTAGTTTTCAATTAATTCTAAAGCCATGGCTTTCTTAACGACGTTGTAATTATTCGCGTAAATGACCTAAATTATTGTCTTTAGCATAAAAATAACCTATTGTTGTGTGCCACATTCATAGAGAAATTGCATGTAGTCTTGTACATTGTTGTAAACACATTCATTATTTTTGGAAGCTCCTATTAACAAATTTAGCGCTTTGTAATAAATTGCTACTTAATCCACGCTTAATGTCGAATAATTATAAAAACTATGAAAACTTAAATTATAAAAGAAATTAAACATTTTGTTCACTTAGGACTTCTTGCACCAGATTTACGCCTGCAATAAAAGCAATGAAAAACACATTATATGACATATTATGTGCTCTTTACAAGGAAGCTGCAAAGTGTAGCTTACTATATAATTATTGATTATGAATACTGGGGGGATCGCCCATAAATTATGTTATCAAAATAATTATAAATGTAGGCTACAGCATTTAGCAATATCATTATATTTTGTGGGTGTAATGCTAAAGGATTGCATATTATGCAATATTAGCTTGATATAATTATGATAGTAATATTGTCATATTCAGTTACAAGCATTTTACATATTTCTGAAAAAAATGACAGGTGTTCCAAAAGTAATAATAATTTATGAATTTATTTAAAGTCAAGAATTTGTAGTCGGTGACTGCCTTCATTTACAATTCATTATTTAAAAAGGTCGTACAAAAAAATCACAAGCGTATAGTTTAATAAACTGTCTTTGTGGACAATTATTTCCACTGTATTTAGCAATATGAACAGCAGCCGTCATATAGTATGTTGCTGTGACGCTAGGACCTGGGCACTAAGCATTGGCTGGATACGAACGGTGCATAGCAAACAAGTTTAAAAATTTTGACATTTTTAGCACTTTAAAAACAATAATAATTTTACTGTCGTTTTTGTGTTTCTGTTTAAATCTGTAGATAACACACCTTTTGCTCCTTCCAATGTTAATAAGTTTTCTTGTTTTTCAAAGTAAGTGAAATGTAATAATTATTAACACTGGGACTGGGGGTGGTTCATAAATATATTGTCATCCAAAATTGTTCATTTATTACTAATAGCATTAGGATTCGTTCATAAATTATGTCATCCATAAATATTCATTTAATATTTGATTATGTTATTCATTTTGTGATTTAATACTTTACAGAATTTGAGGTTATTGAGCTACTGTTTTTGAGCGGAACTTTGTTGCTGGATTTGGGCTCAAACATGATTTTACTTTGGGGTATTTTACAGGTAAACAATATTCAAATTATTTTAAACATAAAAAAATTGATTTCAGTTACACCTCATGCCGCTCAATGTTTGTAGGAAAAGTCGTGGAAATTAAAGATTTGGATGCAGGTTCAGGCGCTGATTGCAGTGTGGCTTATCTTTGTGACTATTATTGCAGTCTTACACGACGAAAATAATTTTATTTTGCTGACTGCTTTAGCTGCAGCACTAACCATTCTGTTCGCTTCAATTTATATTGTCAACATTCACCGGCGGGAAATTTCAAAGGCTGATCAAGAATCTGAACTTGGTGCTACTAATACTGTAAGCTATACTACGTCGCCTGCCGGCTAAATACTGAGTTCAGAAGTTAAAAATTTGTTCAGCATCTCCTTCGTACCACAGTGGATAAATCAGTTCAAAGCGCGAAAATTGTGGTGTTATTCGGCATAATTCCTTGCAAAATCCAGTTGTAGCTTTTTGCGTTATTTTGTTAAAATAAATCGCTTAAAAAGTTGGTATCCTGTTAATCACGAACGCTTTACTAATTACATTTAGCACAGCTAGTGCCAGCTTTAAAGTAATAAAATGTACTGACATTTGTAAAGGATCGTTCGCAAATGGCGTCAGCAAAAAATCCCAGTTTGTATAACCCTGTTTACCCCCCTGTTATTAACATAATTAACATATTATTGCTTAAATAGCCATATCTTTAACATGCAAAATTAGCAGCATTCAAACAGACTAGTTGATTTTACCCATGACGGCATTTTTGGACGACCCTTTACATATATACTTTAGCTATTGTCATTGAGTGTAAATCAGTTTAACCAGTCAGCAAAATTTGCATTTTAAAAACTGTATTGTACCTATTTGGGATTCCAGTAAGTAAGTAAACAAAATTCCCACCTTTCCTATGTAACGAATTCAACTAGGGTCCGTTCATAAATAATGTCATGGGTAGATTCTACAAGGTATTTTTATTATTCACGACAAATCATGTTAAATACAGCTATAATCGCAATGACTAGGCTGATGACAGAGGATTCATAGGGTATTGCAATTTGAGATATTTTCATGACATAGTTTATGGACGACCCCCTAAGAATAAATTCGAAGCACGATAAATGCTTTGATCTGTTCAAATTTAAATTTATGGAGAGAACCACATTTATTTTGATATAAATATTAAAAGCTTTGACAAAGAGACAGGCAGGTGTTTATTCTAATTTGTATTTGTGAACTACCACTGTGAAAATTGTACCTAATTTTACTGGAACGTCGTGCAAAATAAAAATCATATTGCAAGTTATTTAATTTAATTATTATTTAGCTAGAAGTATCATGGAAAGCCGAACAGTTTGCTGCTTGGGCGTTAGATGTTGGTCCCTTGTCATAGGATGGATTAAAACGGCACGAATTTCAAAATTTTCAAAATCACATTTATTTATTTTAACAATTAAAAAAAATAAAGCTAATTACCTATTTTGTTTTAAGCTTTACAGGTTTTTTGTGCCATACTCCTTCCCACAGTTGTGTTTCTACATCATCGGGGTGAGTTCTAAATTTTTTATTGTGTGCAAAATATCAATAAAAATTACTAACTTAGGGATCGTACACAAATGACGTCATAAAAAAATCATTATATTTAAGTCCAAATGACCCCTTTGCCATCAGCCTAACCATTCTTTAAATGGTTATTTTTACCATACGGAATGCCATCAGTCGCCAAATAAGATCCATTATTGACCCAACCTATGACGTCATTTGTAAACGGCCCCTAACATGTGTTAAACAAGTGTAGTGTTTTAATTGAATGAATATAAATTTGACTTTGATAAAGTCGATGTAAATGCGGCCGGACCAGTGGGCGTACACGCTGTGATAAGTACGGCGTCTATTGTAATATTTCTGGACTTTGTAGTCAATCTGCACTTGATCGTGGGCGTACATAAGGTGAGTCAAAATTGTAAAATTGTAATTAAAATAAATTGATTTCTTTTTTTATGTTTTACTGTCAACTAAATTTTATAATTGTAGAAGGACCCATTCAGGCTTTTAATTTGGACTGCTTACCAGACGCTTCTTTTTCTAATGTCCGTAATTATCATTGCGATTGGCTCAGTGTCCATATCACTAACGATAAACGGGCAAGGGACGATTTTCCTAATAATTCAAAGCATCCTTACAATCATTCTACTCTTTTTCATTTATGTGGTGAATATTCATCGACATGAAATTTGTAAGCCCAAGTTGCTAAGTGTGAGCCACATAGGAAAAACTGTGAATTTCCGAACCCAAGCAGCTCGAAGCTAATTAAATTGTATTACTAAATTTGTTTATATTAGTGATTTAATTACATAGTCGATGTAAAATGAAGTTTGATCATCTCCTTTTGGGGCTAAAATGAATTATGATCATCTCCATTCTGCATTAAAATGAATTTTGATCATCTCCATTTTTCAAAAAACACGGCTAATGAGACATGCTAATGATTAGTTAATGGTTTAGTAATTTAAAACTAAGTAAATTAAGGGTCACCCATAAATGACGTCATCAAAATATCCCAATTTTAAGTCCCTGTGACCCTCCTCTTATCTGATTACCCGTTTGATAAATGGCTATCTTTAGCATGCAATACCATGAATATCCAAGTAGGCTCTTTAGCCATACACATGACGTCATTTATGGGCGATCCCTTAATTTTTTTAAACTTTTAATAATAATTTATTGATGAAATAATTTAATCACGTTAATAAATTAGTACATAATTCATGAGACCAGGGATTATTTCATCAATAAATCATTATTGAAAGTTTAAAAAATTAAAGGGTCGCCCATAAATGACCTCATGGGTATGGTCAAGCAGCCTACTTGGACATTCATGATATCACATGCTAAAGATAGCCATTTACCCAACGGGTACTCTGATGACAGGAGGGTCACAGGGACTTAAAATGGGGATATTTTGATGACGTTATTTATGAATGACCCTTAATTTACTTAGTTTTAAATTACTAAACCATCAACTAATCATTAACATATCTCATTTGGCGTATTTCATGAAAAATGGAGACGATCAAAACCAATTTGTAATCTGAATGGAGATGATCATAATTCATTTTAGCTCCAAAGGGAGATGATCAAACTTCATTCTTCATCGACGACATAATTAATTTTCCTAATTTGAAAATATTATAAAAATAAAAGCAAATTCTAATTGACTATAATCCCTAGTTAAACTTTGGTTTTAAACCCAAGTAATTGTTAGAGTCATGAACCCGTCCAGCTCCATAATTTTGTTATCACACAGTTAAGGGGTCGGCCATAAATTATTTTATCTGAAAATCAAGATTTGAATGTTCTATATAATTAAATTAAATGCCCGTATGTGTAATTATATTTTTTAATCGGAAATAATGTTAACTATTTTGTGGCATGATAGCGTCACTGTCACATTCATGATGGATGTGGTAATATGTATATTGTACTTGCAATTAAGACTAGAATTCAATAAAAAGGAATTTCTGTATTTTTTTCCACAAAAAAAAGAGCGATTTTACTGATAATTACTGATACCGATTACTGATGATAGCGATATGGATTAACATCAGTACAAAATAATATGTACTGAGAATTTCCTTGTCGTTGTCGGTGTTTGGTTTTAGACTCTCGGCTCACTGCTTCCAGTCATTTAATTTGACTATTTGACTTGCCTGCAACTAACATGCTAAGGGACAACACACAAATTACGTCACGCAAAAATATTTCGATACTTCGTCACCTCCCTTGCCCCACTACTGTAATTTTCTTAAATGCAGATCATTACTAAGAAATCCAACAAAGAAATTACCCCCCCCCCAATCTACGATTAACATTGTTAACATTGACATTGTTTGTGAACGCTCGCTGAATCTAAAAACACTAGTCAGTACATTACAGCTTACAGTCCATGGAAGCTACAAGGGATGGTCCATAAATGATCTAAATGATGTCACCCAAATTAACACTCTTTTAGAACCCACCAACCCCTATGCATTACCTTCTATATTGCGTAAAATCTGATATCTTTAACATGGCAAGTCTTGAATTCCTGACCTGACCAGACCCATAACCTGAACAGTGACATTATTTATACACGATCCCTAGCCTCTATTGCCTATACTATAGAATTATCACTTCAAAATCTGAACCCGAGTCACGCAGCTTCCAGAATTCTACAGAGCACATTTAAAATTGATGAATCCCTCTACAGGCCGCAGTTAAATCCTCGCAATTTCACCTGGAAATAAATAAAACACACGAAAAGAAAACTTTAAACATTTATTGCCGGACATATAATAAAGCCATTAACGACTTCAAACTGCACTGCAGCACTATGGGGGCGTGCACAAACTACGTCCAGAAGCCAAGTAAGAAATCTGTGTTTTTTGTTTGTTTTTTAATGTAAGCATTCATAGCTCAAATAGGGAGAAATAAGAAAATATTTTTGAAGATAATTTGTTGACTTGCATTTTTTGTTTACGTCATTTATGGACGGCTCTTTTGGCCTATGTAGACAAAGTACATACAAGTAATTGCACTTTATCATTTCGTGCTTTAGTAATAGCATATGCTGCAGCTACTGCTGCTGGTTACCGTTACCGGTACCGGTACCGGTACCAAAACCGATAGCGAAGCCGGTTCCGCAAAGGTGATATTACGGATACGGATACAGTGGTAGCAGTAACGGACACGGACCGGCGACCGGCCTTCAATCCCAGAATATTTTATGCTTTCTCTGGATTACACTTGACTGTGTGTCAGTGAGTGGTGCGAGCCTTGTGCTTTCTCATTCGTCAAATTTAATCCTAGGATCCTGCTACACTAACAAAGTATGTAGAGAAGCTACCCTACAGATACGTGTACACTTTTTATTTACTTTAAATTTAACTTCAAAATTTAAAAAAAAAATTATTATTTGCGTCATAATAATTATTTGAAAAATTTATTAAAATATGGAAACCGAAACCGCTCAAATCACACCTCCAACTCCTGTCAAGAAACCAACCCGGTTTTGTAACTCACGAAGATGGACACAAGTTACCAGTTTACTTCTTACGGTAAGAAATTTTTTCAGAATTTTTTAATACCATGTTATCCTGATTGTCGGTTTTTAAATAATTATAGTAAAAATGTAGCGCAATTTTGAAAATTAATAACTTTAAATTTTTTTCATATTTATTGTGTAAGATTTGGTACGGCTTAGCACTAATAACAGTCATTTCATTCTGTATCAAATTCGGACGGGATATTCAAAATTCGGAAGAAGAAATAGTACATGGTAAAATTTTTGTACAACTAATTGACATTAGGAAACAAAATTTAATTCGTGGTGAAAGAAAATAAAACTGTAACTAATTACCTCAGCAATTTAATCAGTGTCTGACATTTTTGGGTTCTGACATTTACCAAATTGAATTGCAGTTTTGCATTTTTTACACAGCGTCAATAAAGTATCAAAATGGCCCATCTTACATATTTAAGCTAGGATTGAAATGAGATATGTCAAGTTAAGAAAACTACATGAGATAATTAGATATGTAAAATGTTAATTTTGAGTTGTTAAAAAGTTGAGAATGCTTCATTTTGCAATTTCATGAGTGTGTAACATTTTATATAACCTGCTTTTTGAAAGGTGCAAAATTTTCTGTTTACATGTTTTTGAAAATTGCTAAATGTTTTATTTAACTGATTTTAGAAATTGCAAAAAATTCTGTTTAATTTATTTTGTAAAGTGCAAAATGTTCTATTTAACTGGTTTCAGAAAGTGCAAAATGTTCGTTTTAACTGGTTTCAGAAAATGCAAAATCTTCTATTTTACTGGTTTCAGAAAATGCAAAATCTTCTATTTTACTGGTTTCAGAAAATGCAAAATCTTCTATTTAACTGGTTTCAGAAAGTGCAAAATTTTCTATTTAACTGGTTTCAGAAAATGCAAAATCTTCTATTTTACTGGTTTCAGAAAATGCAAAATCTTCTATTTAACTGGTTTCAGAAAGTGCAAAATTTTCTATTTAACTGGTTTCAGAAAATGCAAAATCTTCTATTTTACTGGTTTCAGAAAATGCAAAATCTTCTATTTAACTGGTTTCGGAACATGCAAAATTTTCTATTTAACTGGTTTCAGAAAGTGCAAAATTTTCTATTTAACTGGTTTCAGAAAATGCAAAATCTTCTATTCTACTGGTTTCAGAAAGTGCAAAATGTTCTATTTAACTGGTTTCAGAAAATGCAAAATTTTCTATTTAACTGGTTTCAGAAAATGCAAAATTTTCTATTAAACTGGTTTTAGAAATTGGAAAGTTTTCTATTTAGCTGGTTTCAGAAAATGCAAAATCTTCTATTTAACGAGTTTTAGAAAGTGTAAAATGTTCTATTTACCTGATTTTAGAAATTACAAAATATTCGTATCATTTAATTGATTTCATAAAGTGCAGAATTTATATTTAATTGATTTTAGAAAATGCAAAATATTCTATTTACATTTGCATTTCGGACCATACAATTTTATGTAGTTTGAAGTTTGTGTAATTTTGTTATAAGTAGCAAATAGGCGTTTTTGGTTCTTCACAGACAATTATAGATATATTATTATGTTGTTTTGCATTTATGGAAACGAAATGTTTTGCTTCTACTGACTAAAACAAACTTACTAATGCTATACTGCTCTTCATGTAATTGGCACTTGATTAATTATGTTTGGTGTAAAATACAAATAACTTGTACTTCGTATAACACTGTTGTAGATGCGGGGGATAAATCAAGCATTTCCGCTGCTGTGTTTGGATTATTTCTGCTCACAATGGTGAATGTGACGGGCTTTGTGGGGGGCGGGATTTTAGTGGATGGTGTTCGCCAGGTAAGTGGTTCGCACTTTATTTTTAGCTACTTATCGTTAGTAGGGGTCGTGCATAAGTTACATCTACAAAAACAAAATTTCACACAAACAACTTTGGCAGGCAGCAATGATTTTGGCCGTTTTGTACAATACTATGTCGCAACCTAATTTATGCACGAACCCTTGTAAAATAAATGAGTTGAAGATTTTTAATACAAATAATTTTGAATTTTGCTGTTTTAAAGGGCGACCCGCGAAAATTAAAAGTATGGATAATGGTGAGCGTCGCTAGTCTCATTCTGTACTTTCTGCATATGATTTTTTGTGCTTTTGCTCGTCGCTACGGACCTGCGCAGAAAAAGTACGAAATTGTTTTTCAAAACACAGATTTTCTCTTCATTCTCATTGCGATTCATTTTCTCAGCATTTGGATCGTTCACACGCATCGGAAAGAACTTTTGGACGCCGAGAGTCCGTCGGAATATGATTACTTAGAGGAAGATGCCAAGGACGTCTACGGCAAAATTGATGACGTGTAAAAATAAAATGCAGATAATACTTAATTGCTATTAAAATATTCTTGGCTAAATAAACCATGCCAGTCAATTTCTAATTAATTTTCATGTTTAAATTTATTTTAAGTGCATTAGGTAACGTATAATGACCTTATTAACTGTAAAACTATTTTCTTGTAAAATTCTTTTTTATAAGATTTGTTCGATCATTAGCCAAAAAGTGTTCAAGTTGTGTTGTATTTTTCAATTTAATTCTTTAATTTACATTTCGTTACGATGCATTAGTTCTGTACCTGGGTCTACTATTACACTGTATCAATAAAATACGATTTTTGTAACAAAGTTTTGACAGCGTAATTTATGAACAGCCCCCAGACACTATAACTATTCATGGGAGCATGTAGACTGCAGTAGGAGGAAAAGTAATAAACCAAATGTCAATGTTACACTGACATTGTGACCATGATTGATATATGCCTCATTTTGACACTGGATAAATGTCGTTGTCGTTGTCGTTGTCGTTGTCGTTGTCGGTCTGTATTTAGTTCCCATATTTTATTATGTACCTACTAGTAAGGTTAACGAGAACGGTTTCGGTAACAGTGAAGCCGGACCGGAGGCACTTTACCTCAGCTTCAGCCTGGAATCCGTTCAATCCGAGGCATAGGAAATACCATTGAATGCTAAAAATCAGCTGTTTTTCATATTGTAAGGGAACGTGCATAAATTATAGCAGATACAAAAATAGAAAATTTTCAACCCCTACCCCGCACCTATTTTTTAGTAGAATATCCATGTTGAAGGAATAGCAGCTTAAACGTTGCCATAACTATACCACATAATTTATGCAAGCTTCCCTTGTTGGCTATTAGACTCTGGTCCAGGACGCAAGGCTTGAGTCGGCCGGAGTGAGATAAAGTAATAAAAAACAAGATCGATTTAATTTCTACATTCTACACTGTGTACTTTGAGTAGTAACGTATAGTGAGCAGAAGGTGTAACATTGGCAGCCCCAAATCCCGTAGTGGCATTTACAGCATCGATTTAATATTAGTTTACAACTTTTCTGTAGTAACAATTATGCATTGCGAACGTACAAAGAAGCACACGTTCCTCCGTGACGGTCGGTTCACCTTTCCAGGTATAACATACAGCCAGAGCCGGCCACGGTAACGGCACCAGTCACCGGTACCGGTACCGGTACCAGTACTGGCTAAATCTCATCATGTTACAACGGTAACAGTCACTTTTAAATAAGTAACTAGCTTCCCACAAAAAAAAATAGTGTATTACTTATGTACATACGTAAGTACTTTTCTGTTTCTGTTGGCTTCGATCTCGGTCCAGTCTTAGCTACTTTAATAATTCACACCACACACACGCTGCCTGTACAAAAAAATTCACAGTTATTTACAAATTCCACGTGAGCAGTAATAAAGGCGGGAAAAAAGTATTTACTTGGATTTCCTACAATGCAATGTTAGGAGTAATAAAAAAAGTGGCCTGTTACTACTAGAAAAAAAAATAAATATAATTATTTAAAATGATAAACTACTTAAAATTATTAATAAACAAAAAATTCAACAACCTAAAAACTATGTAGGGAAATAAATTCAAAAAAATTATTTACTTTGAAAAAAAAATTAAAAAATTAATTAAACAAAAAACAAATTTAATATTGAATTTTTTTACGCGGAGCAAATTAATGCAACGAGTGAAGCTTTTTAAAGAAAAGAAAATTCAAAAAATGATATAAAAAAATGTGATGCACACTTTTTTCAAACTTACACCGCTGATTGTTAACCAGATTTCAAAGTCCATTAAAAAAAATTAAAAATTAACCGAGAGCGACATTATTATCAGCACATAGCATTGTCTAACAAAAGAAACGAGAGACTAAAGTCGGTCTTAGTTTTGGCGGGCAAGCTTTAATAGATTTTGAAAATTGAACCACGTTAAAATTGTGTGCTACTGCTGCTACTGTTGACTAAACTTACTGGATTTAAGTTGTTTTAAATCAGTAATAAAGTGTGCCTAAATTCATTACAAACCAAAGTGGTCAGTCATCAGTCGATGTTAAAATTCCAAATAAAAAAAAAACAAAAAAAAAAAAATTGCAAAAAAAAGGAGAATTTTTGAAAAACAAAAATGAATGACCCCGAAGTGGCGAATAAAGACGATCCGAAGGTTGTCGACTCGGAACCGGAAGAAATTGAAGAGGAGGATGTGGAACTGTCTACAGTTGAAACGGACGAAGAGATTGAAGACGAGACGGAGAAAAAAGATGCGGACGAAGGAGATTCAGTGAACGGTCCAGGGACAGGGACCGGAACCGGAACCGGAACCGGAACCGGGACAGCGACGGACGACAAAGACACGCGCTCAACGATCGCAAACTTCACAGAGGAGGAAGGAGAAGAAGGTGAAGGTGAAGGTTATAGTGGGAGTGAGGGCCATGCACAAGCAAGGCCACGAAAAAGTGGTGAACGGGAAGGTAATCCATTGTTCTGATCAGCAAGACAATTTTAAAAAAGGTCGTTCTTTAATAATGGCGGCATCCTGGTCAGTGACCTAAATTAACAAAATTTTTTTAAAGACGTAAAATATACTGTTTAAAATATTACAAAATTAAAAAAATTGTTACATTTTCAGCCCTTGACTGTCATCCATAAATGATGTCAAGGCTTGACATCATTTATGGACGACCCTAAATCCTGGAAGCACAATAGCCAACGCCAACAATGAATGATTTTTACTTAATAAAATTAGCAAATCTGTTTTAATTTTAGCTTTTACATTTTTATACACAAGAATTAAATAAAAGTGTTGTAATAAGTGTTTCCTGTGGATTGACACACGCACAGGAGAGCATGACGATGACTTCGGCCAAGCAGAAAGAGAAAGAGTGAAGCAGGCAGAAGAAGAGGTTCGTAAGCAGCAGTCGACGTGGGGCTCAATGTCTGAAGATGCGGACGAATCAGAGTACGAAGGGGAGGAGCATGAGGAGGCGGGGGAAGATGGAAGGAGGAGGAGGGGCAAACGGCCGGATTCTGCTGGCCAATCAGGCAAAGGAAAAGATGGAAAGGACCAACAGGACCACGAGGGTGGCGGTGGCGGGGGGAGGCGAGGGCGGCGGAAGCGAAAAGGTGAAAGTGATTCAAAAAAAGAAATCAGAGCAGAAGCGAAGAAAGATGCTGTGGAAGAAGTTGTGTGGACGGAGCCAAATTACCAGTCACACGATTTTATTAGCGGACCAGTCATCACTATTAACTGTGGAATTAAGCCAAACATTCTACGAATCTTGTAAGTGCACTACTACACTACTTACAGCTCCAGTACAACAACTTAAAGTACCAAAAAAAACTATAATCAAACTGTTTACAGCGCAATAATAGTCATAGTGCACGTTTCAGTATTAGCAAACAAATTTTAAAAAAAATTTATTAAAAATTGTTCTGGCTTTTTTTTTGGCCACATAACATACTTGTTTTGGGTAGTTAAAATATTTAAAATTGCAAATTTCATTGGTTGTAAAAATGTTTTTTTTTCTTTTGGAGTTTTTGAAAACCCATAAATTGAATATTTTTTAAGGTTTTTAAAAGGTGTAAATCGCTTTTTTTAATGTTTAGAAAGTTCTTTTTTTTTTTAATTTTTTTAAATCTTGAATTTAATTTTTTTTACACTTTCTAAAAAATGCAAACTTGCTTGTTTGCAATATTTTGAAAAGTACCAATTCCTCTGCTCCGAGTTTTAAAAACAGTATATACTGAATTTTCGCATGTTTTAAAAACTGCTCTTTTTTTTCAATTTGTTTATTACTCTTTGAAAAAGTTAAAGCCAATTTTTTTAAAGTTTTTGAAATCACCTAAAACTGCATTTCTTCTAATTTCTAAAAAAAACTGTAAGGAAGACAAGCCTTAAATTTTTACTTAATGTTTTTTCGAACTGCTTTTAAAAATGAAAGATACAAAATTTGAAATGCCTTATACTTGAAATTGCTTGTGATTTTAACATGTAATAAAATTATTAAACCGTACCTTTTTTGTCAATAATTTTAAATCTTGAATTATAAAATAAAATTGAATTCAATACAGTCAATCCTACGGCTACGACTGCCTCCGTTCCTACAACCTCCACGTTCTGGACGAAGATACGATTGCGTACATTACCGGGAATTTCGTTCATTTTTACAAAATCTCCGAGAGTCAAGTTGTGGCCATGGTCCGCTCTGCATCTGGCTACGGCATCGGTCACATTGCTATTCACCCAGAAAGAAAGTATTTTGCAGTGGCGGAGAAAGGCGAGCGCCCCATGATCCTCATCTACTCCTGGCCTGAACAGCAAGTCTTCCGCGTTTTGAGAAATGGAACCAGCTATGGATACTCCTATGTTAATTTCAGGTATTTTCGTATTTTACAAAGAAATTTGCATAACAGATGACATACATCATTTATGGACGATCCCTTGCAAGTTTCTAGTGGTTTTTAAATTGCGAATTTGAACTTTGTAGCGCGAATGGGGAATTTCTGTGTAGTCAAGGAATGGACCCGGACTACTTGCTCACAATTTGGAACTGGCAAATTGAGAGAATCGTTCTTCACGTGAAAGCGTTCTCACAGGATATTTATCGGGCGACGTTCTCAGCGACGCATCCCCAGCATCTCACCACTTGTGGCATCGGACACATAAGATTCTGGAAGATGGCCCAGACTTTCACTGGACTTAAACTTCAGGGGCTGATTGGTAGATTCGGAAAGACAGAGATTTCTGATATCACTGGATTTGCTGGACTTCAGGATGGAAAGGTATTGAGTTTAATTAGCAGATTGATTGCAACATGTAGTGCTTCAATTGCAGTGCAGTATGTATCGTAAATTGTGATATTACGCAGAGGGCATTGTGCGCACATTGTTTTTTTTAGAAAAAATGCAGTGTAGTGGACCTGCGCGAATTAGTTAAAAAATTGAAGGATTTTTTTTCATACTACAGTAATATTAAAATTTTTTAATTTAATTTAAATTTTTAAAACTCAATAAAATTTTTTTTTCCATTATTTCAAAACCTGGGATAAACACTTTGTTCATATTTTTGAAAACCTTAAAATACAGAATTCACACTATTTTGTAAACTTATAAAAAATAGATTTGTACTTTTTTGAAATTCGAAAAAAACAGATTCACACTCTCTCAAAAATCACAAAAAACCGTATTAACGCTTTTTCAAAAACTGCAATAGTCTATTTTAAGCCTGGTCGAAAACTAAAAAAATCAATATTTACACTTTTTTAAAGTCTTCAAAATACGTGTTTTACACTTTTTGCAATGACTAGACAAAAGAATTATTAAACAATAAAACACAGGAAATAAAAAATCTTCACTTCCCGATACGTAGGTTGTTTCAGGATCAGAATGGGGAAACTTGCTGGTGTGGGACGGAGGCCTCATCGTAGTTGAAATAGTTCAAAAAACTGGTAAAAATTGTCACGATGGCGAAATCACGGACATTGTCCTTCTTGAAACGGGTGAAATCCTGACCATTGGCCTGGACGGCTTCTTGAAGCTTTGGGACTCTGAGCTCATTGACACAGCGGATACGATCGTGGACGACAGTGGCAAATTCCAAGTGGAGCCGATTTTTGAGCTAAAACTATCCTCGCTATCTCGCCCCGTCTCCGTCGCTCGACGTCTTGGGGAGGACGAGTCCGCGTGGTTTGTTCAGGACGGGTGGGGGAAGGTGTGGACGCTCTCAGTCCCGTCAGCAATGAAAGACCCGGACTACATCCCCACCACTGTATTCTCCTGCCCCGGCGGCTCCATTCTCTCCATCTGTGTTTCGCCCATTTACACAATTATGGCCGTGGGCACTGCTACCGGTCATCTCTGGCTCATCGAGTACATCACAAAGCAAACCTTAGCCAAAATTAAATACGTTAATAACGTGGCAATTACAAAACTAATTTGGCTCCCAGAGGCACTTGACCCACGGGGCAATTCTTTCCTCGCTTCTTTTAGCGACGGCAATGTTCGCCTTTTATCAGCAAATCTGTCCAAATTTATTAATGCAAACGGACCGGATCATCCCGGATCGGATCCTGCTACCGGATCAGTTGCTCAAGCATCCTTTAATTCCGGAACGGGTGAAACTGGTACTGGTACTGGAACTGGAACAGTTGGACCCGGACCGGTTGGTCCCGGATCGGTTATTCCCGGATCGGTTGGTGCCGGAACGGGTGGTGCACCTGTTCAAATCCCCGGGGTGATAGGGACACAAACTGTTGCTGGATCAGCCAATCACACGGCCCGAACGAGCTTAACATCCGAGTCACCGGAACCGTCCTCTATGGACCGTGGCGACCCGACATTGCCCCTCCCCTTCACGCTGTCCCTCCTCCAAATCCTCCGCTTTCATAAATCCCGCATAAATGTAATGAAACTAGACGAAGAAAATTCAATCCTCTACACATGCGCAGAAGACAAGATTATCTTCGCATCTAAGATCTCCCTCGAAGAAGATGCGGCAGGGGTCAGCTTCCGCCCCCGAATTGAGCCCCTTTCCTTTGTACAGGCGCCCTTTTCTGTCATTTCCCTGGACTTGCATCCACTCAAAAACTACAGGCTTGTGATAGCATCGAGGGCGGGGCGTATCGCAGAATGTCGACGCCCCATTTGGGGGGAGCTTGAGTCGACTACGAGCTACAACCAGGGGAAATTGCATGGAAGGAGGTGGACCTACACGAGCGTCAAGTCGGCGCGAAGGAAATTAGAGCGCAAGATTCAGTTGAAGGAGGAGATGGAAGCAAAGATTGAGGAGCTGAAGGAAGACATTGCGGAGCGAAGGGGGAAGGGCATCTTTGTGGAGGAGGAGATTGAGATCAACAGATTGGTGGATTTGTACAAGCGGATTCAGATGAAGGATGATGAGAGCGAGATTTATACCCCGGAGAAGCCCTGCCCCGTCCTGTCAGTCTACTACAAGATCAACAGGAATCTCAAGGACAATTTACAGAGTCGGAATTTCTTCGTTCATGTGAGTGGCTATGACTCGGGCTATATTTACGAGTGCAAGTGCTCCAGGACGGAGGCGGGTGGATTTCATGTCATCCCCCCTACGCCCCCATTTGAAATGGACATTGCCGTAACGGCCTATATTGTGAGGTAAAAAAACTATATCTTTCTTGTTCTTTATTTTAACAGATAACTTCTGTAGTAACTGTGCAAAAAGTCATTTGCCTACTAGATAGATGCGGGCCTAATACTGTAATAATTAGTCGTTTATATCCTTATTTAGCCAAAGTATTTTAATACACAAGTTTTTCTATTGCACCACGCCCGTTTTTGTTGCAGAAAAATTCAATTTAGTTTTTCAAAGTCCACAAATTAAAAATATTGCAAGTTTTTAGTTTTTAAAAGTTCAAAAAAGTAATTTATACTTTTTTGAAATGCTCAATTTCACAATTTACGCTTACTTAAAACCATTCAACTTACTATTTTGACGTTTTTTAAAACACCTTCAAAACTAAAATTTGCACTTTCAAAAACATACAAAACAAAAAATTACACATTTTAAAAACCCCTAAAAAATAGTCTTTTATGCTTTTCTAAGAATGCTTTCAGCCTCACAGTTTACACTTTTTAGAAACCTTTAAAATTAAAATTTATTATTTTAAAAACTTTTTTTGAAACTACCATTTTTATACTTCTTAGAAATACAAAAAAAAAACAGTTTACAACTTTTCAGAATCCCTAAAAAACTTAAAAAAAAATATAGGTACCATTTTTAAAATACCTGTTACAACAACGATTTACATTTTTTTAAATATACAAAACAACAACTTGAAATTTACAAAAACTCCTATACTACAATGTACACCTTTTTTGAAAAATGTGCACAAGTATTATTTAAAAAAATTCTTGTATGAGAGTTCTACTAAAAAACTAAAAACTACTCTAGAAAACTAAAAAAAATCGAACAATAAAAACATAAGCTTGGTGAAGAGGCAACATGGCAAAAGTCCCACGTAATCCCAATGGACTTGTGCCATGTTGCCTCTTCACCAGCAATATGGGCGCATTTTTTAATAAATTCTTTTACATGTTTCTGGGTATCCAGCCCTGACAACGAATACCTCATTTTTGGGATGGAAGACGGAACCCTTCGAGTCATGTCCCGCTACGTGGAAAAACCAGTCGTAGTTGTGAGCAAAAAAGAAAAAAAAGGAGAATGGAAAGACGGTGACAACAAAGAGCAGGAGCGGGAGATTCGAAAGTCGATGCACGATATTTTCGATGATGCAATGGACAACGACGATGGTGATAATAATGGGGACGGAAATAACTCGGAGAGCGTCATTGGGGGGGATTCTTCAGCAGAGGTCCTCAATGCGACTGATACAAAATTTCGTCATAATAAAAAGAAAAAAACTCTCCCACCCTTCCCCACATCCACGTTTCCATATGATCTCTCCCAATTCGTATGTCTCCCCATGCACGACCCCAATCGTGGGGCTGTGACAGATTTAGCGTGGGGCTCAGAAGGAAAGTTTCTATTTTCAGTTGCTATGGACGGTTCTATTTTCTCGTATCTCTGGGATCCTAAGGAAGTTCTGACTGTGAACAATATTGACGTGACTGATCGGGTCTTGCCCAGTGATGATGTCCCAGTAAGTTTTTGACTATTATGTGGTTAGAAATATTTAGAAAATTAAATAATACATTCGACATTTGCAAGCAGACAGCATTAGTTATTTAGGGGTCTCTCATAAATGACGTCTCACATTTTTTGATAAGTTTTTGAAATATATTGACTTTAAATTTCTTAACGTTTTCAAAACTAAAACAGTGTAACTAGTTTTCTTCTTTTGTGAATTCGTTTTGATACAGCATTGTTCGTAGATGTGTATATCGTCAGTGAAGAACCGAAATGACCCATATCCTATTTAAGCTGAAATCAAAATGAGCTATGTCATAAAAACAAAATAAAAAACATGCGTAAAATGTTAATTAGGACTTTTTGAAAAGTGTAAATTGTTCCATTCACATGTTTTTGAAAAATGTTAAAATGTTCTATTTACATGTTTTTGAAAAGTGTTAAAATGTTCTATTTACATGTTTTTGAAAACTGTAAAAATGTTCTATTTACATGTTTTTGAAAAGTGTTAAAATGTTCTATTTAAATGTTTTTGAAAACTGTAAAAATGTTCTACTTACATGTTTTTGAAAACTGTAAAAATGTTCTATTTACATGTTTTTGAAAACTGTAAAAATGTTCTATTTACATGTTTTTGAAAAGTGTTAAAATGTTCTATTTAAATGTTTTTGAAAACTGTAAAAATGTTCTACTTACATGTTTTTGAAAACTGTAAAAATGTTCTATTTACATGTTTTTGAAAACTGTTAAAATGTTCTATTTACATGTTTTTGAAAAGTGTTAAAATGTTCTATTTAAATGTTTTTGAAAACTGTAAAAATGTTCTACTTACATGTTTTTGAAAACTGTAAAAATGTTCTATTTACATGTTTTTGAAAACTGTTAAAATGTTCTATTTACATGTTTTTGAAAAGTGTTAAAATGTTCTATTTAAATGTTTTTGAAAACTGTAAAAATGTTCTATTTACATGTTTTTGAAAAGTTTAATATGATCTATTCACATACTTTTAAAAATTGCAAAATATTCTATTTAAATGGTTTTGACACATATTTCAATATTTGTGTAGATAGTGAATATTGTTTTTAGCTAAAAATGGATATGAGTCATTTTGGTTCTTCACATACGATATGTGAAATAAATACACGTATGACGTTAATTATGAACAACCCCTAAATGTATTATCAATATATTATGCATACATAGTTATCTTTGCATTTAATTAGTAGCATAATAAATACATTTTGATTTTACGAATAATTAAAAGATTGACGAACCAATTGAAGACGCTCAGGACCAAAATAGACTGACGCTGGAAGAAGCCAAACTAAAAGCTGAGAACGATCGACTATGGGAACTGGCAGAGGGGAAAAAAGAAGTTTTGCGCAAGAAAATTCGTGATATTAAATCCAAATTCAGATTTTTGCTTCTTAAGTGAGTAGTAACATTAAATATTACCAACAATTCACTTATATTACCGTGCACTTATTCAATTAACTGTAGTACGGTTCGTCCACAAATGACGTCGTAAATAAATCTAGCTGGGGGTACTGATGACATTCAATTATAAAGATTGCCGTATTTGAGAAAAAATGTTTAAGCTGTGGGGAAGGGCAAGGGGTAAAAAAAGTGCTAGAAATAGGGATATTTTAATGACATTAATTATGGACGACCCCTCATTAAAAAGATTATACTAAAAAAATGTCACAAAAGATGTCAGACTTTAAAAACTAAATTTTTTCTAATGATTCTATATTTCAGAAACAACGAAATCCCAGACGAATCCCGAATTCCTCGAAGTCAATTCGAAATCGATCCTGCAATTCGTGAACCCAAAAAACGTCGCCTTATGAAAGGTATCGAAGATATTTACCGCCGTTACGAGTGGCGCTCTGCCAAGTCAATTCTACACATTGAGAAATTAGAAAACTATTTCTTTTCTGAAATCAAAACTTTTCACATGATCATCAAGGACATTACACACGCGGCTCAGTCCCACACATTTCGGCATCGTGTTCTTACTCCAGAATTTGAGCAACTTTTAGAGAACAACAAGGCGTCTCTGATTGCGGAAGAAATTCGTCTAAAGGAAGAAATGGAACAAATCGTTCCAGAATTTTCGTTAAAGCCCATCCCTGTAACACGTGTTCGAGCCAAGGAATTAATTGGGGACTACGAAGGCAAAAAGTACGATACGCGGACACTTCACCAAATTAAAACTCTAGAAGATCGACTTCAAAAAAGGTACGAGAGGGAACTATGCTGGGCAGAATTAAATTCGCAAAAGATCTCTGACGAATACGAGGATCCTATGGACGTGGTTGCTATTGCAAGCGCCAAGGAAAATCTGGGAGATTACAAACTCAAGACGTCAGAGCAGTTCACAGGGGAAAAAATATCCGTTTCAGTCAGACGAAGTCGGGTGGTTGACATGAAGCTAAGGGTTAGTGTCTGTTTTTCGGTTTTTTAGTTTTCAATTTTGGATTTCGTTTTTTTAAATTTTTTCTTGCGTGTTCCAGATTCACGAATACATTCGAATCTTCAACGAGTACGTCGTAGAGCTCCGTGATGAAAAATACAAAATATTGGAAGAATGTCGAGTTTTAGAAAAACAACTCCTCAAGGTTCAACGTCAATTACCAGTTGATCTTCAAAAACCGATTCCGCCTATCTACGATATAGAACCTTGTGAGGAGCCTGAGAAGCAATTTGATATCAGCGCCCAAATGATTCACGAAAGAGCTTCCAGAAAAATACGAGATCTTGGTCTTGTTCAACGAAAGGAGCGGGTAAGCTGGAACAATAGAACAAGTCGCTGGTGAAGATCGAGGCAACATGGCACAAGTCCCGTGGAATGACGTGGGACTTGTGCCATGTTGCCGTTGCTTTTTTGTTAGCGATTAAATGCTCTTTTTGCATGTTTTTAAAAACTGCAAAATCCATCGATTTTACATTTTTCCAAGCGCACAAAATATTCTAGTTTCACGTTCTAGTAGATTGCAAATTGTTCTAATTACCTGTGATTATGAAATGTTGTTACTTAAGGTTTTTGCAAAATGCAGAATGTTCTTTATAATTATACATTTTTAAACTGTGCAAAATGTTCGATTTTGATGTATTTGGAAATTCAAAAATATCGGTTAACGGTTTTTGAGCGTGTAAAATGTCCTATTTGCATGTTTTTGAAAAGTCTTAAATGTTCTTATTTATAATTTTTAGGATAACTTAGATTTAAAGATATTTTACAAATTTGCTAATTTGTGCAATTATTATATTTACTTAAAAATGGACACAGGACAATTTGACTCATGCCATTAGGAAATTTAAAAATTTAGTTGTGAGGTTTTGATTTGTGTCATTTTGCGTTAAATTCAGCAAAAAGAAATAATAGACGCTGAGAGTGAGCGCTTTCGCCTGGCTTCAGAAGACGCAGAACAAGCCAAAGCAAAAGGAAAACCCGGACAAGGCAAATCCACATCTTTGTCGTCTACACCTTCTCCCATGCCCCGCCCCAAAGCTTCCGCGGCGCCTCCTTCTAAAATCCCAAATGCTAACCAGAACCAGCCTAAGTCCCAAGCAGGTAAAGAAGCGCAATCCACTCTGAAGGCGCGCAAAGCATTCTTTAAACCAAAGACGAGTATGGGAAACACCCGGCTAGAGTCCGCTTTACAATTTCGCTGCTTTCAGCAGGACATGATTCTTAAGAAGTTAAATCAGCGCATCGCTTATTTTAACAATCGCGTCGAGAAAATCCGAGACGAGCGCGTAGCGCTCCAAGTGGACATTCTGCTCATGTCCATGAAGATGCTCAGTTTCATTCAGGAGTTGGATATTGTGAAGGAGTTTGACTCGACGGAAAGGGCCGTTCTTGAAAGATTTGAGGCTCAGAAAGTAGAGACGCAAGAAGCAAAGGATCGGGTACAGGAAATAGTTCTAATAAAGATATTGTCTGTGAAGAACCAAAATGACCCATGTCCAATTTAAGCTACAATCAATATGAGCTTTGCCATACAAACAAAAGCAAAAACATAATTATGTTAAATGTTTATTACGAGTTTTTTAAAAGTGTTAAATTTTCTACTTAAACGGTTTGAAAAGCGCAAAATTTTCTAATAAGGTTTTAAAAAAGTTCAAAATTTTCAATTTACATGTTTTTGAAAAGTGCAAAATTTTCAATTTACATGTTTTTGAAAAGTGCAAAATGCATGTTCAATTTACATGTTTTTGAAAAGTGCAAAATGTTCAATTCACATGTTTTTAAAAAGTGCAAAATGTTCAATTCACATATTTTTGAAAAGTGTGAAATGTTCAATTTACATGTTTTTGAAAAGTGCAAAATGTTCAATTTACATGTTTTTGAAAAGTGCAAAATGTTCAATTTACATGTTTTTGAAAAGTGCAAAATGTTCAATTTACATGTTTTTGAAAAGTGCAAAATGTTCAATTCACATGTTTTTGAAAAGTGCAAAATGTTCAATTTACATGTTTTTAAAAGTGCAAAATGCATGTTCAATTTACATGTTTTTGAAAAGTGTGAAATGTTCAATTTACATGTTTTTGAAAAGTGCAAAATGTTCAATTCACATATTTTTGAAAAGTGTGAAATGTTCAATTTACATGTTTTTGAAAAGTGCAAAATGTTCAATTTACATGTTTTTGAAAAGTGCAAAATGTTCAATTTACATGTTTTTGAAAAGTGCAAAATGTTCAATTCACATGTTTTTAAAAAGTGCAAAATGTTCAATTTACATGTTTTTGAAAAGTGCAAAATGTTCAATTTACATGTTTTTGAAAAGTGCAAAATGTTCAATTCACATGTTTTTAAAAAGTGCAAAATGTTCAATTCACATGTTTTTGAAAAGTGTGAAATGTTCTTATTACAAGTTTTTAAAAAGTACAAAATATTTGAATATTGTTGTAGATAGTGGATCTTGGTTTTAGCTACAAATGGAAATGGGTCAATTTGGTTCTTTACAGACGATACTTGCATTCAATATAGCTGCGTAGTGCTTAAACTTTACAATAGTTTTTTTTGGAAATTGAATGACTAGATGGATCGAGTACAACGGCGCTTAGGACGAATGAAACAAGACTTTTCTAAATTAGAACTCGGGATTATTGACGTTCAGAAAGAAGCATCTCTTGCAATCGGGGACAAACACAAATTTGGGGACTTTCTATGGAAAGTATACAAGAAAAAAATTCGAGTTGAAACGGATGTCGGTAAGCTTTTAAAATTATGACACACGCTTTAAAACATGTTGGGTAGTTTACAACATGGCAATTGGTTTTATAGTATCAACCACTGTTACTGTTAGTCTGCTATACCTAATAGTGGCACCTGTTAAAATTCTCAGTCGTAAATTTCGTAACACTGGAAAACAGGCTGTTTTAAACAGCAGGGCCGGACGAAGGAGTTGCTTTTAGGCAACAACTTATTTTCATACAAAGTACGAAACTTTTCATTTTCATGTTTTAGAAACGTGCAAAATGTTCTTTTTACTTGATTTAGAAAAGTGCAAAATGTTTTTTTTACTTGATTTAGAAAATTGCAAAATGTTCTATTGCCTTGCTTTGAGAAAAGTGGAAAATGTTTTATATCCATATGTTTTTGAAAAGTGCAAAATGTTCCATTCACATGTTTTGAAAAAATGGAAGCAGGAAGGGCTGCCTGCGCTCGCCGCAGTATCTGGCCCTTGAAAGCAGCAACACAGCGACGAGCATTATGAATAAATCTCCCAATTAAATAAAGCATTTAACAATGCTCAGAATTTAGCATATTTAAAATTAAATTATAAATCTTACAGACGAAGAAGATTCAGAAGCAAACTTTCAGAAAAACGGAGAGTCCTCAAGTTCATCTTCAGGCGACTCAAACGATTCCACATCTCAAGACTCAGGCTCAGACTTGTTCAAACTCCCCAAACAAAAGCTTAATCCAAACGTCTGTCCGGATCAGCTGGATAAAACTCTGTACGAAAAAGTGTGCGAGCTCCGTGCAAAAAGGACACAGCTGGAGATTGAAGCCGAAGCCCAAAAGAAAGTGGTTACGAAAGTGGAGAGGGATTACCAAGAAATTCACAAAATTCACGACAAGTACACTGGGCGACTGGAGGGGATTGGGGAGGAAGTGACGGTGCTCCAACGTAAGAAACAATCAAAAATGAATCAACTCGATTCGCTCGTTGTTCTTAAAGCAGATCAAATCCAATGTTTGGACGAAGATGAATTTGATGAATACCATGGCAACACCATTGAAAGGATGCGCTACAATTTCCCGGATATTAACGATGTCGTCATGTTCCCGAAAGATGGCATCGGTAAATTGGACCTGCGCATTGAGGAACTGAAGCAGGAGACTAATGATGAGCGGGAAAAGCACAAGTACGTTTTTTTTGTTAGTTTTTTGAATTATTAAAAATTTTAAATAATTAACAATAAATTTTTTTCAAAATAGGCGAGCACGTCACATGATGGTCCGCCTCCGGGAGGAGCTAACAAAATTGGAACAAGAAGTGGCCCTCATCCACCAACGTTGTAAACAGGAGATGATTGCAAAATTCGGCAAAACCGTCGACCTGGATGACGTCTGTGCTGCCATCATTAATCTAGAAATCCTTGATGAACTTCTTCGCTTAGAAAACCGTCGAAACTGGCATTACCGAGAGCGTAAAAAAATTGCAGATGAAATCGAAAAAGCTCGGGATCGTCTCACAGTTCTGACTAAAGAAAATTCTGAAAGTAATACGCTTCTCGCTATTTTAGTGGAGCGTCAGCGGGACGTGGAGTACTTCCTCTACCAGCAGAACCAACAGGAAAAGTCAAGCTTGGTAAGAAGCTCTATCGCACTATTTGTATAGCTAAATACATGTTTTAAAACAGTTTAAAATGCTTTCTTAAACTTCCGATTAGTTCTAAAAATTGAAAAATTTTCCTTTTAAAAATGGTTTGGAAACACTTGAATCTTTATATTATTTACGTGTTTTGAAAATGTTGAAAAATTTTTATTTGCATGTTTTTGAAATGTGGAAAAATTTGATTTGCATATTTTCGAAATTTGGAAAAAATTTTATTTGCATGTTTTTGAAATGTGGAAAAATTAATATTTGAATATTTTTGAAATGTGGAAAAATTTTTATTTGCATGTTTTTAAAATGTGGAAAAAATTTTATTTGCATATTTTTAAAATTTGCAAAAATTTTTATTTGCATGTTTTTAAATTGTGGAAAAATTTTTATTTGCATGTTTTTGGAATGAGAAACAATTTTTATTTGCATGTTTTTGGAATGAGAAAAAATTTTTATTTGCATGTTTTTAAATTGTGGAAAAATTTTTATTTGCATGTTTTTGGAATTAGAAAAAAATTTTATTTGCATGTTTTTGGAATGTGGAAAAATTTTTATTTGCATGTTTTTGGAATGAGAAAAAATTTTTATTTGCATGTTTTTGGAATGAGAAAAAATTTTTATTTGCATGTTTTTGGAATGAGAAAAAATTTTTATTTGCATGTTTTTGGAATGTGGAAAAATTTTTATTTGCATGTTTTTGGAATGTGGAAAAATTTTTATTTGCATGTTTTTGGAATGAGAAAAAATTTTTATTTGCATGTTTTTGGAATGAGAAAAAATTTTTATTTGCATGTTTTTGGAATGAGAAAAAATTTTTATTTGCATGTTTTTGGAATGTGGAAAAATTTTTATTTGCATGTTTTTGGAATGTGGAAAAATTTTTATTTGCATGTTTTTGGAATGTGGAAAAATTAATATTTGCATATTTTTGAAATGTTGAAAACATTCTATTTGCATGTTTTTGGAATTTCAAAATATTCTATCGATACAGATTTTAAAAAGTGTAAAATGTTACATATTCACATATCACTGGCAAAGAGGCAAAATGACAAAAGTCCTACCTAATCCCAATGAATATGTGTGCCATGTTGCCTCTTCGTTCGCGATATATCCGCGTTTATTTACAAATTCAGGCAATTCAACAGCTGATGTCATTGCGTCAAATAATTGTAAATATTTTCATACAATTATTTATGAACGACCTTTTTGATTCGTTTATTTTGAAATTATTTAGGTATTAACCGACGAAGAAGGGGTGACGCTACCAGCGTCAGAAATAGATTTTGACGTTGACGTGGAACTCATAAGTAATGAAGACGCGCTTGAAGAGCTGTTCAATCTTGAGGATATCCTCACAAGGCAAGAGACGCGCATTCTTATTTTGCGGGAAGCCATCGCTGCTTGTAAATTTAAATCTGGACTCCCGCCATTAATCCCGCTGCGAACAATCAAAGAAGATGTCGCTTCTTGCTTCATGACTGTCAATGAGCTATTTGCCCTTCGTGAAAGACGAAATCTTGAGATTGAAACAGTTTTTGTGGGCGACGATATCGAGCACATCGGCGACTCGCACTCAAAATTTCCTTCCTTTGTATCGCCGATGGACTCCAAGAACTTTGGCAGCAGTAATGGGATACCTGAGCAGCCATCATTCAACCCGGATGCAACAGATGGCAGTGCGCTAGAGAGGAAACAAGGGCGCCCTCTAGCGGATGATTTTATTGAAGAAGGGGAGGAGGAGCAGGAGGAGGAGGAAGAAGACGCAATGGAGGCGGGGCATCAGAATCTGGGCGGAGCTGAGGATAATGATGAAGAAGAAGAATTATTTGACACAGAATACAAACCACCCACAGAGGATATGGATATTGGTGACGGACAGATGTCTGGGGAACAAGATGCCGACGGCGGTGGCTCAGCAAAGACCTCGGTTTCTTACCCACTCAACATAATCCCAGATGATCAGATGGGCGTCCCTAATGTAGAAGGAGCAGCAGCAGCAGAAGAGGAAGAGTACGACGAAGATCCAATTCCTGTGGCTAAGCCCTCAAACAGTGACCCTCCCACAGATTAGAATTACAACGAAACCCAAACATAGCATTTAAAATGTTGATCAGAACTAAAGGCCAAAAAAATTTCTTTAAGTTTTATACTAAAATACCATGATAAAGTAACACCATAAAAATGTGTGCGATTTAAAACGCAGTAGTAGAATGTGTGCAAATTTATTTATGTTTCCGTATTTGCAAAAATCACAATAATTGTTAGGGCGTTAGGGTCAGTATCAGGTAAGTGTCCTAAGTGTATTATGTGTAATAATTCCAACACTGTTTTTATAAAAGTATGAGTGGATTTTAATAAAAGTTTTAAACAAAAAATGCACCAGCTGATTTTTACTAATTTACAAATTAAGATTTAGCTGTTTATTTAAAAATGTTTCTGCGTATTGTTTGTGAAGGAACAAAATGACCCATGTCCATTTCTAGTTTAAGCTATTTATTATTATTTGTATTAAAATCAACTATTTACATAAAACATTTACCGATATAATTATAGTTTAATTTTATGTTTAAATTGGTATTTACGAGGTTTTAAAAGATGTAAAATATTATATTTACTCGTTTTAAAAAAGTTTCAACATTTTTTTGATCACGTGTTTTAAAAAGTGTAAACTGCCTTATTTGCAAGATTTTTAAAAGCGCTAATTATTTTTTTAACGTGTTTTTAGAAAGGTGTAAAAAATTTTTCTGAAATGTTTTTTTAAAAGTATAAGATATTCTTTTTGCATGTTTTTGAGCAAAGTAAATTAATCCATTTAAACGCAGTTGAGAGCACGATATTCGACAGTGCTCTAGATAGAACGTTTTGTTTACTAAAACTGGATATGTGCCATTTTGTTTCTTGACGGACGAATTCTAGTACAAGAATAATGCTTGCTGCTACATATGCGATTTCATTAGGTTATAAACTCAAAATCTTGCCCGAAAGTTTGCATGTAAAAATGTACTACACTCTCAGCGACACTGTTACAAAACCCCAATAAAATCTCTACAAGAAAGCTTATGGACGATGCTACAGTTCCATATGCTAAAAGTAACCAAAGCAGTGCCACCAGTTGATTTACACTACTCTCGTCAATTCGGTCCCGAACAGTTTTAGAGCTAAACTGTGGCCTTTCTCTCTCCCAATTTCGTGCATTTTGCTGCCCAATATTTAGGTGTAGATTTGTGAGTCTGAAAAAGCCATATGCGCCAATTCCACTGTCTGCTGCAATGCTGAGGAACTCGTTAATTGGATCTAAAAATGAGGTAATTTTGTCTTTAATTGGGTTGGATCAAATGTAGGTTTTAATGTGGGAATATGAGATCCGTAGATTGCGTTATTGCGTACCTATGCAGTAAGGATGAATTTTGCTGATGCCCATTGAGCCCAACATGGTGAAATAGCGATCCTTGGAAATTATAAATAGTGGCTGCTTTTTTACATCTGTAAGGTGGTCTTTCCCAATTATTTCGAAAACTGATGTTAGCCCCATGCAAACTGCGCTCCCGTCCAAAATTAGATGAAAGCACTAAACACAGTTTTTGAAAAAAGCACTTCATTTCTAATCTGGATTAGCAAAGTTACTTTCCGATCATTTATTTAATTCTGAACTTACGTCAGTTTCCATGTACGACAGTTCCTCCGTCCTTTTCAGAATTTCTACTGCCATGGGATTGGTAGCTTGAATAGTCTCAAATTTTTCGCGTATTCCCATCGAGTAGAACACGGAATAAATTTTGTAATCAGACTCGACCAGCTCTTGAAATGTTTGTGGGGGTGAAATAAATTTGGGTAGAACGATAGCTGAAATTAGTTTTGATTTATATGCACAGCCCACTACGATGACAGTAATAAACCAAATGCTCAGAATAAGGCGGCTAATTGTCAAGCCATTTTTAAGCAAGTTGTTAAAATTTCTTTTGCTCAGCCCACCTTGGTCTACAAGGGAATTCACAAGGGCAACCAATGTTAAATAGTTCATGCTAAGTGGGAAAGGCGCACTGCGCTCACTAAAGTAAAACACAAGTTTGAGGGCTAGAAAGTTTGCAAGGATGGACAGTATAAGCCAAAGCCACACTTGAGTGTCCAATGGTTCCTCCAGAACAAAAAAGAGGGAGCCACCGGAACCAGGCTGAAGCCTCTTGGGCAGAGCGTGAATAAAACTTACGGTGTCAAAATACATAAAGTAGGATAAGTAAATCACTGACTTGCGCAGTACAGTTGGTTTCACGATTCCGCTGAAATCCTCAGAGCCATCTATGAGCGGTGCTGTGAACTCGTCCCATTCCCCATCCTCATTCTTGTCGATGGTTGGTATCGCAACTATGGCACGAAGCTCTAGTGTTGCGTTTAATTTTTGGCATGTGGTGTACATTGCTGCTACTGTGAAGTCCATCCACACCCCGAGTTCTTTATAAGCGTCCAAAGTTTCTTCGCAAAAAGGGCAAGTCACCCCTGTCAAAATGTTGAGTTGGAAATTTGGATATTTTTGAAATATTTCTGGCGATGCTTCAAGCATTAAAAGTTTCCCGGGGTTTTGAAGAAAGTATCCTACTTGTATAAATTCCTCAAAATTGAAGTTTCTTTTGTATAAACTGAATAGATGGTTGCTAGATTGACGATCGCTAGCTTCAACGATATCATTTTCACGGCCGCCAATGTCGCGGTCGCCAAGGTCACGGTCGCCAATGCCACGACTGATGATGTCACGGTCGCCAATTTGCAGGTCGTCTACCTTGCCATTTTCCATTGAAACAAACAGTAGGTGTTGTACATATTTGAAATAATTTTTAATTGGCTGAATGTCCATATTTAACAAGTCCTTTCTGTTTGATGCAATTACATAGAACGTAGTGGAAAGGATACTGGGCAATTTGTTAAACAGGTAAGACACATCTGCTATATTTTGGCTTTTGTTATTACAGACCTGCCGTTGGCATAGGCCTTGCACTCTACTCACTAGTTGAATTTCAAGCAAAACCAAGCTACAAGGTTGGTGGTATTTTGCAATGTTCCAGTGTGTTGTAATTTGTGAAAATGTTTTCAGCGTAGAATCGTTTTTCTGACAAGTATTGCAATCCTCCCAGTAGCTCGTAGGTAAAATAATATTTGCTATGTAATTCGTTTGTAATTTGATATTTTGTAATTTCAAAAAGTATGAACTATCCACAAGTTTTGAGTTTGATTGGAACACATTGTTCAAAGAAATACAGAAGGGATCTTTTTTGAGAATATCTAACCTTATTGCTTCAATTAATTTGGAGGGAATATTTAAACTTAAACTTTTAGTGCACTGCAAAATAATTATTAGAGTCACTTTTGACATGTAACGTATGCTGTTCAAGTTCAAAGCATGTGGTAATTTTTTGTTTGGAAAATGTCCCATTTTAGTACTTGTTGAAAATAATTTGTTTTTTAGATATGATTGCCTTATCCTCACATTTTTTTCTAAAATGAACCAATATGTGTATTTTTTGTAGTTTACATTTAATTGCGCCTCCTAACCTGAGCAAAGGAGCTACACATATTTATGTCTAAAAATAACCATTTCACTGAATTTCTAGACATAAGAAAAAATTGCAATTATTCATAAAATACGAAACTAATAAATCAAAGCACAACATACTATTGATGTAACTTACTTTTATATCCGACTAAAACGCACACAAAACAAGTAATATACATACTCAAAAATGAAATTTGCACAAAAGCCCATAGTTCAAAGCCCCTTACAAGGCAATGTAATGTCACGTATAAAAAATTATAAATGTATAAATGGCATTGGTACAAAGAAAGAAGGAATGACATGCTAATAATTTGCTGTAATTCATTCTCTGTCTCGCAATTACTTATTCCAAGTGTTCGATTTCAATGGCAAAATAGTATAATAAGATAATTTATTAGGGGTCTTTCATAATTGATGCCATTTAAAATTTATAATTTTAAAATCATGTGAACACTATGTAATTACCTTAATCATCGCATACAAATGGGTGTCTTAACCATGGCATGTCATTATCAGCACACCACCATATTCACTTAAATTACATATGACAGTAGTTATGGGCGATCCTTTTCCCCTATTTAGTAGCCGATTGTGTCTCAAAGTGTCTATATCGATTTTGAATAAGCAGGCGTGCTTGGGTGAGTGGTTAGGACTGCAGACTGTAACCAAATTTACAGCCTCAGACCCGGCTTCGATCCTCGGCCACTGCTAATCGTTTACGGCTCGGTGTTGTACGGTAAACGTGACTGGATGGTTGATTGAAACCCAATCTCCTTCGGTGCTCCTTAGTGACCACTACTTACTGTAGGGGCCTAGGGAATGGGACTCCTTTACTGTGGAGGAGGGGACGGGGATAGGTGAAAGGGTACAAAGACCGAGACGATCTAACGCGGTAGCCTCCTATTTCCTCACCCACAGTGACTGGTTGAGTCTGGTTGTATGAACTTCGGTTAAATCGACCCAATGAATAAATTATTATTATTATTATTATATTGATTTTGAAAAGTGGTCCGACATGAGTTAAAGAATTATAGTGGACGACAATTCACAATGTGATTAAATCCAATGTATTGGACTTATTCAAATATTCCTAAATAATTAAATAATTGTGCGTTAACTTTTGTGTTGCTAGTTATGGACACTATGGACAGTGCATATTTTTTATTCTGACAATGAGCTCTGTAGTGACTACTATATGAAAAGCATTGGAATTATAATTTTGTAGCAATGGCTTTATTATAATTTTTATTTTACTTTTAAAATTTAGATAAATCGTCAATAGGCGTATGGTAATTGTTATACATTCTTACATAGCCTTGGAATTGATACATTATACGTAGGTGGTAGCACAAGAATTTTAAAAGGAATTTAAAAAAATCTTACTTGGGTAGTAGGTAGATTATAAATTACCCGCGTTATGCTCGGAAACTTTAAACTAGACTATTTGACACATTTTTTATTCTGACTATTGGATCACACAAACATCTCTGACATGTGGACCTCGAAGTAATAATTATGGGCCTATAGGCGCGTGACGTAACTTTATAATTGATTGATTTTCTTCTACATCTTGAGCGGGAAGCGCGTAAGAAGCATGACGGGTACGATCGGTATTAAAATAACGTTAGATAAAAACCTTGGCAAAATTTGACTCGCACTTCCAGGGGCAGGGATGGAGGTGAAGGATGGAGGAACTGTTGTGCTTGATGGGTCAGCTGTTGTATAATTGTGTGGGTAAATTTGGTCATTACAGTTGTCACCAAAGTTGCAGAAGCATGAAACTACAACTGAATTTATAGATTTTGAAGACTCCTGCATTTTTTTGGATAACATTGTGTCAACACTGTCATCAAAAGTTTCCCCATCACGACGTCCTGTGCCAGGTACACACTCAGTGCCGTTTGTGGAATTGCTTGGCATGTTCTTAAAGACCCAGCATTTCCGAAAGAATGTTGACACATGATGGTTTGTTTCTTTTCCTAATGATCTATAATCCAATTCAATCGTTCGATATAAGCAGACATTTTCAGAAGCAGAGCATACCGACTTAGTTACGTTGTTCTTGACAGGGTCAGCGCATAATATAGAATTATAACCATCTAAACCAAGGTCGCTCTCACACTGGTAGCAAGTCAAGCCTAGTTTAAAAAAACAACCCATTAAACATGTTTTAAAGATTTAATTCTATTTGAAACCATTTAGAAACTAATTGTAACATTTGCAAGTTTTATTGGTATTTAATTATAGTATTTAATTATTATACCGTCCGTGGGAATTGGAAAATTAAAACATCCAATTATGATAATCCACAATACAGTCCTAAATAAGGAATACCATTTCTCCATGTTAGACATTTTTGATTCGTTTTCTTTTTACAAAGCCCAAAGTTTTAAAGTGAAAATTATTAGTTATAGGTGGAGACGACCTAACAGATGGACTTCTTAAGGTTCGATAGAGTTATTTGATTATTTCATTTGTGTGATTCAGTATAACGCCGGTCTAATAAAAATTTTGAAAAAAATGACCTACAAAAATAATTTTATGTAATATTAATTTATTACAAAATTAAAGAAACGCACGATGAAGGAAAAATTTAATAATTTTATTATTGCATTCAAAATTGAAAATTATTAATAATGTTGATAATTATTTTGTAATCTTATATTTATCCTTTGCAGACCATCCCTATGGCAACGAAATTTTATTTTTAAATAACAAAATGAGAAACTAGCTACAGCTAAAATTAAATTCTGCACTACTGCAGTAATTTTGTAATGCCAAATTTGAAGGAATCAAGGTTAACTACAGGAAAGCATAATATGCGTACTTTAAATATTTAAATAATAATTTAATATAATTAAATAATTTTACTAATTACCTGCCTGCATAACTAACTGGTATTTTGAATTAATTACCCAGTTTTTAACAAAGGCAATATATGATTTGCAAGGTTATCAGTTGTACACTTCAAATAAACAAACTAATACACGAAATTTATAACCGATTTAAAATTTTGATTTTAATATTTGTCGGGAAATTACAAATAAATGTAGGTTTCAGGAGAATGGTTTAGTAGGTAAATAAAAAATATTTGTTATTAAACTTAAAAAGTAATTACGTTGCCGGCCAGCTCATAGTTTTTAATCAGTAGGAATACAATTTTTTAATTGTTTAAGTAGGTGTATCTTTTACTTAATTTAAAAATTTGAAATACTTAATAACGACTTGGATTGAAATTGCAGTAGTATTACAATAATAATTTACCGTATTTTCTATTTTAGACCACGGGGTGTAGTATGCAAATTCCGACCTCCCAGACCCGTGTACTAATAAAGGCCCATGTATTATTACGGACCCGCGTACTACTATATAAAACAATGTTAAATAGACCCGTGGACTATTCAAACTCATTCCTCTCAGGCCCGTGTTGTAATACAGGCCCGTGTACAATTACGGAACCGTGGTCTAAAATAGGAAATACTGTGAATATAGAAATATGCGCCAAGTTGCTACTTTATAAAATCTAATAGGCGCCCGGGCGCTTATTCAAACATTTACGGTTGATATAGATTTAATTTTGTAAGATGGTGAGGACAAAAGGATTGTTTACTTACGCATGTAGAATAGCATAGCCGATTAAGTACAGCTATCAGCTATTATAAGTATAGTCACATGCAATGTCATTACTAGTAGACAACGTGTAGCTTTGTTACTGTACCTTTCTACGAAATGTTTTCTGTCTGTATTCTGTACGTATCAAACCCTGGAAATAAATGTGGAAGTGATTAAGTAGAAACACTATTTGACACTGCATTGTGAGAGAGTCTATTTATAAAATATGGGATCGGAGGTAGTCCATTTCTTCCTGTCACTTCTCGTCTTGTTATTTAAGAAGAGCAGAATAACATTCGCGATGGGGATCGTCCATAAATGATGTCACCTAAAGTGTTAGCTAGTACGGTTGAGTATCGACGAAATGTCATGTTAAAAATAGCCACTTACTTAAGTATAATTATACAGTTGATATTAATGAGAAGGGTTGGGCCTAAAAATATAGACAGTTTGGGTGACATCATTTATGGACGTTTTTATATGCAATAGTGAAGAAAACCACTGTGCTAACAATAATTTTGCTCCCAGTTTTATTTTTCGAGATTACGATCTATAGAGTTGATCTAACGTCTAAATCAGTGTACAGTGCCGAATAAATAGAAAAAATGTGAATTTTTTTCTTGTAATAAAATTACTTAAAGAAGATTTTGTTGCGCTGTCTTAACTACAAACAAATTAAAATCTTGTAAATCCGTTTTTAATTATGGTGCTTGTAAACCCACAGCATACTTGGACCGATTTTAGGTTTCGTAATTTGCACTGCAATATATATCTTGTGTACCGTATGTGATTACAGTGTTTTTTTAAAAATTCGATTTAAAAAAATACAATAAATTATTGTCAATTAAAAGAATGGGCAGTGGGAAAATTTTGTGCTGCCAAGCTAAAAAATTGTCATTAGCAATAGGATGGATCCAAACGGTAGGAAGTAAATGTCAATTTATTTAATATAATTACAATATAAAGGATCGTCCACAAATTACGTTATGGAGAAATCTGCAGTATTGTATTAGTACCTTAATTTACCCCATCAGCTTAACCATTGCCTAAAAATTGATATCTTTTTTAAAATGGGATGTCATCAGTTTCTAAGTAGACTGATATTAACGCTGCTGATGACGTCATTTGTGGACGATCCCTAATGTTATACTAGCACATAGATAAATTATTTAATTCCTTGTTTGAATAATGCTAAAATTTTGGAATTTAAGATTTTAACTGGAGCTGGACTCACCGTTATGATTTCCTATTTCTGTGCCTTTTCTGTTGTGCTAAGTGATGGTGAGTTAAAAGTTAAATCAGCGACTAATTTGCCTCATTGCTCCCACTTTTAATATTTATTTTAATATTTATTAATAATGTAATTTTTAATATATACATTGCAGAAACTAGCGACGACTACAATGACAGCCATAACAATGGAATTATTATTGTAAGCATGCTTATTGGAATTATAGCAGTTTTAATCGGGTTCGTAGCAGGGATATTTTTGATTCAAGGTGTAAACCAGGTAATTATTTTTTTAACCACTATTACTTCATGTATGATTTTAATGGAAACTAAAAGCATCATTCATTTTTAATTATTTTATAAATTCTTTTTATTTTTTTATTATTTTTGATGTCGATAGGAAAGCATGCAAAAGCTGAAAATCTGGATGATAATTGAAGCAGTGTTCTGTAAATTGTCAATGCTGTCTTTAATAATGAGAATATTTATTGGAGGAGGCGGGGCGTGGGAATGGGCGTTCCGGGACGTTGGATCAATTATTTTATGCATTATTTGTATATGTGTAGTTAATATACATCGGCAACATGTGATCAGAAGCTCAAGTCATCCTAGTTAGTTACATATAAAATTAAACCCCCTATCTACTATCTAGTGCGTTGTTGTAAATACGTCAAAATTTTACTTTATTAAATTGCATATAAGTTCACGCTTTAATTCTTATTTAGTTAAGTTTCTACCCGTTTTGTTGCTAATTTCGATTAATCTAAAAATTGTACAGGAATTTTGATTACCGCATTTTACTACTGATCTACAGTGTGTTTGAAATAAAACTACCACTTTTTATATTTCAAGTTTATTACAAAGTAATTATTTCATACTTTACACACCACGAGAGTCTCCCTTCATTACTTATGCCCGGGTCCCCATTGGCTTCCGTACTTGACGGTGTAAACTTTCCCAAATGTTGAAGCATGTCTCTATGTATGACTGTGGGGGGTAGATATCCTTGACTTTCATTATTCCCTACAACTTCTTCTAAGGATACAACTGTCGTCGTGTGCTCACATTTGGGGAACTAAATTTAAAATAAAGCACGTGACAGTGGACCTAATTTAATTTTGTTTTTTTAAATTATTTAAATTCTTCCGCTATAACTATAGTGGTTTTTTGATAACGTCATTTGTGAATAATGCCTTACCTCAGAAGCGGATGATTTTTTAATTGTAATTTTAACCCCATACTTTGCAGCCTCTGACTTCTCGCCAATTATCATACAGCTTAAGTAGAAAAGGGAGCCCCTGCTAAAGACACGAACTGTGAATACTTGACCGTTGTAATGGAGTAGGCAGTCTTTCCAGTGTTTATTTGCATTTGGTATTGATTTTAAACCCGACTTTGGCGCGTCTAGTAGCAGGAATAGCAAAATTCATACAGTAACACAACAACCAACACATTTCAATTTCGCTTAAAATTTAAACGGAATAAAATTGCCGCTAAAACATACATTGCAAAAATGAGTGCAAATTCTATCAATTACCTAAATCATGCCCCCAGTTTTGGATAGCATAGCTTTCTGCGAATACATTTAAATGCTCCTTCAGGGGCTCCAATGTCCGAAGACTGTGAACGTCCTTAAGGTGGTCTACATATTCTGACAAGTACAGCGAGGCTCCGTTGCAGTCGTGGGAGGCATTTTTGTAGCATTTAACAGGACTAAATTAGATGCACACAAATTATCACTTATACAAATTAAAAATATTTTTGCAATGACAATTTTTTTGCAACATTTTTATTGGTATTTTTACATTGCAAATATACAGGCAGTGTGATGTTCTTTAAGCTCCTTGATCGTGGCTGCTACCGTACAACCCTTTGGACGAAAATTACAATAGAAAGACGCTGCCTCTACCATTGACTCCAGTGGAAAGTTACGAGAAGTCGTATATGGGGATTTGCAGAGAACACATTTTTTGAGCCGCACTTGACACTCGGAACAAATCACGTGACCTGTCTCACAGGTGTAAATGGGTGGGAGGGGAATCTCTTGGCAGACAGGACACTCCATGATCTTCTCCATCTCACCTTTGACAGCTGTGTAGGCGAGACCAGTCCCTGTACAAAGTCTTGAAGTTCCAAAGTTTTAAATTCAGTTTGTGAGTGAAGAATCAAAATAGTCCAAATTCAATTTAAACTACAAGTAAAATTTTTAATTTTGCAAATTTTAAATTTTGATTGTACCTTGAGGAAGATATGCTGTATTGGTGTTCGTTATTTTCCATTTTCTTTAAGTAAAAATTTTTCGAAATACAACAGTGTATAAATGTACAATATTGTTTAAAAACCCTGTATACACTTGCAACTTTTAGTAATTTACCTAATCTGCCTTCAAGTTTATTATACCAGGATGATAATTTAATAGTGCTACAACATTAAAATTGAATTAATTTTAAATTCACAAAAGGCGACTGGGAGGCAGAATCAAAGTTAAAGGATGATTCACATTTACATGTAAAATTGCAACTGCGTTCATTTTTTTGACAAGTAGATAATAAAATCAATTAATTGATATGATAAAATTAGGGATTTGAATTGACAGTTGACAGAACAAATTTAAATTGTACGCTTAAATTACCATTAGACTCCTAAAATAAAGTATGATGTAATTATTTACAAAGTTGTCAATTCTGATTATAGATAAAGATAAAACTAATTGATGTGACAATGATACGAAAAAATAGGCGGTTTTTGGAATAATTAACCCTTTGCGACATATCGTCAGTGAAGATCCAAAATGACCTATATCCAATTTCCACTAAAAGCAAACTGAGCCATATCCAAAACGTTCTAATAGCAATTATTCATTTAATAATGGGGGTTTAAGGGTCATATAGCCATATATTAACTTGATAAAATCAACATCTATCTATCTAATCATTTGTTAAAGTCAAAATTCGCTACAGGCTCAGCATCAGCATCTACTTCGAACCCACGGTCGCTAAATCCAGTGCTTTGCGCTGGAATTTTTTTTAGTATTCATATTGACATAATTACCTTATAATTCCAAACTCTCTAAATTTAATACTGTAAACTTGAAAATGCTTTGAATCTCTCTATTTTGTTTTTACTTTTGTTTTTATTGCTAATGTTTACGCATTGAGATTACATAGCAAATACCATTCAGGTAACTTTTTACTTGAATATCTATAAATGTGTTGTTCTTCTTGAAAATGTGAAATATTTTTGTCTTTTATCTCTTGTTGCAATGACTTTGTTCACATATTTGTCAAATAAATTAATGATTAGGTTGTATTAGGTCTCTATACTGTAGAAATGATATGGTGTGTTGTGTTGTAGGGAGAAGTGTCTGCATTGTGTACATAGATATCGTCGGTAAAGAGTCATTCTGTCGCAAGTCCATTCAATTGGTAATTAGCTACCGTCGAGGTCGCTTCCGCGTTGTCCTATGCATTAGCGGGGAGGGGGGGGGGCAGTTGGCATGTTAGTGGACTAAAAGTATTTTATTCATGACGTACATTAAGGGGTCGTCCACAAAAGGCGTAATAAAAATTCTATTTCAAAAAACTGCAAAATGTTCTATTTACATGTTTCTTAAAAGTATAAAATGTTTTATCTACACATTTTTCAAAAGTGTATAATGTTACATCCACATATTTCTCAAAAGTTTAGAATGCTCTATCTACATGTTTCTCAAAAGTGCAAAATGTTCTATGTACATGTTTCTCAGAAGCGCAAAATGTTATATTTACATGTTTTTTGAAAGTGCAAAATGTTCTATTTGCATGTTTTTTGAAAGTTTAAAATGTTCTATTTACATGTTTCTCAGAAGTGCAAAATGTTCTATTTACATATTTTTTGAAAGTGTAAAATGTTCTATTCGCATGTTTTTTGAAAGTTTAAAATGTTCTATTTGCATGTTTTTTGAAAGTTTAAAATGTTCTATTTACATGTTTCTCAGAAGTGCAAAATGTTCTATTTACATATTTTTTGAAAGTGTAAAATGTTCTATTTACATGTTTCTCAGAAGTGCAAAATGTTCTATTTACATATTTTTTGAAAGTGTAAAATGTTCTATTTACATGTTTCTCAGAAGTGCAAAATGTTCTATTTACATATTTTTCGAAAGTGTAAAATGTTCTATTTACATATTTCTCAGAAGTGCAAAATGTTCTATTTGCATGTTTCTCAGAAGTGCAAAATGTTCTATTAACATATTTTTCAAAAGTGTAGAATGCTCTATCTACATGTTTCTCAAAAGTGCAAAATGTTCTATGTACATGTTTCTCAGAAGCGCAAAATGTTATGTTTACATGTTTTTTGAAAGTGCAAAATGTTCTATTTACATATTTTTTGAAAGTGTAAAATGTTCTATTTACATGTTTTTAAAAGTGCAAAATGTTCTATTTAGATGTTTTTCAAAACCGCAAAATTTTCTTGAAATGGAATTTTTATTGTCTCTTGTGGACGACCCCTAAGTGTGTACAGCATAGTCAGTAACGTTGATTGTTTTGTGGACGACCCCTAAGTTTACGTCATGAGTACAACACAGTCAGTAACATACCACCCCCACCTAATGCATAGGACAACGCGGAAGCGACCTCGACAGTTGCTACCAATTGAATGGACTTGCGACATAATGACTTTAAGAATCGTTTGGGCTCACGACAGAATGACTCTTCACCGACGATATATAGGTATCACATGGCAGATATTGCTTAAAGCAATGTACCGGCACCTAAGCAAACAAACTAAAATCGTTTTTTTAGTTTTCTGAGAACCTATCGACTTGGCGAACCACAAAGTCCTGTTTGTACTATGGTATAAATAGAGCTAATAAATACGTGTGTGTCATAAAACATAGGACTGAATACAGTGATAATCACACTACGCAGTAGGCGTTTGGACTGGAATATTACCCGAGACTAAGACCAAGGCGAAGCTGCTGCTGCTGAAATAATTATTGCATTGGGCGAACATGCGAAGTGACGTGCTATAGTAACTGGAGGTGAGGTCTCCAAGTTTCCAGCAAAATCTTAAAGCCTTAGTAGACGTTTACCATAGAAGCACCAGGGATGCACCCTGCTCTTTGTAACCATGTGGTAAGAAAACAAATTAGGTCAAACAATAATCTCGAGTTAATGCATTATCGATAAATTAACCTCTATGCTTTACTTTCCGTCCCCCAAAAATAGGTACTCACCATTGTGTTCGACTACTTACAAGTGGAAGACTTGAAACAGTGCCGACTCGTGATGAAGCATTGGGATAACCTAGCAACCCCATTCCTACTGAGCAAGTGCGTCATCGCCGTAAATGCTGACGAGACAGAGAATTTAATCGAGTTACGTCGTTGGATGGAGTCCCCCCTTTGGTTTGCCTCCTCCCCACAAGGTTTTCCAAACAACCAAATCCAGAGTTTCAAGTCCTTGAATTGTGACAGAATTACTCACCATCTGTATCCAAACCTGATTGCGACCAGAGTTCTTGGCCCTTGGATCAGGTCCTTCACGGTGTCTCACTGGTGGGGGAACGAGCAGGATTTAACACTGGCAGACTACGAAGATCTCCTTCTTCGAAGGTGTCCAAATTTGGAAGAAATTAATATCTCTGCAAGCCACAAGTTTAAGGCTCCAAATGCTGCAAATTTTCTACTCTGTGCTGAGGACGTGAGAAACAGATTTAAATTACGGCTCAAGACGATCATTGTGACTGGGATGGATGACGAGCCGGACGTGAGGTTTTGGCGGATCATGGCGCTGAGTCCGGAGTTGAAGTCCTTCAAGGTGACGTGCCTCATCCACGAAACATTTTGGAAGCCTGGAGCGAATCTACTTTTCAACGCAGTGATGAATTTGGAGTTTGTGTCCTGTATTAGGAGGCTCCTGAGTTTTTACCCAAATCTGTCAGAATTAACCATCAAGTACCCAGACGCAAGCGTGGTGAAATGGATTCTAAAACTTTGGACTCAGTTGGAAAGGCTGACAATCAGCTTGAAGGAAGGGGGCGATACTAATTGGACGATTATTCTCACTGGTGGTGATGGAAATAATTTTGGGACTTTAGCAGACATGAAAAGTATAGCTAATTAATCCTACTGAAAATGGTTTGATTGATTTTTTGAATTATTATTACAAGGCTGTTTTTTACACTTGTATTTTAGAATGACCCTGATAATTTTTTTTGTTTTAATATTTAGTGTTGCAAAGTTTGGATTTAAAACTGATTGGACAAGATCAAGGTGAAGCAGATGATGACAAGGTCCTCCTATTCCCATTCACAGATGAGCTGATTTTCAAAGGACTTATTTGCCTACCCAACCTTCAGCATGTTTCAGTCAGAGGACATCTGGTGGGTTCTAATCAGTAAATGCACCAAAAACAAAAACTGCATCGGCTAGAACGCTGTGAACTTCCATTATTATGCATTGCGTAAATACTGATTAATACTACTAGTAATAATTGATTTATAAATCTTATTATGTTCTTTTATTAACAGATTTCCCCTGAAGCTATTGCAGCATTGCGAGAGGCCGCCCTTCCCTTCTGTTACATTGACATTAGTCAACCTCAAAAGGATGGTGATGGTGACAGTTCTTAAATTGTCATAGCTTTGACCGCCTAACTAATCCTTAGTTTACAAATTGATTATGAGAAGAAATTGTGTAAGAATTTAAATTTAGGAACAATTGAAAATATTAGGGAGCAATTATATATATGGCAGATTAAATCACACAATTATTAAAAACAACAATTACTAGAAGTCTGCGCGGTTTTGGTCAGCGTTAATCTAGTAATCATATATTTAACTAAGAAAATACTTAAATATTATTAAAATTATTATTTTGAAATATTATTAAAAAAGTGTCTAATTTAGTTGCTAGTTAAAATTTTTGCAGAACGTAAATCCTAACGAAATTACACAATTATACCAAAATTTAAAATTAAAATAAGTTCTGATTGATAGTTATAAAAAGCTCAGAAATGAAGTGATTACTTACGTTGCAATTTATCCTAAAACACTAGGTAATTGCAGCCACTGCATTTAAAAATTATTAGAAATAAATCATATTGCAAACCTAAATAAAGTTATAGTTCTGGTGAATTTCGAATTAAATTTAAAGTTTATTTAATAGTTTCAAGCTCAATCATAATCCAAAATTGATTCGCATTTGCGAATTCTTGATGAGTAACGTACACGGCGTCGTCAACTGTATCGCCATATTCGCCATCATGATGGTCATCGGCTGCTATCTTCGACCAGCCTCGCCTGAATATCTGTCGTCTCTGACAAGTGACCCTGAGTCAGTAAGTTTCCTTCAGAAACTATCATCTATGATTTTTCTGGGCTACATTGATATCATGTTTCACACTCAATGCTTCGTGATCCTTTAAACTGTACTTGGATTCGTGTGTCCGTGTCTTGTCTGTTTTGAAAAACTTAAGTAAGAAGGGAATTTATACTGTAGACAAAATCACGTGCACTCACAAGGGAATGGTTTTACATGTAACCCGTTGATTTCAATGAGTTATGTCTACAAAAATCAGGCTACTTTTAAATAATAATAGTGGGGATCCAAAGTAACTAACTAATTTTGCGCTGTTCGGTCACAATTGACAATAGCCCGCCAAAGTTTGAAAAATTCAAACTTTAATACACTTTGCCGCCCTGTAGCATCTACAGTTCTCATCCGATTTCGACGAAATTTGACGTTTTCTAACGTTTAGACTATTTTTTGTACGTAGCTATTTTCTATGCTCACATTGGTGGACGAGATTGTTCAAAAAACTGTCTCATTTCTTCTTGCTAATCCATAATCATTATTTCACAAAAATATTGAATCTTGACGTTCAGTTGTCGGACAGAAAATGTTTCATTTGCATTTTGAAAATTCTGTACTCTATACCATGCACACATATGCATGTACATACATACATTTATACATGCTTTCATAAGTACATACCTACACATTTTATTTAAATAAGGTTTGGAATTTTCAAACATTATTTGATTCATTATGCAAATCAGCTTAAATAACGTTTTGATTTTTTCATGTACGCAGTAAATATTTAATAATTCATAAAAAGGAGTGTTTATTTAATTCTATAATAAATAACGTAATTTTGTAAATGTAAAACTGTGCTTTATTATTCTACTCTTCACGCTTTGATTTCCATGAATTAAAATACTTTGTAATGCTTGAAAAAAGTCCACTTTTGTTTTCTGTGTCTTTTTCTTCTTCGTTTTGGATTTCTTCTTCAGTCCTACTTTCATCGGTACTGGTATTATTTTCCTTATGGTGAATAGGTATTAAATCCGAGCTAAGCAGGGATTCCTCAGACACGCTTACATTCACCTTAAATATTCGCCTCAGCTCATTCACTTCTGCTTCCAGTTCAGCTTTTGCAAAATATAATTCTTTCAATTCCGAATGAATTCGTAGCAGCTTTTCCTTTCTGGCCTCTTCCTTTGCATTGTTTATTCGTGAACTTCGGACTACCTCTGCAACAAGTACGGCTGAAAGCGCAATTAAAAGTTTAAAATTTTATTTAGTGTCGCATAATATTGCTAAAAAATATATATAAGGCGGGAAAGGTGAACTAAAATTTTATTTGGTATATTTAAATAAATCGCAAAATTACCAGCTGCAACAGAAAATATAACAAGTTCCCCAACAAGCTCTGCACCCAACTCAATTGCACTTGCTTCCGACATTTTGGGTATTTTTACGGGCTTTCCTAAATGCGTACTCCACATTGTCATCCGTACTTCACAATGGTGATAGACTAATTACATAAAATAAAACTATAAAATAAATTTGAATTCAGTTCATGAATAAATTTTTAAACTTGACAAACTTACACCGAGCTGGCGGCATGCAAATATAATTTCTAAAAAATGCACTTGTTTTTGCACGTTTTTTTGCTCTAGTAGCCAAGGGTTTGGCTACCTGCGAAAATAGAAGCGCTCCAAGTTTAGCTGCTAAAAAAGCTGGTAAGACCATGATTCAGTTTTTAAATACACGGAACAGTCTAAACTTGAATATTCTGTGGTTGAATTTAATTGAATTTTTAAAGGAACTTTCCCCTGGCTATTAATGTTTTACGATTTTATAGCATGTATGCTGATGGTTCTAATTTCTAATTATTTTTAATCGCAAGTAGGTTAGCCACCATTATTACAGTGAAGAACGTAAGAAGTGTCGTAAAGAAATGGAACTTTTTGGAAAAAAACGGTAGTTTGCAGTAGCTTAATAAAAAAAAATAATAATTTGTTTAGGCAGTACTTTTGTTTTCTTTACTTTAGTTTTTTCTAGATTTGTACAGAAATCAAGAAAAATTAATAAACTAAATTTTGAAAATAAAAAACAAATTATTACAAGACGTTATAAAATTTTAATTTGATTGCATTCCAAAAAGTAACGATGGGGATATCTGTACAGTTGAAGTTGAAGTTGACATGGGACATTGCATTACAAAGAATGTGTGTATGTGTTTACTTTTTTACAAAATTAAAAATTGAAAATATGGCACATGCTTAACGGAATTTAAATTGAACATTTTATAGGTTTTTTATTAAATCAAAAATAGCAGGTGTGAGAGATCAGAGGAGTTCTTGACAAATGGGAAGGCCTTGATAGACATCAACACAGAAAGTTGAGAACCAGAGTCCGTTCCGGTCTTCTTTGGGTGGGCCCATGTACATGCAGTTCTGGTCACTGCTCTTTTTTGGGTGTCCAGGAGCCCAGTTCTCAAAGGTGAATGCCTTCTCTGAGTGCATCCAGTACCATCTGTTCTCACGACCTGTGTCACTGCCGCCGAGCCAACCACGAACAGCTGTTTTGAAAAAACAAGTATTATTCCATGTTATTTTTTTGAACTCAACGAAAACATTGAAAATCCTGCTTGATAAAAGGCCCATATTTTTGTAGTAGTAATAATAATAATAATAACAATTCATTCATTTTGTCGATTTGGCGTCAGCCCATACAACATTAAGTTTTTACAAAATGGTTATTTACAAATTGATAAAAAATTTTTGTAGTAGTGAAAAATGGTATGTTTAGTTGTTCCTATATAGTGCAAAATGTTAAATTTATACATTTTCTAAAAGTGCAAATAGTTTTATGTTCTATTTCCATTTTTTTTAATAGTTAAAATTGTTCCATTTGCATGTAAATAATCTGAAAATTTTTAATTTGCATTTTTTTAAACTGTAAAATGTTCTATTTGTATGTTCTAAAATAAAGTAAATTGTTCTATTTGCATATTTCAAAATTGTGTAAAATTTTCTATTTGCATGTTTTAAAATACTGTAAAATGGTTCTTTTTGTATGTTTAAAAATAGCGCAAAATGTTCAATTTACATTTTTTCAAAGCTTAAAATGTTCTATTTCCATGTTCCAAAATATAGCAGAATGTTACATTTATTAATTTTGTATATAAAAAATTTCAAAAATAAATAATTTAATTAATTATGCAAATGGGAACTCACATTCTTCACGATTACGAACTCGGTTTCGTAAAAAGCTACCAATAGCATCGTTCTCTTCCTGACTGTCAATTGCGGCCATAGTCAAATTCTTCTTTGCACATGCTGCGTACGAGTCCACTGCATTCATCTGTAATATATTACCAAGTAATTACAAAAAAAAAGAAGCATTCAAATTAAATTTTAGAATTAATTACAACCAAATGCCAAATAAAAAATTATTAAATAGGAAAATTCAATAATATATCTTTAGCTTACGTCTTGGTTAGTAACGATGAAAGCGTAAAATATTTTATTCCTGAATTTCTTTATCTCCCTCAGCTCAGCTCCATTGCCTGAAACACAAAAAAAAATTACAAATTATGTAATTTTTAAGAATTATTGATTTTGGTTGCGTAGGAATTTTTAGTGAATTTTTTTAAATTATTGATTATAAAAATATTAAATTATGAAAAATTCCGCGAAAACTTGTGCAATGTTTCGATTTTAGAATGAAAAATTAAATTATTCTTTTAAAACAGAAATTAGGAACAAGAGTACTAGTACGTACAGCCAAATGTGGTAAAAGTGACAAATGCAGCAATTGCAAATACACAGCAGCAGCTCAGCTTCATTGTATATTATTAGAATAAAAAATCGTAATTATTAAAAATTCGAAAAGAAGACTGGATGTCTACTTTGAAGCTGTGTTGTAAGTAGACTGACAAAAAAACCATGAAGTTGGGATGAAGAGCTGCAGTGGATGTGGAACGTGGATTCGAAGGTTTGTAGGTTGAAAGTCGACACTAAAATTAAAATTCCTAATCTTCAACTTTCCACTCTGTTCTAGATAGATCCTATACAAATATTGATACAACAATAAGTATTTCAATAATAATAAACATAAAACAGGGTTGGCCCATAAATGATGTTATCAGTATCGTCGGTGAGACTAGTCAGATTTTAATGATTTGCCATTTTAAAAAATAGCTTTTTACACAATGTTAAATGTATTAGCCTGGGTGGGTATGACGTGAAAGGAAAATTATTTGAGTGAAATAATTAATGGACCACCCAAAATAAAGATGTATATCGTCAATAGTTGGTGTACAGATGCTGAAGACGTTAGAAAGATACACAAAGCAGTGAGGAGTTAAAAGTGGGTCAGTGAGCGGGCTACATTTCCGAAAGTCCACTATCAACATCAACAATCTGCGGCTGGTATAATGCGCTCTATACACCTATGAAACATAATTATAATATATCGTCTGTGAAAAACTAAAATGCCCCATATCCATTTTGAGCTACAATCAAAATGAGCTATGTCATAAAAACAAAATGAGAAACATGCGTCAAATATTAATTAGGAGTTTTTTAAAAGTGTAAACTGTTCTATTTACATGTTTTTGAAAATTGCGAAATGTTCTATTTACATGTTTTTGAAAATTGCAAAATGTTTTATTTACATGTTTTTCAAACAAGTAAAATGTTCTATTTACATGTTTTTGAAAAGTGTAAAATGTTCTATTTACATGTTTTTGAAAAGTGTAAAATGTTCTATTTACATGTTTTTGAAAATTGCAAAATGTTTTATTTACATGTTTTTGAAAAGTGTAAAATGTTCTATTTACATGTTTTTGAAAAGTGTAAAATGTTCTATTTACATGTTTTTGAAAAGTGTAAAATGTTCTATTTACATGTTTTTGAAAAGTGTAAAATGTTCTATTTACATGTTTTTGAAACAAGTAAAATGTTCTATTTACATGTTTTTGAAAAGTGTAAAATGTTCTATTTACATGTTTTTGAAAATTACAAAATGTTTTATTTACATGTTTTTCAAAAGTGCAAAACGTTCTATTTTCATGGTTTTAAAAAGTGTAACACGTTTAATTTACATGTTTTTAAGACATATTTGAATATTTTTGTAGATAGTGGATATTGTTTTTAGCCATAAATGGATAGGGGTCATTTTGGTTCTTCCGAGACGATATGCATCTAAACAACTACATATGTGTGGAGGGCCGCTTATATATTCCGTCATAAAAAATCACGATTTTTAGGACCCTATCATGAGCTTCACCATAACATAAATGGATATCTTTAACATGGTATTTGTCCCGTTACCTAACTACCCCCTCTGATCTTAACGATGACATTATTAATGGATGATCTTTTAGTAGTAATTTAATTTATCGATTTCCATTTCCATTCTGACCACTGCACATTGTCAATTCATTGATTTTATTACTGTATGGATGTGAATGTTTATTAGTTTATTATGTAATTGCATGCGTTTCAAATGTAACAAGTGACCATTTGCACTGTGTGATACAAAACAAGAAAGTGAAAGCTGAGTGTGCATGTTGTGACACGCGTCTTGTTCTATGTTCCCTGCTGCATTTTATTATGTGCGTACCTCCGTGCTCCTGTCAGGTTTCGACTTAAACGTGGCAGCGGTGGTAAAAAAAAATGAAAATAAAAATATTATCGATAGTAGTTCACAGAACTCCCTTCTCTCATCTATTAACAACACACTAGGCTGTAAATAGTCGAGATTGCATTTTGCATCGACCAATAAAAGAATTTTTGAAGATGTAATAAGTAATTAGTTCTCAAACAAAATAATTACAATTAAAGCATCCCAACTAATTGTCTAATGTAATTTGTTGGCAGATAATAAATAATGTAGACATAAAAGGGATTAATTTATAAAATTTGGAATTATAACAATGTAATGGTATACTATTAGTGAAAGAACAAAACAGCCAATTTCTAATTTAGTAAGTTAGATTCAACATGTGCTATATGCAAAAAAAAACCAAAAGGCAAGAAATAAGACTCTTTTGTATGAAATGCCAATTTACAAAATTTTAAAAATTAGGAATTTATTATTATTAAAGTACGAAAGAGCGCACTGGCTTTTTTCGGGAAAAGTTTAAGTGGATTTTGAATTTTGATTTAGTAGCAAAATTACAAGATTTTAATAATTTTGCCGGAACTTCTAAAAACCCTTATAATTTATGTTCTAACACACTGTATCGCGTAGCGTGATGAATGATGCCTAATAAGGCGAAAAAATGAATTAGTACATTGCAAAATTTAAATAATTTCGTTGTTTTATTTCCAGGGTACGAATTGCCAGGGTACAACTGGGACCAGGGTACGAATATTCAGGGTACGACTGCTCAGAGTACGACTGGGTAGACTACGAAAGGTCAGGGTATGAATGGCACTGGCAAAGATACCAGATTAGGCAGCTTGATTTAGTTTCTGTCATTACATGGAACTTAAAAACACATAAAAATACAAAACAGACATTTAATTCAAGTGAATTTTTAATTTTTAAGAGGATCAAAATGCTATATTGCATGTCAAAATTACATGAGGAAATGCAAAATCAGACAAATTAGATAGATATTGTAGATAGGTAGAAATAGAGGACTTTTAAAAATTTAAATAACCCGCCAAACTTAAAATGTCCAATTTCGACCGGTCACTCTCTGTAGCTATGGACAAGTAATACATCAAAATGACGGCAATGAAAAGTATAGACTCATATTATGCATTGAGATTGCAGATTGACGCGCAAACTATCAAAGCTTTAATTGAAAAATGCATATTTAAAGTTAATTGCAATAAATTAAAATAGTAGGTGAAATTATTTGCAATTTTAAATGAATTTTGTGATAATTATTGAAAAAGAGCTTCAAAATAATGTATCGTATGATGTGTTATATTCCTTTGAGTAATTCAGAAATCGACCAAATTATATATAAATAGGTAGGAATAATTTTCATAAAAAGATAAATTAAACATTAAATATCGACTTTATTCAAATTTTAGGTTCATTTTTACGTAATTCAAATATTAGATTTTACAAGCATAAGCCAATTCTTTGTAATTAAATTAGTATATTATGTCGTTTTTAATCGGTTTTTATGGGATTTTAATTTTAGAATTTGAGCGCTCACTCCCGGGTGACGTAATAAAACTTGATGCATGCAGCAGGCGCAGAATTCATATTTCACGATGTAATTATTAATTATATTATTGATTTTTTTAGAAGTGGAATGAAGTAGCTAACCGACGCAAGTGCGGAAAAGGTGACTACAATTTCGAAAAATGCATTTAACATTTTGCTAGTGTTTGAATCGCTTTCGCTGGTAGGAGTCGTTGGAGTGGTAGGAATGTTGGTTGTTTCGTTAGGCTTTAAATAGTCCAAAGTTTCGTTATAACAGAGAGTGCTGGTGTTGCAATAGCATGTATGGAGTTTTTTCGTCCAGGAAAAACCCGACTTTTCATCATTGCCCAAACCACGAGCCAACTGCTCCATTATGAGACTGAGCGTTGAATTTGAATTTGAATTCTTTGCTCCTCCGATTGATGTGCTACCTTCAGTATCCTCACAAGTGAAACGAGGGTCAAACCGGTGACCTCTATCCGACCGGGTTCAACCCCCGAGTTCTGCACACTCCTACCCCAAAAGTTCCTGAGATGAAATTTTTATTATTTTGTTAAAATGAATTAAATTAGATTTTATTTTTATAGTTATAGGATACCTAACCTAATATTTACATTTTATTTACACTATGTATATGATGGGCAGATGGTAGAGTGAAGTTTGGGGGCGTCCACCAAGTTACAATTAGGGGTAACTACTCCCATGGGGGATGGCAGGGATGAACCACTATGTGCAGTACTTATGCCTACCTATGTTATTGGAATACTGAATTTGCAATGTTTACATCTGATTCTGAATATAATTATTTTTGCATGATTTAGATTTTATTTTATCTGTAGTTATAGTATTAGTTTTAGATTTTATTTTCAGCGGATGAGTGGCTCAGAGGTAAGACCGGTTGAAGCGCAACCACCCCATGGTCCACACCCCATGAGCTCAAGAGGACTGGGCAGAAAGGAGACGTGAGGAATTGCATTCAGAGTTCCAGTCAAAAGTGCAATCCACCTTTCTCCCCCTCCTCGGCCCAGAGTGTCCTGTCCATCCTCAATTTTGCATGTAAAGATAAAATATGTAAATGAAAATTATTGAAAGTGCCTAATTTAAGAAGTGAAGTGAAATATTAATTTGAAGTGCCAAAGTGTTAGGAAGGGCCGATTTGAATGGATAATTTCCCTAATGAAGTGCTGATCTGGATGTGGTATTCGGAATAATTTTACTATAATTTTAAGTAGTTAAGTTTGAGTCTGAATTGTTTAGCCAATAATTTCTAATTGGGGCGACGGCTCGGGGAAGAACGATTCTCTTTATCAAGACGACTGAAAGACAACGCCGGTGGTGGAGCAACCAAGATCTTTGAGCAACATAATAAGCAACCACCACCGACAAAGTCAGAGAATCGCTTCCCCCTAAGCCCTTATATTTTTGGAACACATTTTGTTGGAATTTTCTTTATGATTTAATTAATTATAATATTATGCAAAAAAAATGAGGGAGTTCATTAAGAACTCCGATGGCTATCATAGTTACTACTAAAGCAAAAGGAATATGATCCGGCCGATTGCATATGCCACTTACTTAATTAGAAATGAAAATCGTACATCTTAATTTTACATATAATAATTATACTTATTTTGTGGTTGCAATGAGAATCGAATCAGTATACCCATGAATTAATTTGCACTACATCGGAGATCAGTAATAGTTAAAAGTTTTACGGATAAATATTTATTTAAGAATCAAACTGAAAAGGTACGGATTGAAAATGAAAACTGAAATGGAAAAGGAAAAATGATACTGAAAATAATTCGAATGTTTTCCTCTGCCAGAAGGGCAGGGACTAAAAGCATTAACCTACTTTGAATTATTCTTTTGATTTGTTTTTGTTTTTCATGTTTATAATTTCGTCCACAGAATTTTACAAAGATTAATTATTTTACAAATTCCTTACGGATACCGAGGATACGGAATACAAGCCAATTGGTTCCGAAGGTATAGTCCAGGTGAGTACAATTTTGGTTCACAAATATTAGTATATAAATTATTCTTACAATTTTGTTTTAATTTATCGAAGACCTCAAATTATTATTTTGATTTAATTAAAGCAAATATTGAAGACGGGAAGCACGACAATGGACACAAGAGAAATTATAAAACAAATTAAAATGAAACTAATCTGATACTGAAAACTAAAATTTTTCTTTTTATCTTTAACAGGTGCTTTCTTACACCAGCAGGACTCACAGAGGATCACTTGGCTTCCCTGATCCCCCTGCAAATCTTTGATTCTTTTCGGAGTCTCCATTATCGTCTTTCCCAAAATTATAATATAGAATTTACGGAGATGAAAATATTATATGTTAACGTGAAGAGAGTGTTTTCGTGACTGGTGAGGGCAGTGCTCCCTCTGCTGCTGCTGAGATGCGTGGCGTGGTTCCGCAATGGAATGTGAGGCTCTACATGTAGCTTATACGTTCTGTTGTTGGTTCCGCACGTTGCTCCCAGTTGCAAAGAGAAGGATGCGCTGAGGTGAATGGCTTGACGCTATCTTGTCTGATCCTGTCTTCTTCTTTTGGCTGGAGATGGCTTCGGCTACTCTCTGGCTAAAGGAAGAATCAAGGAGGAAGGCGCAGTGGCATTTTCATTCCCCTTTTAGAATCCCCCTGCAGTAGGAGTGTCCCCACGACTGGAAGCTGTAAAAAAAGGAGGAAGGAAAATGGCACGCACGCAATTATTTCATACCTAATTATTTAATGATATTAATTTTGTGTTTTTGCTTTTCAGATTATTCAGAACGTTTTGGAAATAAAATTATTTTGTGTAATAAAGAGAATTTTAGAATCTTGAAAAACGAAAATGATTTGATTTTAAATTGCTTTATTCTGAAAAGAAAATTTCATAACTGCATGAAATTCATTGTACGGAGTCATCAGATTTGTATTACTTAGAAAAATAGATTGAAAGGTAAACATCATGACTGAATTAATTCATATAGCATCATAAATCATCTTATATTTCTTTAAAATTGAAATTCTTATACCACTTTAAATACGAAAAATGTAATAAAAGTAAAAAAATACATATAAATATACATACGGAGGCCTATCGTGAAAAGATGTGTACAATTTGTACTATTTAACTTTTCTAATTTATCAGATAGACCCTCCCACAGATACCACCCGATAATCGGTATTGCATGTGGGGAAACTATATTATTTTAATCATATTTTAAGTATTATTTTAGTTTGTTAAGTGTGTATAATTATGTGTTTAGAATTTTAAGATTTTTATTGTAAATTTTAAAGATTTCACGGAGACAGTATAATCCTATATCCTTTACGTAGATTCCGCGAAGGAGAGACAACTTTCAAGTATTTTTATTTCTAATTATTTAATTTTGCAGAGTTAGAAAAAAAAAATTTTTTTTAATTCATTATCAAGTTTTAGTTGGGAAAAATTTTTTTAGGAGGAAGACTCCAATCTTGATTTTCTGGTTGAGCTGGAGCTTGACTTAAATTTGAAGTTGAAGGTGGAGCTATATTTTGAGCAGAAGCTGGAGTTTTTGACGGATTTGCTGGAGTAGAAGACGGACCAGGATGCGGAGCATCAGGATGGATCCTTGGCAGATTCTCCGGGAAAAGGAATTCTCGAGGAAATAGAAAGCCTGTATGCATGGCAACGTAACCATCTTCTTGATGGACCAGGGTAAAGCTTACGTTCTGATTCATATTAGAGACCTCCAGAGTTTGAGGGTAAAGACGGGGCGCGTCCTTAGGAACTCGGGTAGGCTTGATAACAGAGTGTCTCGGCGGAGGAGGAGCGGAAGGTACCGCTTGATCTGACTGTCCTGATCCCATCCCCCGAACTTCTACTGGTGGCAATAGAGCCGGATTGATAGGTCGTAAGCGCGGCATGAAAACCGCCTCAATGAAGGCATCACGAGGAGGGCGATCGAAATACTGGAGAAGGGCAGCATTCACAAGATTCGCGGTAATTCGTATCCTATTATAGTACGAGTTTACACCCTCATGAGGTACGAAGTCATTGACGTACCCCGGGCTAATTATCTGAATGTTGGGAGGCTTTTTAGTGACTGTGATCTTCCTTGGAAATTTTACTTCATCTTCTTCCTTCATTATTTCGAAATCCTTATTGATTCTTTCGATCTCGAGGGTGGCGGAGACAAGTTTTAATTTTTCGGAGTCGGAATAGTCCTCCGGTTTTGCTGCAAAATTATTGATGGCAGGAGTTCTACTCAGACAGCAATCTGGAGCCAATTGTTGTCCCCGAGGGAAAGGTTCTTTTGGAACCGGTTGAAGATTTACGGCGGTAGGAGGTTGAAGAGGAGCTCCCAGAGCTTGTGAAGTAAGGGTGGCTGGGGCTTCACTCCGTTTCCGAGTTTGATTTTCCGGCAACTTATACTGACGGCGAGAGGAATCGATAGGAGGCTTCCGTGCTTTGCCGATGAAGGCGCTGAAAGGCTTGACTTTTGCTGGAGATGCCTTCTTGACCACCCGTCCTGAGGAGCGTGTGGGCGCTTTCAACGCAGCAGCGGAAGTAGAGGTAGACGGAAGAGGAGCGGAGAATAGAGGCAGTGGAGCACTTAACTTCTTTTTGTTCTTAGAAGGACGACCACGAGGAAGCACAAGTCCAGGATGCATTTTTCGGCGACGATAATTCTCCCTAAGCGTTGCGTTAAGAAAATCTTTCTTTTGCTGAAGGAGCTCTTCTTTCTCCTTCTTAGCTTTTGCGGCGGCATCCCTGGCGGCTGTTTGTTAGAAAGCATTTTGATAAGATTTACGGCCAATATTTGAGAAAGGATCCAATTTTGATTTTGATTTCTTCATCTTCGCTTTCTCCTTCAGAGTTGGAGGATCAAGTTTTAAAGATGAAGCTTTAGGTGGAGATGGCGTTCGAGTCCAATTCTTTCGATGTGGTGTACTACCCGGAGACGGACTTTCCGGAGGCGTTGGCCACGAACCTCGACGCTGCATCTATTTTTAAAAGTTCACAGATGGGAGCACAAAATTAAAGATTTGACCTTCCAATTTTATCACCCCCATGACTGCTATACTAAAGTTTTGGTTGTGGTTTGAAAGGGCGCCGGTACTGTACTGACGCTCTGAGATTCACTTTGAGTCTTTTTAAAAGGTAATGTCTTTACAGCTATGGAATGTAAAGGAATTTACATTCTTTACAAAGTTATAATTACATATTTTTAATTTGGTCACATTTTAAGTCCTAATTATTTGTAAGAATTTTGGTAAGGAATTTATTTAATTAATTTAATTTTTACTGAACTCTGTTTGAGGTATCTGTAGGTTGCCTACAGAATTTAAGTCTGTGTTTACCTCCACAGTTTCCACATCTCCTTAGTCTTTTTTTTTTTGGTTTTGTTTGGAAGCGGGGACAGTCAGCAAAGATGTGCCGAATGTTTCCCGGTTCACGGTAGGATTTACATACAGGGCATTCCCTAATTTTATTGTTATACTTAACCTGGGTCTCAATGACCATATTTTTATCAGAGTTAGGTCGCCCTAACGCTGAGCATTCGGCGGTGACGGGTGAAGTAGAGTTTTGGGTAGAGGTGGAGGCGATCTGTGCGTCCAAGTCTGATTCTTTTGCGGGAATAAAAAAAACAGGATCAGGATCCCAATTATTAGCTTCCGTAGGACTTTGAGGGGTAGACCCACATTCTCCTGTGTCGGGCCCAAGCCAGTAGTCTTTTTAGTCGGAGGGGATTTCCATCTCCTCGAGATCAGTTAAATCTATGTCCATATTGCTGCGACATACATTGGAAATATTTATTTATACTTACACCCTATCCCCAACTTGAATAATTAATTTTTCCAATTATACAATATTTATTAATTTTGATATTTTAACAAATTTGGTAGGACTCTTGAATCGTGAAGTCCCAGAGATGAATTTCAATCGTTGAAGTTCCGATCGATCTTCAACTCCAAGAATTTCGGTTCAAGGGAACTAATGAAATTTTTCACATATTTCTTTTTTACTCTTTACAGCACTTTAGTTTCGATATCTAAACAACCGAAAATAAGTGAACATTATCAATTTAATCCTTATGGATATTTAATTTGGGGATCAATGCAGAAATGTTCTGATTCATTGACCCGACGCAACTTATGTAGTTATCTATTAATTTTACTCCCATGAGTCTCAACTGTTCCTTATGAGTACTTTGGGATGAAGTTTCCTCCCTGTCCCTGCTTTTGATTTTCTGCGAGCTTTTGGGAGTCCCAGGAGCTTTAGATCGAGGGCTCTGGACCAAGAATTTTCGGGTCGCCCTGCAAGATCTGGTTATGGCGCCTGTTCGTCTTTCACTGTCAGAGAGGAGGCGGGGAGTAACTTCCTGACGTCTCCTACGAGACTTAGGAATTTTGGAGATTGCGGAAGCTTGGTCCGCGGTAGAGCCATAATAATCAGTCTCTTCGAACTGAGATTCGGCGGATGTTTCACTTTCAGATTTACTTTCAGCTTTGTCTCCCGAAGGAGTTTTAACTTTTTGAGTATCTGGATGTTTACTTTCATCCTCGGTAGGGACCCAGTAAGTAAGACTGGATTTACCGTGACGAGGACTACGTGTAGGATAAAAGTTTTTATTATTTAATTTATTTTGAGATGGCTTTAATTTTTTGGATTTTCTGTTAATTAATGTAGGAGTTAAAATTTTGCTTCCGCCGGACCGAGAATATGCGGATCCTTTAGCGGAAGGTGAATTCGGAGACTTATTTTGTTCCCCCGGACTCAGTCCAGATTCCCGGGACAGGTACGGAGTAAGTGAAGCCATTGGACTCAGAATTTCTTCGTCCATGCTTGGAATAGTCTTATCTAACTTATGATCTAACGGAATTGAATTCGAGCAGGTTTTGTTTTCACTCAGGGTCGAGCTCGTGTTTCCACGTTCTACACCCCTCGGAGCGGTGAAACCATTACCTTGAGTCGAGCTTTCGGAGCGAGCTCTGATCTCTACACTCTGTGCCTGATTGTTTGTTTGTGTGTTTGTGTTTTGACTTAAATCTAAATTTTCTTTATTACTAGGAAAATATTAAAACTTATTATGCGGTATGAATTTCGGAGGTTGTAAAAATGGATTTACAAGTGGTGGACCTAGTCCACTTTTAGAACTTAGCGTGGAAGAGAAATTTCTTTCCCCAGTCGAACTGGCGCAATTGCCCTCTACACTCGTAGTAGGGAAAGATTTTTTCAAATTGAGTCGAGCTTGTGAACAAAGGTTCACCCTCTACACTCTTTGGAGGGGAAAAATTTTGTCTTTGAGTCGAGCTTTCGGAGCAATTTCCGATCTCTACACTCTCGGAATTTTGTGTGAGTCTGAGCGGCCGAGTCGAGCTTTCGGAGAAAATTCCGATCTCTACACTCTGTGGCTGTTCAGACTTAGAGTTTTCACTTCCTCTGGAGGAGCTTGAATGTGTTTTGCTCTCCGAAGTGGTGGTAGAAGAATTTGCTTTGTCAGTGTCAGTGTTTGTGTCTGTAGATGATAAAATTTGCTTTGATCTTGATGCTCTTTGTGTCCAGGCTTCTGGATTTTGTGAGCGCAAAATCTTACTATCCTGTTGATAACCCCCAGGCGTTCGGCAGAACGCCGACTCTTTTACTATGCCTGGATACAAAGGTTTTTTTTTGTTATGTCTTGTAATTAGTACTTTTGGATGAAGTAAAGGGGCACGGATGTCCCAAGATGAATAAGAATGGTCGGTGCTACGAATACTTAATTGGTTAACTAATTTATTTGGAGCTGGCTTAACCTTTTCCGATTTTCTGCTAATTAGGGTAAGAATTAAAATTTTGCTCCCGCTGGATCAAGAATGGGCGGATCCTTTGGCGGAGGGTGAATTCGGAGACTTATTTTGTTTCCCCGGACTCAGTCCAGATTCCCGGGACTGGTACGGAGTAAGTGAAGCTATTGGACTCAGAATTTCTTCGTCCATGCTTGGATGAGTCTGCGTTAACTTAGAACCTAACGAATTTGATTTGGAACAGGTTTTGTTTTCACTCAGGGTCGAGCTCGCTCCTGGACGTTCTTCACCCCTCGGAGCGGTGAAACCATTACCTTGAGTTGAGCTTTTGGAGCGAGCTCCGAGCTCTACACTCTGAGCCGAATTATGATTTGGAATTTGTAACTATTTGTGAGATTCTAAACTATCTTTAATGTTTCAGAAGTATTAGAGTTTATGATGTGGTTTAACTTAGCGGGTTGAATAACGGGTTTTTGAGATGGACCTTCTTGTCCACTTTGAATAGTGTTAAAGGGTAAAAACACAATTCTACACTCTGTGGGGGGAAAAATCTGGTCATTAAGTCGAGCTTGCGGAGGAAGCTCCATTCTCTACACTCTCTAGATTTATGGATCCATTTAACCAAGTCGATCTCACGGTCTTATGTCCGTGCTCTACACTGTGTGAGGATAAATGGCTTCGCTTCATAAGGTCGATCTCGCAATATTGCGTTCTACACTCTCAGCGGGTTTTTGGGGTTCACCTTCCTGAGTCGATCTCGTAGTAAATAGGCTCCGCTCTACACTCTGTAGGTTGGTGATTGTGGTGGAGGCTTAGGAAAAGGATGGGTCTGCATTTCGATTTTCTGTCTGTAATCAGATTTTAGAATTTTGGAGAAACAAAAATTGGACCATTCTCTTCTTCACCCCCAGGCGTTTGACAAAACGCCGACAATTGTCACTATTTGGGATATCAGATCGAAGATTAAAGAATTCTCTAAGTCATAGTCAAGAGTAGTAATAATAATAGTTAAAGGTTACAAAGACATTTTGTAATGTAACTTAATGTCACGCTGTGAATTCATACGTGTGATGTTCGTGTGTGAATACATAATGTGGTGTGTATTGTATAAATTACAGTATAGTAAACTTGACATGTAATGATGTTAAAGTATGTTGAGGTGACCTATCAAGTGTAATTTTGGGTGCGGTTGATGTCCACCCGAAAATTTTATGTGGGTGTATGTTGTGTTTCCTATCCAATGTGAGATGGGAGCCTTGGGGCCCACCCGAATATTTACGTATTGTAAGGGTTTGTATATAAAACAAATTTGGATAGCGTTGGTTGTGAGTGTTGTGAGTACGACTGCATGGCAAGTTCCGCCAAGCATGGGAAACGGAGGGCGTGAAGCCACACCATTGTTACGAAACTTAAGTACTATGCGCCCACGGACTTGTCCTGAGCTGCTCTAAAATGAAGTTAGTTGAAACTCAGATCCTATCGATAGTATAAAGAAAGTTTGAAATTACTAGAGTGATTACTGAACGGATTTTGAGTAAAAATAATGGAGGTATGACATATATTAAGATTTAGATTACGGGACTGTCGGATTATTTTACATTGTGTACTGAGGTGAATGATAATATTAGATTCCTATTCTTCTATTTGAAAGATAAATGGTACTCATTAGGCTGCCTGTAATACTATTCCGATTAACGAAATTTTCCGCAGAAATCATAGCTGCATTACGTAGAATTCCGTTAAGGAAGTTTCCGATGTGGAGTCAAGAGTTAGATAAGTGAGGTCACGCCATATAGTCAGTGTGGACATGAATTGAGCGGCTATCATTTTGGCTCCGCTAGTTGTACAATTCATGAACGATGCGAAGCATTCCTTCAAGGGAATAGACCATGTAATCGGCGGACATGATAAGTAGAGAGGAGTGAGAACAATAACTCTGTTTACTCCTTAAATAACTTTCGGATCTGATCCCACACAACAAATGCCAGCAAGGAACGGAGTTCCACCATACAGAGAAGCTAGCGGTGGGGCATCAGAGTCGAAACCATTTATGTAGTTATGCGGTGCAGCACAATAATTAGAAAATCAAGTTTTGAATGAGACATGAAGAATAGTACTTACAGCGTTTGGTTTGAGTAGCCATAGATCTGACAGTAAAAAGTTAGGAATAGATGATGATTTGGAAAATTTGGGTGGGAAAGAAACAATGAAAAGGATGTATTTAATATGTGAAATCTTTCTCGTCAATACCGTCATTATGAATACTGTGTAAAGGGGTAAAGAATCGTGAGGTAGTAAAAGAGAAATTACAAATAAGAAATTTGAAAAGTTATTTTAGAACTCAGAATTATTACAGTATTACAACAAAATTAATTTTACTGAAAAGGGGCACGTTTTTCCTTGATCCTATCCAAATAGTTATGATAATATCTTTTAAAATTTAGATGCATAACGGGTTATTGTTAACCCCGAGATGCTGAATTTTTGATAAAATTAATTTCTAACGAAACGGGAGAATTCTATCGATTGTCGGAATTTGCCATCTAGGGGCCAGATTTTAGAATGTAAATGTGTGACACCAGTTATGTATAAGTATGTTAACCGGAATGAAATCAAATCTTGAGTGAATATTGAGTCTGTGTGGGATTAACAAGGAAGTGTAAAAGATTTGGGTCAAGATAAGTGTCGTAAAACCTATTGAAACAACTCATGAGAGAATCTTAAGTGAAAAAGGATTTTGAAGTAAACCATTAAAATGGAACACGTGAATACTGAAATAATTATACAGGAATAGGTTGACTGGAATTTTTAGATTACGCGAAGAAAGAGAATCGCTACATCTGTGGAGAACATTGTATTAGGTGAGTTGGTATAGGAATTGCTAATAACTGTCGGACATGGCGAAGAAGTGTAAGAACATCCTCTACGGGAAGGGTTACAGTGGGTTGATGTTGCAGATGTTGCTGCCGATCCAACCGATCACCTATAATTTGAATTGATTGGAGCAACATGGCTACGACTTGAGTATAGGTTTGCCCACCCGCTGACGTGACCTCAAGAGAACTACTAAGTGTAGTCTTCTTGCGGTTACGTGTTTTGGACACACCATCGGTCCTCTCCGGTCTGTCCGAAGGAAACAGGATGCCCTGTTCTGTTAAAAGAATGTGACATCTGCGGGTTTTATGCCCCCTGTTGTTACACTTAAGGCAATTAAAGCGACCTTTATCATTTTTGGTCTGTGTCTTTTGAGCTTCAGCGTACATAGACGTGTCGGCGCATTTATACTCCAGACCGTCCCATGCTACGTAATAATCGCGGTTGATGAGGTCGCTCGGCTTTCTACGATATGGATGAAGAGAAGTTGGATTCGGACTCGGCGTGGCTGCGAGACCCTGTAAATAAATTTAGGTTGGCCGTGTGGAGCCTCACCAGGATTATTTGTTGTAGCACGGTGCGACTGGTTACGTTGAGCTAGGTTTATGAGGCGTGGAAGAATGAGACTGTGAGAATTTATACCTGTCTCATTCTTCCCCATCGATTTGTTATTGTAGGGTGTTGTATTCAACTTCATTTTGGCCCGTCCGGAGACGTATGACCTGTTGACCTTGCGCTCTAAAGCGGCGATAATTTCATCCCAATCTTGGGGGTAGGACATATTTGTTTCCCACGCTGTAGTAGCGGTGTCATCGTCGGGGTGATTTTCCGGCACTTCTGGAGGAGGCAACGGTTTCACCTGTTCACGCCGGCTCGTCAGAGCGGGATTATGAAGGTAATAAGAAATAGGAGCAGCGAGATCCGTAGGACGACCTGGATGGACCTCAGATGTATATGTAACTGAACGGGGATAAGTGCCAGGCGCAATGACTGGTCTTGGAGGCGATAGTGGTTGCTGTGGATTTACTTTTTGGACCACTGCATGACTTTCTGTTTGTAGTGTGGTTGATGGAGTTTGTAACGCTCGGAAACCAGCGACTAAATTAGGGAGAGTACCCATGGATTGAGGCGGAGTTTGGTGGCGAACAGGAGTTTTGAGGCGTATATGACCGTGATCGACATAATTTTGTGCGCCGGGTTGAGGTGAATTCTGGCATAATTCTGCGGACGAGTTGATCCGTCTTACCTCTTCCGGGCGGAGCTGCACCAAAGGTTGTTGTCGGCGAAAGGGATACGCATCGTGTCCCCGTTCGACGCCCTCCATATAATTTCTTGCAGTATTTTTGAAAATCGCCCTAGTATCATTAGCGATTTGGATCATGTCCAGATAGAACTGATCACCTAATCCCTGGATCATTGTATGAATTTCAGATGATGTATTTGGTTGAGATTCAGAAGCCGCAAGATTAGGATTCGGAATTACAGTCCGATTCAGATCGGATCTCTCGTCCCGATCTGCAGTGTGGAGTAGACCATCAAGATTCTGTGAGGAATGTTCCTCCCCTCCGGCTCCAGCCATGTTAGAGGGAAGAGGTAGATTCCGAATTACTTGAATGGTGAGACTTTATTAGGATATCTAAGAAATTTTATTCTGACTATTGCTTTGAGATAATTATTGAGTGTTGATACACCTCAGCGTGCGCTAAGGGTATACCGATATGACCTATGTATGAACGGAGAATCTTAGCAAACGCTAGAGAATAAGTAGAGTTTAATAAACTGCTATGAATTCAGAGCCTCAGCGAACGCTCGAGGAGTGAATTCTTGTGAGAGTGGAATTGACCTGCTACCTAAATTATCTGACCTTCCTGAAATCGCTAGAACGAAAGAAGTGGGTTTGATCTACTTAAATTAGGAAGGAATGACCTAGTACTTAATTATTGGGTACGTAGAGAAGGCTCTGTCTGTTGGCGTCGGATTACTGGTAAGGATCTGTTCACCTTAGACAGTTGACTTCTTGAGTGGTGAAAGTCAGTGAAAGAAAAGAGAAGATTTCCTTCGAAAATCCGCTTTTCTTTCTTGAGAAACGAGTGAGAAATTTTTGAACTTTGAGAACACTCGTTGGCTAATGAGGAGGTTCGGCGACGGGTTGAGTTACCGCAACTGTCACCTGTTCTCAAGGTTCAAAAGTGGGATTAGTGGAAGATCTTACTTTGCTTTTTGTGAAATTTTGACTTATTAAAATTCATATGAAATTTTGCAATATTATGTAATGAAGTATTATTGTATGAAATTTCTTTAAAGAAATGGAAGTACCTTGAATCGCGTTGGAGGATTGCTGGGCTTAGTAGTTCGGTGCGAAGCTGCCTTGCTCTAATACCAGAATCCCAGGTAAGCCAACAAGCGATTCAAGATCTGAAGTTCCAGTTCCGGAAAGAATTGATTGATGAGATCGAACACTGAGATATAGATGATGAGGAGCATAAAGAGATGTTCCTTGGCTACGATTTTATTTCCCCCGGAGATAAACCAAAGAAGCGCGTCCTTGACGAACAAATGGTACTGCTCCTGAGGAATTATTGGAGTCATGTACTTAAAAGAAAATGAAAACTGGGCACGGATACCAATTAGTTTCAACTTTGGTATGAAATTTTATTTATTTGCTATCCTAGGCGGGAGCGAGAAACTGTTGGTTTCCCTTGCTCCGAAATTATTAATTGTGAATTAAATTAAGTTAACTTTTGCAAAAAATATTAATTTTGATTTGAAAATAATTTGGAATTTTTAAACCGAATAAAATCTTTACTTCAAAATTTGAAATGGAATTTAAACGGCTAATCTTAATTTTATAATGCACTCTAAATTAATGAGAAGAAAGCTGTGCCAATATGTAAGTATTGAATATCTTAATATGAAAACCACAATCAAAATTTTCCACTTTCACCGATTTTCTGGGAGGGACACAATATAGGAAAATATGGGAAAATTCATAAAATTTTGTTTTACCACTTACAATTTCAGAACTATGTTCACTTAAGGGATAGAAGGTCAGGTCAGTGATGGAGACAGTAACAAGAATCTCGTCAGTAACGGCTGAAGATACAGTTGATTCAGAAGTTGGGATGATAAGTTCAGCCCTAATGTTCCGTATGTACACTTGCACTGTTTTGTAACTGTTAGTGTTAAGTGAACTGGATAGGTACACGGCCACGGTATGGCTACGGTACGAGTACACTACACGAAAATATGTAAGTTCATGTAAGTGAGTAGAGCTGATGCCACGAAAATATGTATCACTACGTGAATGAACGGTAACAAAGAAGTTTTCCCCGCACTATGTTGAGATTTTGGAAAGATTTGGAAAACTTGAATTTTCCGGATCCCTGGATGAAATTTTGAGACCGGATTTTCAGTTCACGCGGAGAAGAATGTCACAGGTAAGTGTTTTTATGATTTTCAAGGTCACTTTTACAGTTTTAACACGGGAAAATTATGATTTGCCACTGTCGGCTTATGATGCCCTATGCCGTGGCAAGGCAAAGGAAAATGGAAAATTGTAAATCGATTTTCTTATAATTTCCGAAGAACTTTTTGAACTAAAACCAAATAAAACGGAATGAGGATGGTCGAATTGACCTATTAAGTTCTTTCAGGTTTCTCGAAAATGAAAATTTCGACGAAATTTTAATGAAAACTAGAAACGAAACTGAGAGCTGAAACTTTGCTTGCTAGCACGAACACGAAGAACACCAAATGGCTTGGTATAATTCAGGCAACGCGAAGCGAACGTATTTAAGATTTTTGGGGCATCTAACACCCACTAGAGCCTAAATTCTATGCTGGGCCGCACAGTGATGCTAAGTCTTCACGCTAATAGCAAGCGAGCTAAATTGCAAGCATAGGCATGAAGGGTCTGGCCAGCCCAAACTCAACATCTTACGGCTTCGATAATAGTGGTGCACTGTGTGCGAGAAATAAGTCGTGCGACCGACGGGCGGGCGGAAGAAGGATGTCGCACTACCTCCCCCACCCCTGAAATTGTATGTATGTAATTAGTGAACACAGGGGTGATGCCTGTGAGCGAAATTTTGTTTTACTTATATATAAATTTTAAACTTTTAATTTTTATAACTTATGTGAGTATATGTTGATGTACATGGGCATTCATGTGAGCTTACAGCATATTTAGTTTAATTAGATGTAAAAATAAGTTTTTCATTTCTAGAATGAACATTCCAGTTTTTTGGAAAATGCGGGGAGGAGAGGGCAGGGTTTTATCCCTACCCCGCACTTTGTGAAACGAGGGTCAAACCGGTGACCTCTATCTGACCGGGTTCAACCCCAGAGTTCTGCACACTCCTACCCCAAAAGTTTCTGAGATGAAATTTTTATTATTTTGTTAAAATGAATTAAATTAGATTTTATTTTTATAGTTATAAGATACCTAACCTAATATTTACATTTTATTTACACTATGTATATGATGGGCAGATGGTAGAGTGAAGTTTGGGGGCGTCCACCAAGTTACAATTAGGGGTAACTACTCCCATGGGGGATGGCAGGGATGAACCACTATGTGCAGTACTTATGCCTACCTATGTTATTGGAATACTGAATTTGCAATGTTTACATCTGATTCTGAATATAATTATTTTTGCATGATTTAGATTTTATTTTATCTGTAGTTATAGTATTAGTTTTAGATTTTATTTTCAGCGGATGAGTGGCTCAGAGGTAAGACCGGTTGAAGCGCAACCACCCCATGGTCCACACCCCATGAGCTCAAGAGGACTGGGCAGAAAGGAGACGTGAGGAATTGCATTCAGAGTTCCAGTCAAAAGTGCAATCCACCTTTCTCCCCCTCCTCGGCCCAGAGTGTCCTGTCCATCCTCAATTTTGCATGTAAAGATAAAATATGTAAATGAAAATTATTGAAAGTGCCTAATTTAAGAAGTGAAGTGAAATATTAATTTGAAGTGCCAAAGTGTTAGGAAGGGCCGATTTGAATGGATAATTTCCCTAATGAAGTGCTGATCTGGATGTGGTATTCGGAATAATTTTACTATAATTTTAAGTAGTTAAGTTTGAGTCTGAATTGTTTAGCCAATAATTTCTAATTGGGGCGACGGCTCGGGGAAGAACGATTCTCTTTATCAAGACGACTGAAAGACAACGCCGGTGGTGGAGCAACCAAGATCTTTGAGCAACATAATAAGCAACCACCACCGACAAAGTCAGAGAATCGCTTCCCCCTAAGCCCTTATATTTTTGGAACACATTTTGTTGGAATTTTCTTTATGATTTAATTAATTATAATATTATGCAAAAAAAATGAGGGAGTTCATTAAGAACTCCGATGGCTATCATAGTTACTACTAAAGCAAAAGGAATATGATCCGGCCGATTGCATATGCCACTTACTTAATTAGAAATGAAAATCGTACATCTTAATTTTACATATAATAATTATACTTATTTTGTGGTTGCAATGAGAATCGAATCAGTATACCCATGAATTAATTTGCACTACATCGGAGATCAGTAATAGTTAAAAGTTTTACGGATAAATATTTATTTAAGAATCAAACTGAAAAGGTACGGATTGAAAATGAAAACTGAAATGGAAAAGGAAAAATGATACTGAAAATAATTCGAATGTTTTCCTCTGCCAGAAGGGCAGGGACTAAAAGCATTAACCTACTTTGAATTATTCTTTTGATTTGTTTTTGTTTTTCATGTTTATAATTTCGTCCACAGAATTTTACAAAGATTAATTATTTTACAAATTCCTTACGGATACCGAGGATACGGAATACAAGCCAATTGGTTCCGAAGGTATAGTCCAGGTGAGTACAATTTTGGTTCACAAATATTAGTATATAAATTATTCTTACAATTTTGTTTTAATTTATCGAAGACCTCAAATTATTATTTTGATTTAATTAAAGCAAATATTGAAGACGGGAAGCACGACAATGGACACAAGAGAAATTATAAAACAAATTAAAATGAAACTAATCTGATACTGAAAACTAAAATTTTTCTTTTTATCTTTAACAGGTGCTTTCTTACACCAGCAGGACTCACAGAGGATCACTTGGCTTCCCTGATCCCCCTGCAAATCTTTGATTCTTTTCGGAGTCTCCATTATCGTCTTTCCCAAAATTATAATATAGAATTTACGGAGATGAAAATATTATATGTTAACGTGAAGAGAGTGTTTTCGTGACTGGTGAGGGCAGTGCTCCCTCTGCTGCTGCTGAGATGCGTGGCGTGGTTCCGCAATGGAATGTGAGGCTCTACATGTAGCTTATACGTTCTGTTGTTGGTTCCGCACGTTGCTCCCAGTTGCAAAGAGAAGGATGCGCTGAGGTGAATGGCTTGACGCTATCTTGTCTGATCCTGTCTTCTTCTTTTGGCTGGAGATGGCTTCGGCTACTCTCCGGCTAAAGGAAGAATCGAGGAGGAAGGCGCAGTGGCATTTTCATTCCCCTTTAACAAGCGTTCCACGGAACTGGTGGAGAAACTTGAGAGGCATCAGGACCGCACCCTCGCACCAGCACCTTATAATCTGAACCATTTATTGTTGACGTTCCAATCTCAAATTGACAATTCCAGCATTTCAGTTTTGTGTTTATGTTTGCGTTACTTAGAACTGGATTGAGACAATCTTCACTACGGGATTTAGCGTACAACTCATCTGCGAAAATTTCGCCTTTTTCTACTACGACCGAGTTATCTTTAACTATGTATCCACATGAGTAGCACTCCAAATCTATTTTTACAAACTTGTATTAGGCACACAGTAATAATATAAACAGAAGAACAATAATTTTTTATGTACATATATCCCCTAATTTTGTGACTAGGTATCCTAATAGTAACTATTATTTGATTATTTCCCTTAAAATTATAAAAATAACTTTAAATGTCAACACAAATTTTTACCTTGAGAGCGAGAGCGTTGAGGGAAAAATCCAATTAAAATCCAGATTCCACTTAGAATTATTGCTACCCAGTAATGATGTAGTATTTGGAGACTCATGATAAATATTGCAATATTGTAATAATGGTCTTTCAGCTACTTAAATATTTATGTATGTTTTTAACACAGCAAAAATATTGAATCAAAAACGGTATACAGTAATGTGTGGGTAGCAGTAGATTTCAATTAAATTTAGTTACACGTATTGGCTTTATCACCTTCACTTTTCACCTTAATGTAGAGGTAAAGAAATAAATTCAAAATACCCAAAGAGGAGTTATAAGAAAAAATAAGATCGTCGATCAGTCACAACATAAATGGCTACTAGCCGAAAAATTAAATTTAATGCAGCAGTTCTAAAATAGAAGCTTTGAATATTATTTTAATTACATTATATTTAAAAACAAATTTTTAAAATAATTTTATTAATTATTTTGAAATAATTAAAATTCAGTTCCTGAATTATTTTAAGACAGCTAATAAAAATATTTTTTTAATTTAAAATAATTTCGATTAATTAACACAATTTTGTTTACTAGGGTTTCTATTCGTAACAAGTTTATACTACTAAATTATTGCTAAGTTAAAACTTGTCAAATTTGTTAAGGGAAGTTTAGAACAATAAATACATTATATATATATATATATATATATATATATATATATATATATATATATATTATTCCATTAACGGCACTGCATCGATTGTAGATAGTTGATCTTGCATTCCCGGACATTAAATTAATCGAAAAATTAAATATTTTAGAATTTTGCAACAATTTCAAATAAAAACCGTGAATAAATTTTACTATTCTTATCCAAATTCCTATTCGACAGACTATCTCACGTTTGTTTTCCCAGATGGTGTTTTTAAATTAAACCATACAGTTAAGAGAACTTTAAATTTAACTAATTCCAAGTACCAAATTATTTTATACACAATTTCCATAAATTAACTAATAATTAGGTTAATTATTTATTACCTCTCCCTGATTTTCGATTGATATTAATTACCGTGTGTAACAATATGTGTACCTTCCAGTTCCAGCGTGTTTAGACAATTTTTTTTATATTTTTACTACTATTTAAAAGTAATTTTCGATTGAATTATTTGGGTGTAAATCTATGTGCATTCAATTCGGCAGTTCCAAATACAGCTTTGTACGCATTGATATTTCCATAGCCGGCTGCATTGTTTGGGTACTGCGAATCTGGTATTCCATCACAGTTCCGTTGTGCATCTGAAACATCAGTAGGGGAACAGCTCTTGATCAGAGCATCTTTAATTTCGTCGTATGTGAGAGCTGAATTTTTTTGCAACATTAAAGCAACTGTTCCTGCCACATGAGGCGTGGCCATACTCGTCCCTGTCCTTTCCTCATATTTACCACCAGGCTCAGATGAAACTATGTCAGTTCCAGGTGCACTTACATCCGGCTTAATTTTCTGACTGAAAACAGACGCAGCCGGACCAAGACTGGAACTAGCGTAGACCCTAACTCCATTCTTGCTCTCACCCTTAACGAGTTCAACATTCCCTACGCCGATAACTTGACTTGAGACGCCTGGATGAAAGGCGGTGCCACAATATGCGGGCTTTTCTCCAATTCCATAGCCTCCGGAATTTCCAATTCCAGCAACTGGTATAATTCCTGCACTCCTCCAGCACGTGACAATTTGCTCGAATCTGGACCATGAAGTGTTGTTGTTGAACTCACTAGGCTGAGGGTCTCCCCAACTGTTGCTTACAATGCGAGGGGCTTTGCTACAATCCGGATCCAAACCGTCAACTTTTGTGGGGCAAAGAATCCATTGCCCGCACGTGAGCAAAGCTGCCTCTGGGCAATTGTATTCACCGCACGCTCTGCAAGCCATCCACTTAACGCCGGGCGCTACGCCAATGTTCCTTGTTGTCCCAGCCAATGTCCCCATGACATGTGACCCGTGACCGTCTGTATCACTAGGCACTGTGGAATAAGAAATGGCGTCATACCAGCCGTAGTCCCCGCCCACAAAATTGTCTTTCAGTGCTTCGTGGCCAACGTCAACGCCCGAGTCGATATTTCCTACCAGAACTCCACTCCCGTTGATTCCTTTTTCCCAGACTTTGGGTGCATCTATGTTTTCGATACCCCACGAGGCATATACCTCACTGGAGCGATGCCTACTAAAAGCCCGTCCTCCACCTGTGAGTTTGAACATGCGCTCGTTTTCTATTGACAAGACGTCTTTGTTGCTCTGAAGCATTTTTTGAACGGCGCTAAGGCTCAGCCCCTGAACGATGATTTGATTTGTTATCCAAAGTGAATGGAATTTGACCGGTGACCCATTTTCAGAACTCCGCCCCTTGGACTTAAGAAGGTTTAAAACACTCGCTTGGGATTTCTTGGCATGAATTTCTAGTTTGACCATAACTGAGTTTGCCAAGGATGAGCGGGTTGACATTGAAGGAGCTGTACAGCCAGACGGTACATTACATGGAAGCGTCTGTGGCTTGCATTCTTCTTGGTCACGCATGGTAACAATTATGTTGGCTGCCGTTTTAAAAAATTTACATGTTTCAAACACATAATTGAGTGAACTAGTTTTAGTTTTAAATTAAAAAACTAAATTGCTTACACTGAATAAACTCTTACTTGTTGGTTTTCGTGACTTTGTTCTCACTGAAACTGAAGGCGTAAAACTAAAAGGCTGGCACGTGCTTTTTTCGTCTAAATGTTTGAATGTAAAAGATGTTAACTAAATAACCAAAACATATTTTTATTTTTATTTCAGCTATTTTACAAACCCCATTTCGTTACATAAATTCACCTACTGAGCAAATAATAGCGATACGCATACTAACTACTAAAATAAAATCGTAAATATTTGCAAAGCTTGTATTAATTTCTTACTGCAGCCTGTCCACTGTATCAAGGATTTTTCTAGTTTTGGACTCACATCTTTGCGAAGTAATTTTGGCGATAATTGGTTTGTTGTTTTGTAGCTTTGAAGATTCTGACAGAGTCCTTCAGCGATTTCTGAACTAAGTTCTGCTCCATGTGACATGAGTAGCTCTGTGAGTTACGATTTTCTATTTTAGTTTATTTATAAATTTTTAATAGAATCTTAATTGTGAGTAGTGTAAATAAAAATGGTTAGTCCGATCAATACCTGATGCTATTAGAAGTAAATTGAACAAGATTAGTTTTTTCTTAATGTGAGACATTTAGAAAGAGTTTAACAAAAATGGTTGTATATTGAAAATCAATAGAGCGTGCAAAAATGTTCTACTTTAATAGAATAGTAACTAATAATTATTTGTCAGGGCGGGTGGATTTATACTTCACTTAACCTGACTAATTCTTTTAATGTAATTAGAATTATCACACAATTTACTTTTGCATTCTACACCCTGCAGCGAATACGATATGATACAAAAGTTTGTGATTTGTTCTAGAATCTGTTTTTTATAATGTCAACATAGTTTTTGGTATTAAATTAGTCATGGTCAAATTTCTATTCAGTCCATTATTGTTCACGTTCGATCCAAAACAGACAATTGATTTAAAAGTACTCATATATTTAATGTACTTATTATGTAATAGCTTTTAAAGCACATTACTATCAAAACTATTTCATTGCTGCTCAGAGATTCTGGTCCTGGCTTCAAAATACTTACTTAGCCCCATTAATTCACTGCTTAAAAATATTGCAGCTCATCGAATTAGCATACGTAGCAATTTTAATTGCACTTTGTAGTGTCTGCTCTTTCTCCGTAAGCTACCAACATGGCATCTCCCTAGAACATAAGCGAGGGTTTCTTTCTCTTTACAATGTCGGCAAAAGGATGATTTTAGAGAACGACCTGGAAAAGTTTTAACTAGGCATGCATTAGCAGTCATTTTTAATGGATTTACCTACTCTAAGGATAAAAAACTCCGTTTATCAAAGATAAGTGGGTTTGCATAAAGACAATCCCTATACATTTAAACCCATTGTCCCTCAAACGAAAATAGGCACCATTTATTGAAATTTCGTTTGATTTTGTCCTTTCTTAAAACATATTGTGTAAATACAATATTTTGCATTTTGTTAAAAAAAAACATATAAAATTACATTAAACAGTTTAAAATTTTAAAACAAGTCAATTCTGTTTAACTTTTAAAAACACGTACATCAAACATTTTGCTTTTTTGTTAACATATGCAATTTTATGTGAATGCAGATTTTGTACATGAGCTAAAAGCTTCAACCTACGAACAAAAATGGGGTATCGTAAGGTTAAGGCTAAAGTATAGAATAGCAAGATTAAAGATCGTTTATAAATTACGTCACGAATAGCGTGAAAAGGTCTACATAGATGCCGTTTATGCTGAAGATTCGCACAATAGTTGACTTAATGTTGACAGGGGATGATTAGGTCCTAGAAATTAGGATGTTTCGATGACATCATTTATGAGCTGCCCGTAATCGTGCAGTAATACCAACATTTTATTTAACAAATTAAATGAAACGAGCGAAATTAAATATTTAGGCTAAGTTAAATTTAAAAAGTTGACAATTACTTGAGCGCCAAATAGGATGTAGCCTAATTAAGCAAATGATGCAAAAATGATACACAACATGACAAAAAAATTCCCGATGTAACATTTGTAAATTTTTTCTGAATTTTATAAAATCAAAAAAGCTTGATCATCGCTTCTCATATAAGATATTTTTATAAAATCGCTAAAAAAATCAGTATAGATTTGCCAGCATCATTTAATTTCTACTGTTCCAAATACCTAATAGTGATGATGACAGTTTTATATTATAAAAGATTAAATTAGCTGCATGAGGCGTCGCCATACTCGTCCCAGTGTTTTCGCCGTATTTGTCGCCAGGCTGTGAGGAAACTATAAGGGTTCCAGGCGCACTTACATCCGGCTTAATTTTCTGACTGAAAGCAGATCCAGCCGGACCGAGACAGAAAGTTTCGTAGACTCTTACACCATTTTCGCTCTCACCTGAAACGAGCTCCACATTCCCTACACCAATAACTTGACTGGAAACAGCCGGGTAGAAAGCCGAGCCACACGTTGCTGGTTGTTGGCCTAAAAAGCTTCTAGAGTTTCCATTAGCAAAGACAGGGATGATCCCTGCACTCCTCCAACATTTAATAATTTGATCGAATCTAGGATATAAAGAAGGGTTGTAGTACTCGTTGGGCTGATCATCTCCCCAGCTGTTGTTTACAATGCGAGGGGCTTTACTACAATCCGGATCCGAACCGTCCGCTTTTGTGGGACCAAGAATCCATTGCCCACACCTCAGCATAGCTGCCTCTGGGCAATCGAATTCATCGCACCCTCTACAAGTCATCCACCTGACGCCGGGCGCTACGCCAATGTTCCTCGCGGTCCCAGCCAATGTCCATATGACATGTGACCCGTGACCGGCTGTATTACTAGGCACTGTAGAATATAAAATAGGGTCAAACCATCCGTAGTTCCCACCCACAAAATTGTCTTTTAAGGCTTCGTGGCCAATTTCAACGCCTGTGTCAATACTTCCTACGAGAATCCCAGTCCCGTTGATCCCTTGTTCCCAGACTTTGGGTGCATCTATGTTTTCTATGCCCCACGAGGCAAACTCCTCAGTGGAGCGAATCCCTTTAAAAACTCGTTCACCACCTGTGAGTTTGAACATGCGCTCTTTATCTACAGAGAGTACCTCTTTGTTGCTCCGAAGCAATCTTTGAACGACGCTGAGGCTCAGGCCTTGAACTATAATTTGATTGGTTATGCATAGGGAGTGGAAAGTTACTGGTGGCCCATTCCCTAAGCTCCGCCCCTTGGACTTGAGAAGGTTCATGACGCTAGCTTGGGATTTAATGGCATGACTTTTTAGTTCGCTCATCACTGATTCTGCCAAGGATGATCGAGTTGACAATGAAGCAGTGCAAGACAATCGGTCCCTTTTGAGCCCTTAATTGAAAATGACCGAGGACCGAAACGTACCTTTCTTTTTGGCCTCATTTGAGCCTCCGTATTATTTAACACAGGCCGTCCTGAGCTTGTCTCAAAAGTATAGAACTGACCGGACCTCCAGTCAGTGCAATCGGTCCTACCGGTCACCGGCTTTGTGTGTTACACTGCAATGAAGGGCAGCAAGATGGTGCAGCACAGGGAAGCGTCTGTGGCCTGCATTCTTCTTGATCACGCATAGTTCCAATTATGTTCACTGTATTTGTAGAAAATAATACATATATTTGAATTTTAAATGCACTAATTTGTATGTATTGGTTTAAATGTGATTGTCTACAGGAATCAATCACTCACAGGTAGGTTTTTGTGTATTTGTTTCCACTGAAACTGAAGTCGTAAAACTAAAAGGCTGGCACGTGCTTTTTCCGTCTGAAAGTTGAGTTGTGTAAGATATTAGGTATTGCAAGCATTATTGTATCGACTAAAACCCATAATTATATAGCGCTGCCAAAATAACTTGAAGTAAATGTATTTAATAGTACCTAATTTACTCATAAAAGCAAAACGTGTAATAATTTCTTACTGCACCCTGTCCACTGTATCCAGGATTTTGCTAGTTTTGTACTTACACCTTTGCGAAGTAATCTTGGCGATAATTGTTTTGTGGATTTGTAGCCTTGAAGATTTTGACAAAGACCTTCAGCGATTTCTGAACTAAGTTCTGCTCCATGTGAGACCAATTAGCTCTGCGTGTTACAATTGTTGATTTTGAAAATGTTCGTTTTTGAGAAGCATAAATTATTTGTGTTGTGGTGTAAATGTAAATTGTCCTATTCATTACCTGCTGCCATTAGCAGTATTTCTAGCAACATTAAAGTTTTTGTATTGTAAAACATGTCAAAATTTGTAAAACGTTCCATTTACTCGTTCTTAGCACTTTAAATCTGTTTAAAAACTTTGAAACCTAATTACTTATATGTTGCAATTTTTTTTACAGACCAAGGCGTCAGTAGGGGAGCAGCTTCTAATAATCAATGCACTTTTAATAATGTCTAACTAAAGAAATACAAAATTAAATTAAATGAGTGAGCTTCTGGTCCGGTATCGTTTATAAATGACGTCACGGGCAGAAAAAATGTGCCTACATTACTACAATTCTGCAAACATATTTTCTTTGTCAAAGTTTGCCATTTGCGGACTAGTTTTGTTGGTAACATACGGGTACTAGAAATCGTGATATTTGAGTTAAATCATTTACAGATGACCTCTAACAAACTTTTTAAATAAGAAAAAAGAAAACAAAATGTAATGTGCTAATCAGCACAAATCATTTAATTAGGTTGACCTGAGCGCCAAATGAAATGTAACCAAGTTGAGCAAATAATCAAATAAAGCAGAAATGATACAAAACATGATGGAAATACTCCCAACGTTTTCGGTACATTAAATAGAAAAACAATGAATTCACTACAAAATATTGGGTGGTATTTTAACGCTTCAGACAGAAAAAATTGTTTTGGCAGACGAAAAATTCAATGAATTTGCGGACAAATTTAATTTCATATTTAGACAAAATTTGGGGTAGTAAAATAATTTTTACTTCAGACAATTATTTAGAAACTTTGCATTTTCTTATCAGCAAAATAAACAAACTCAACTAATTAAGCATGTAGATAAATAATGTCGGAAGGAAAAAGTATTAATAAACTTTTGTTTACTTTGTTGATTTATTCGTATACTTATTGTGAATCCGGATTTAGTGTTTGCATGTAAACCTAGTCAATGTCAGATTAAATTAAAGTTCCTAAAACGGCGTTCTTCACAGTCTACTACTGGCTCAGCCGCAGTCCTTCGCAATTTAGTTTTACTTAAACCAAATCAAACAAAGGGATGGGCTACTGAAGTTCAGGCCTAAATTTATTTTGTATCACAATTCTTTGAAAGTGCATTCTGGTGCATATACAATTAGTGAAACCTTAATGAAAACGAATACAAAAACTTGCTTCTAATTTAATAATTATTTTCCTCATTAGGTCATTTATATTTTTTAAACTACTGAGCACTACTGAGCAGTTCATGAATGAGTAACTCATTCAAATTTTTATTTTTATTTTAAAGGCTACTCATGCTGTTGCTGGTATCTATTTTATTAGATCAACAGTGAACAAGAAAAAAAATATAAAAATGTGTTTTCCAATTTCCGCTCACATGAAAAATAACTGCCAATGAATTACCTAGATCCACGTTGTCAGTAACTGACCGCAAGTAAAAAAAATTATCACTTGAGTTTAAGAGTAGCAACCTTTGAAGAGCTATTTCGCAAAACGGGATAAGTCTATTCAAGCAAATTGTAAACACGAATAATTAATAAATGAATTGTGACGAATTTAGTTTTTAATTGCTCATCTTAAGCATGCAGTGAATTTGTTATGTTCGTCTGTCCGTCTGTCTGTATGTTGTTATACAATTTACTGGTCCTTGGTGATACCGATACATGTAATTCCACACTACAAGTGGTCATAATTTACGAATAATTATTTAAACTGATAATTTCGAATAAATTTAGTCTAAATTAGGCAGGGAAATGTAATTTACTATTTTAGAATGAGTAACAATTTTTTAACAAAAATGGAACACATTTTGATGGTGCAATTTAGTATTGACCAAAGTATTAAATACCAAAAATTAGGCCGACTTCAAAGACACTGAAACATATCCTGAAAAGTGACATTACAATATTAAACCGTTTGTTTTGTTGGGTTTTACGAACTTTAGGTTTCATTTTTCATGCCTAAGAATTTGTCTACTTGCAATTTGGGTCAGTTGAGTCATTTCCAGTTCCAAACACAGCTTTGTACGCATTGATATTTCCATAGCCAGCTGCATTATTTGGGTACTGGGACTCCGTTATTCCATCACAGTTTCTATGAGCGACTGAGGCGTCAGTTGGGGAGCAGCTCTTAATCAACGCACTTTTAATTTCATCATATGTGAGAGCCGAGTTCTTTTGTAACATAAGTGCAACTGTGCCTGCCACATGCGGCGTTGCCATACTCGTTCCGGTCCTTTCGCCGTATTTACCACCAGGCTCTGACGAAACTATGTCAGTCCCAGGTGCACTTACATCCGGTTTGATTTTCTGACTAAAAACAGACGCAGCCGGACCAAGACTGGAACTAGCGTAGATTCTCACCCCATTTTGGCTCTCACCCGGAACAAGCTCCACATTCCCTACGCCGATAACTTGACTTGAGACGCCGGGGTAGAAGGCGGAGCCACACGTTGCAGGCACTTCTCCAATCCCATAGCCTCCATCATTTCCAATTCCAGCGACAGGTATTATCCCTGCACTCCTCCAGCACTTGACAATTTGCTCGAATCTGGTCCAAATTGTGTTGTTGTGGTTCTCATCGGGCTGTGGATCTCCCCAGCTATTGCTCACAATACGAGGGGCTTTGCTGCAATCCGGATCTGAACCGTCCACTTTTGTGGGACAAAGGATCCATTGTCCGCACGTTAATAAAGCCGCCTCTGGGCAAAAATGTCGACTGCACGCTCTACATGCCATCCATTTGACCCCGGGCGCAACGCCAATGTTCCTTGTTGTCCCCGCCATTGTCCCCATGACATGTGACCCGTGACCATCGAAATCACTGGGCACTGTGGAATACGAAATGGCGTCATACCAGCCGTAGTCCCCGCCCACAAAATTGTCTTTCAGTGCCTCGTGGCCAATGTCAACGCCTGAATCAATATTCCCCACAAGAATCCCGCTCCCGTTGATTCCTTCTTTCCACACTTTGGGTGCATCTATGTTTTCTATTCCCCAAGAGGCAAAGTCACCTGTTGAACTCTTGCTCTTGAATGCCCGCCCCTCACCTGTGAGTTTGAACATGTGCTCTTTATTAACAGACAAGACGTCTTTGTTGCTCTGGAGCATCTTTTGAACCACGCTGAGGGTCAACCCTTGAACGATGATTTGATTGGTTATCCAAAGTGAATGAAGTTTGACTGGTGACCCAATCTCTGAGCTCCGCCCCTTGGATTTAAGAAGATTGAGGACGTTAGCTTGGGATTTCTTAGCATGACCCTCAAGTTTGTCTTTCATTGATCTTGCTAAAGATGATCGGGTTGACGTTGAAGGGGCTGGACAGCCAGAGGGTTTGGTACATGGAAGCGTCTGCGGCTGGCACTCCTCTTGGTCACGCATGGTTACAATAATTGTGTTTGCTGTAATTTAACCAATTTTACTCATAATTATAATAAAAACATATAATCATTTGAATGCAATAGTTTTAGTTATTTGCATATGTAAATACTAAAAATTGCTTACATGAATCAAAAACTTACATTTAGGTATTTGTGATTTTTTCCTCACTGTGGTCGTAAAGCTAAAAGGTTGGCACGTGATTTTTCCTTCTAAATGTTTGAATGTGTAGGATATGAAGTAATTGTTGGTTTATAATATTAACTAAATTACGATAAAGATTTTCTAAAATACCAAAATGAACATGGATACAAAATTTAATTCATAGCAAAACTTATGTTAATTTCTTACTGCACACTGTCCACGGTATCCAGGATTGAGCTAGTTTTGAACTTACATCTTTGCCAAGTAATTTTGGCGATAACTGTTTTGTGGTTTTGTAGTTTTGGAGATTTTGACAAAGTCCTTCAGCAATTTCTGAATAAAGTTCTGCTCCATGTGACACTAATAAATCTGTGGGTTATATCTTTTAATGTAAATGACGTTTCCTTTAAAGTAACATTTTAATGTAATGTGCTAATGCAAATGCAAAATTTTAGGTCCTAAAAAATATACCTGTTGCTATTAGAAGAATGTCTAAAATTATTAACCTTTTCGTATTGTGTGTCATTTGAAAGGTTCAGTTATAATTGTATTATGATTTCTCAATTTGTATGGATAATTTTGTACAGCTCACGAAAGTGTTGAAAAACGAATTTTATTGACGGATTACTATTTCTAAGGGTGGATGTATTTATGCTTTAGTTAACAAGACTGGTTTTAGCATTTTTAATATCATTATACATACATTAAAAAATTACAATTCAAAACTGTAACGAGAACAATATGATGCACAAGTACGTGATTTATTTTATAAATTACTTATTTAAATGGCAACATAGTTTTTTTAGTCACGGTCAAATTTCTTTCAAGTCAACTATTCCACTCGCCAAAAGTCAATTAATGTCAATGGACTTGCATAAAAAATTGGAACTTAAGGCTTACACAAATAATATGGCTTTTTAAATAGTGCTATTAAATGAATTAATTGTTGCTCAGAGATTCGAGTAGTGTCAAGAACGACACAATTTTATTTCACAGCCAAGAACATTTCTACGCAGAAATTGTAACTAGTTATATTTCATTTGATACTTGTAACTAAAAGTTACCACAATAATAATTAAGTAAAACTGGGCAGTCTCACGCAAATAATTAACTTAATTTATTTAGCACATTGATAATTCTGTCAATTTTTCGGATCATCGTTGTGAGGGTGGCTTCCATCGCGCTTACTCTCTTGTCCATTCTGTTTGTATAACGTAAATGAATTAAAATAAAATGAGACATATGATTTACCACGAATAAAAACGTCTTTTTTATTTTACTATTTTTGATTTCAGTTTTAATAAAAAAATTTTTGATTAGGTAATTAGGTTGAAAAAAACTTCTTATGCATCAATTTCACTCTTGCAAAACCCAGGATCTACAACGGGACCCAAGCCGTAGGGGCTATTAGCATCTCCATCACCTGCTTCTAGTTCAGTTTTTTTGTCATCTCCTTGACCTTTCATTTGACCTTCGTCATGCTTCCGGTTCCGGGCCAAATCTTGCCACCCTTGAACTTGACCCGTATTTAGTATGTCATTTTCAAGCAGATTCAACACGTGGTGAATTTCATCCTCGTCCAAAGCGCGATTGTGGTTTAAATTGTAGCTGGCTAAAAAGACTTCGATTTAAAAATCTGAGAAGTTTGCGCTAACAAAATTTAATGAGGTATCAAAGAACCTTTAATGGAAGCAATCGCTACAAAAACTACTAAAATTTGCAAAATGCTCATAGCATTTGTATTTCTCTGGAATACGGTGGTAAACTGTAGAGTAATTTAGCTCACTGTCGTAAATGGTTTGTAAGTTCTTGGTACGTAATTTGTCCATCCGCTGCCGCCAACTTTTCACGATAATTAGCATCACTTTCTTTGTTATCCTTTTTGCGAAGCCATCTGCAGCAGTAACCGAGGCAATAACTCAAGTAATCCGTCATTTTTAACTCACTCTGTCTTGACTAGATCTCAACTTTGACCTCTCCAAATGCGTCCGTTACGAGTGCCAGGAACATGTTCTGTGGGTCAAAGACATTTTTCAAGGATGTCAGTTTTTGTGAATTTATAGTAACTAAATTTGTTTGTTAAGTTGAAAACTGTCGAGCACTTCTTACCACTAGAACAAAGAAGACGAAGAAAACATAAGAAAGGAAATAAATTGTGGCTAAAACGGGATTAACGTCCATCAGCTGGAGAAAGTCAAACTGTCCCAAAATTAGGAGTAGAAGTGTGAATGCAGATTTTGTAAATGAGCTGAAAGCTTCAACCTACGATCACAAATGAGGTATGACATGTTAGGTTACAGTATAGCTAGGTCAGGGGTCGTTCATAAATGACGATACATTCTTCAAAGATATTTTTAATGTTCAAGTTTTTCATTTGTGCTTAAGTCATTTTGGTAACATAGGCTAGTACTAGAAATCGTAAGTTTCCAATTAAATCATTTATGCACGACCCCGATTAATTTTATTTTAATTAACATGCATATTAATCTGTGTGCTTTTCTCTGTTTTCTGAACGTGTTGAAAAACACTTACTATTGACAGGGCTGGGCACCCTAAAGAATCGTTACATGGAAGTGTCTGATGCTCTCTGTGGTTCTTTAAAGTAGCATTATAATGTTTTTTATGTAATTAAATGCAATTTTCTATTTATACCTGTTGCTTCTAAAAGTATATCTAAAATAAATAACCTTTTCGTGTTGTGAGTCATTTTAAAGGTAAAGTTATAGTTGCAATGAATAGAGGAGAGCTAAAAGCTGCGCCAGAGTGAGTAGTACTGAAAATGTGCTAGTAAAAATTTATACTATTTTGTGAAATTTCGTAGTGTAATTTTGTTCTTTATAAAATTAATTACATACTATCGTGTTCCCTGCGTCTCCCTCTACCAGCTACAAATACTTAATACTAAAGGTAATTTAGTTTTACCACTAATTACCTCGATTTATAACCCACCACGCTCTCCCCATATACTTACCACACAAGCTTGTAATCTGCTCCACCCGGCACTTCTCCACATACAGCAACAGTCATGACTGGAAAAAATACATCTGACCGTGAAACTTCCCTGGATTTGATTAAAATACTTCGGTCATTTCAAAAATCAACAATCAAATTTGAAAAAAATACTGCTCAGCTACTTAAATCTATAACGACAGATTTATACTCTATTCAGGTTGTCAAGACTGGGTTGGCAGTGGAAGGTCACAAGTCACAAACTTCTAAACTCCAAACTCACGTTAAGACTAAAACACTCAACCTTGACGCACTCATCTCCAAAGTCATTCAGGTCAAAAACGATCTAATTGCCAAAACTAGCGCTTACAGAAAACTAAACTTAATTTTTGTTGGCCTCAACATTACAAGAAACTCATCTCCCAAATCTCAAAAGTCCGAAGTTGCTAAAATCCTAGACAAAATCAATACTGCTATCAAACCCTTAACTCACAATGTTAAACCGTAGACGAAAGATTCATTTGCAATAAAATGTGGCTTTACAAAAACCAAGGATTGTCACAATATTTTGTCCAAGTCATCCCACTTAAAAAATTCCTGTGTATATTGTTAAAGATCTCTCCCGTGAACAACTAAATATTGAGAAATACCTTCTAACCTACGCTACAAAACTTAGAGAGCACTCGACTGTAAATGCAAGACTTTAAACGTACAGATACCTAATTGCTTAAGTAAATAACAGCTTGACATACTACATTTCTGATGGCTCAAGACACTTGATTTTTCCCAAAATCCCTGGCTTTCTACCTTCCAATAAACTTACACCCCCACATCAGAAGTCTGTTCCTCGACACCTTGAGAAAACTTACTAATTTAATCATCAATATCCTTTTTGATTGATGAAGGCGAAGGCTATTGACCATTCAATACAATTAAAGAAGTGGATCTGAAGACTGTCTTTACCTCTGTCCTGACTGTTAAACCCAAGTTGGTCCGTGACAAAGTCTCTTCCCGTACTTATAATATTACTTTACTTTACACTTATCGTATATCTTAATTTAAAAGTACTAATTTTGTTCGCTGATTGGCATTACTATAAAATTCAACAAATAATGCTAATCTATCAATATGTGCTTAATATACAAAAAAAAACAATAATCCTTGTGCACAGGGTCGTTACTATTAAATACTATTTGGAAATTCAGATGCTTTTTCGAATAAATTATATATAAATATATATGTATTAAATAATATATCTTGCTCCCCTAGCGCACGTGAATATCTACATCCTTAAATAAACGTACTCTTTTAAATGTAAATTAACTAAAATGTACAAAACCATTAATTAAGTTAACTGTTGTAATTTCGTGAATGTTATGGGTAACACCCGAAGAACATTAAACAAATTCGTATTAGTATTCGTAGTTGCAATAAATATTTAAATTATAAAAGTCTCAACTTGTACCGAAAAATTAGTACAACTCACAGGAGCAAGCAGAAATGTGTTTGTTTTGATAGATAAGTAGCTGGAAGGATGACTTAATTCGTACTTCTTTAGTTAACTCGCCTAGTTTGAGTACTTTTTATTTCGTGTAAGATATTTAAAAAATACATTTTAAGAAAAGCATTTAGTAAGATATGATATTGAATTAATTTAGAGATTAATTTTTATCAACAGCGGCATAGTTTTCATAATTATGCTCAAATTTTTAATGAGTCAGTTATGACACTTGTTAGCAGAAAAATAATTTATATGCCTGTGCATATGAAATTCACTTATTGCGTAATAAAAAAAGTCGCAAATTATGTAGATTCTTGTCTCTATACCACACAAAGTAATTATATTGACCTGTAAAGTAAAATGTATGAATTCGCATAGTAAAATTTAAACTAAAAAAAATGGGTGGATAAATTATAGATCTCCCCTCGTTTAGTTGGAAATACGTCAAATCAATGGGATAAATTATATTATCACTGCTAAATTGAAATGATCTTTGACTGTACCGTTGTGCACGTATAATAGAGGCTTATAACGCCTTAAAACTGGTTACGAACGTTAGATCGTGGATTAATGATATCAGAGAATTACAAAAATAATCACATTATTATGCAGGTATTATTGATCCAACGATAGCGCGGCCAAGTTTTTAGAATTTAAAATTTGGCATGCGTTTGCGTACGTAAATCGAACAGATTACTAATTAAATTTTGCAAGTTTACAAATTTTAAGACTAAATAACGCAGAAATTCCTAATTTGTATTCCGGATAGTATTAAAACCCTTTTACTTTTTGGAAATTCACCTACTGAGCAAATCCCATAGTGATACGTATAGTAACCAAAATGCACTCAATTCTAAATAATTAATAGTGAAACTTATAGTATTAATTGCCTACCACACGCAGTCCACTGTATCCAGGACTTAGCTAGTTCTGTACTCACATCTTTGCCAAGTAATTTTGGCGATAGTTGTTTTGTGGTTCTGTAGCCTTGGAGATTTCGACAAAGTCCGTCAGCAATTTCTGAATTAAGTTCTGCTCCATGTGACACCAATAGCTCTATGTGTTACAATTTTCTATTTTAGTTCATTTATTACTTTGAGTCGAATTTTATTTGTAATTATTATGTAGTGTGAATACGAATTTTAGGTTCTATTAACACCTGTTACTTTTAGGAGTAAATCGAACTCGATTAACCTTGTCGTTTCTTGAGACATTTAGAAAGTATTATAAAATTGTAATTAGTAATTAATAGAAAAAATCAATACAGCGTGCAAATTGTTTTTATTCGATGAAATACTAGTTATCTGTCAGCGAGGGTTGATTCTTACTTTAGTTAACCCGAATTATTTTATTAATGCAATAATTTTATCACACAATTAAAAATTGTGTTTGGTACACAATGCAGCGTATAGGATATATTACAAAAGTGAGTGATTTATTTTTCAAATTAGTAAATAAAACCGCAACTCAGTTTTTTTGTATAATAATTAGAGTCATGGTCAAACTTCTAGAAAGTTTATTATTGTGCAAGTTCCAAAACAGACAACTATTTTAAATTAATCTATATATTTAATGTAACTACTTTTTGTTTAATAATTAGGGTTTAAAGCACAGTTCTATTAAATAAAATTTTATTGTTGCTCAGAGAATCTGGTGGTGGCGTCAAAAAAGTAAAATAGGCTCAAGTTGACAATTAATTACACCAAATTTTTTTAGCCTAATCTTTTTAGCCTAATGATCATTCTGTCAATTGTCCGGATCATTGTTGTGAGAGTAGCTTCCATGAAATCACCTCTTTCGTCCATTCTATTTGTGTTATTTAAATCAAACTACAATCAGGATTTTTATTACAACTATGGTAGTAAGGGGCCATTTTATAAAGAATAATACTGCACACACGGTACACAAGACACAGCATCGGTATAACTATTTGGCATTAAGGGAATTTTTACTAATAAAACTGCAGTCGTGCGTTAATGAGGCCGAATCTGTTTATTTAATGTATTCACAAATATAATTAACCTTTTAATGAGTAAGCTATTTTGAAACTTTTGGCCCGCAAAACTTTTTAAATAGCTATTTTGGTAAAAATTCAATATAGCACATTAGTAAACTTTTGTAGCACGCACAATTTGACGTTGGCGTTGTTGCCAATTTTGACTAAAATAGAAAAGTTTAGTGTCACGTGGTATCCAAAATTTGCAAATTTCACTTTTTTAAATAGTTTTCTGTAAACCTCTTGAAATGCCTAATAATGCCATTTTGCACATTTTATTGTTTCAATCATAATTTTGTACAGAAATTTGAAAAAAACTATTACATTTTAACGTTTTTATTCAACGTTGCGCCGCCATTTTGAATTTTGGCGTCCAATTTTTTTCCGACAATTTGAATACACCAAGTCTATGGCTTTGAAGCGTAGACACTCACATGTTGCGTGATAACGCCGCACATGAAAATTTCACATGACAAGTCGAACATTTATTTTTTGGATTTTCAAAAAATATCTCAAAACTTATTAAGATAAAAATTAGGCAAAACAGGGGCAATCAGCAAATTAACAGCCTGTATGGTGATGTTTAAAAATAAGTTGCACCATCCAAATCCAACATCAAAGCATTGCAAAAAATTCTTACCCATTCTGCGTGTCCAATCAAAAAATTAATTTTCATACATTTATGTGAAATGTAATTATATTGAATATCCAATACTTATCAAGCTGGTAATTATAATAAAAATATAATATTAAGAATTGTTTTGATTTTAAATTTAACTTGTAACCTGCAGATGTCTTCCTCTGTGACAAAGTTTTCTTCAAACGCGAGGGTATTTGCGAATTCAAGGGCACATTTTTGCTTATCAACGGCTGCTTTTGAGGAACAGTTGAGGTGAGGGCGTCGTGTTTCTGTTAGTAAATGTAATTATCATTTCGCAAAATTAGGAATGATTCAGTTAAACTAAAACAATTAAAATATAGGATGTTTCTAAAAGCATGTAAATAGAACATTTTGCGCTTTTAAAAAACTTGTAAATGAAACATTCTGCACACATTTTAAAAAAAAGGAAATAAAACATTTTACATTTTTCAAAAGCTTGTAAAACAAAAATTACCCTTTTCAAAAATCATGTACATGGATTTTTTTGCACTTTTTTAAAAACATTTAAATGGAGCATTTTGCGCTTTCTAAAAGATTGTAATTATTAACAATTTAAAATCATACGGCCCTGTTTTATTTGAATTTTTTTAACATACAGTAGCGTCCATATGTATTAAGACAACCAGGTTGGCAAATTTTGACCTCCAATAGAATAAACATTACTGATGCACATATCCCTTTTTTTATACAATGTAGCCTGAAGTGTTGCAAATACATAAAAATGTGTTAAGGGTTGTAAAAATAATATGTGCTGCTAAAAATAATGTTTTAGTTCAAAAGCATCCAAAAACAGTGTCCAAAAGTATTGGGACAGGGAATGCAAGAAATAGTTTATTACGCAATTTTTTGGTAAAAAGTTACAAATTACTGTAAAACAATATTTTAACTTGAGTAAGTACTGTTAAGGACCTCTTTTCGTTTTAATCAGTGCTGCTACCTGCCTTGGAATTAATTTTATACTTTATTTTCCACGAGGTCATTCAGGTCAGCCAATTTCATTTTAGAACTCTATTTTTTGGTCTCATGCGAGCATATATGATGTTTTGGGTTCCAACAGACTTACTTAGGTGTTAATTAGGAAGAGTGAGGCCCTCAAATTCAAGAATTTGAACCTTGTGGATAATCAAGTCGCTTTAGCTGATCTTGCTCGGAAGTCACATGCTTCTCAGTAGCTATGAAACTTTTGATTCCGTTATTTCTCAGGATTCTACTAAGTATAATAATATGTCTACTTGCCTGCTCTCTGGTTTCACTTTCCACCTGGCTAACCAACTTTGGTCCCCTTAGTTTAGGATTTTGTTTCACTTTTCTAATCACGTGACGCTTCTTTGAAACAGTGAAAATTGCATTCCCAGTCTGGGGTGATTCTTAATGGTTCGAAGTATTTCAAATCCATAAATAGCATCGCAGACAGTAGGTGTAGGGAATTGGAGATGTCGGTCCCATATTTAAGAAAAAAATGACCTAAAAAATAAATTTATCTAGGCTTTTGACGCAATTGCCCTACCTGTTACAGGTAGGAAGGTTAATAAAATTAATTCCAAGGCAGATAGCAGCACTGATTAAAACGAAAAGAGGTCCCTAACAGGACTTACTCAAGTTTAAATATTGTTTTACTGTAATTTGTAACTTTTTACCAAAAAATTGCGTAATAAACTATTTCTTGCATTCCCTGTCCCAATACTTTTGGACACTGTTTTTGGATGCTTTTGAACTAAAACATTATTTTTAGCAGCACATATTATTTTTACAACCCTTAACACATTTTTATGTATTTGCAACACTTCAGGCTACATTGTATAAAAAAATAGTGATATGTGCATTAGTAGTGTTTATTCTATTGGAGGTCAAAGTTTGCCAACCTGGTTGTCCCAATACTTATGGACGCTACTGTAGCTCATTTTAATTCCAGCCTAAATTACACTTTTTGCCACCATTTTGCTTTTCACTCACTCTAAACACTGCCTATATAATTATCCCAGAAAATAATTCTGGATCCGCGCGTGGTCATTAAAATAAAAATATTAATTAGTTCGGCTATTTACTTACCATTCACAACAGATCCAAAAATGTCTAAAATGTGCATAAGTTTTTTTAATTCTTCTGGAAACTCCTCCTCTTTCACCTCCCCTTCGCCTTCATTGCTTGTAAACTCCTCCTCTTCCTCATTATCTTGGCAGTTGGTAAGCATAATGACCGAGAGAAAAGAAAGAAAAAGGAAAAAAATTCGAAACGAAGCCATTTTAAATTTACTTTGCTTGGATTTGAAAGTCAGATTAAATTAAAGTTCCTAAAACGGTGTTCCTTACAGTCTACGACTACTGTTCGGTCCCAGTCACAATTTAGTTTTATTTCAATCAAATCGAACAGAGGGATCCAAGAAAATGCCATCAAAGTATACATACAATTAGTTAAAAATCTTAAAATAAAACATTTGAAGATTCTAACTTCCGCTCGCAAGAAAAATAACTGCCAATGAATTACCTAGATCCACGTTGTCAGTAACTGACCGCATGTAAAAATAGTATTACTTGATTGTAATTGTAAGAGTTGGAACCTTTGAAGAGTTATTTGGCAAAACAGGATAAGTCTATTTAAACAAATTGTAAACGCACGGAAAACGAATAATTATTAAATTGTGACGGATTTAGTTTTTAATTGCTGATCTTAAGCATGCATTAAATTTGTTATGTTCGTCAGTCCGTCTGTCCGTCTGTGTGTATGTAGTTATACAATTTGCTGGTCCTTCGTGATACTGATACATGTAATCCCACACTACAAGTGGTCATAATCTACGATTCTACGAATAATAATTTTAACTGATAATGTCGGACAAATTCAGGCTATAATTATTAGTTAGAGAAATGTAATTTATTATTTCAGATTGTAACAAAACAATTTTCAAACAAAAATCAAACACATTTTGATAATGGATGACCAAAATATCAAATAACAAAAATTAGACCCACTTCAAAGACTCTAAAACATATCCTGGAAATTGACATTACAATAATACACCGTTTCTTGGTTTTTACGAACTTTAGGTTTCATTTCTCATGCCTAAGAATCTGTCTACTTGCAATTTGGGTCAGTTGAGTCAGTTCCAGTTCCAAATACGGCTTTGTACGCATTTACGTTTCCATAGCCGGCTGCATTGTTCGGGTACTGCGAATCTGGTATTCCATCGCAGTTCCTTTGGGCATCCGAGACGTCAGTAGGGGAACAGCTCTTGATCAGAGCATCTTTAATTTCGTCGTATGTGAGAGCTGAATTTTTTTGCAACATCAATGCCACAGTGCCTGCCACATGAGGCGTTGCCATACTCGTCCCTGTCCTTTCTTCATATTTACCGCCCGGCTCTGATGACACTATATCGGTTCCAGGTGCACTTACATCTGGCTTGATTTTCTGACTAAAAAAAGACGAAGCCGGACCGAGACTGGAACTAGCGTAGACCCTCACCCCATTTTTGCTCTCACCCGGAACAAGCTCTACATTTCCTACGCCGATAACTTGACTTGAGACACCCGGGTAGAAGGCAGAGCCACAATATGCGGGCTTTTCTCCAATTCCATAGCCTCCTGAATTTCCAATCCCAGCGACCGGGATAATCCCTGCGCTCCTCCAGCACGTGACAATTTTCTCAAATCTCTCCCATGTGGTGTTGTTGTGGTTCCCACTGGGCTGCTCATCTCCCCAGCTGTTGCTCACAATGCGAGGGGCTTTGCTACAATCTGGATCTGAGCCGTCTGCTTTTGTGGGACAAAAGATCCATTGCCCGCACCTCAGTAGATCAGACGTTGCGCAATTGTATTGACCGCACGCTCTGCAAGCCATCCACTTGACGCCAGGCGCGACGCCAATGTTCCTTGTGGTCCCTGCCATTGTCCCCATGACATGTGACCCGTGACCATCGTTATCATTGGGCACTGTTGAATAAGAAATGGGGTCAAACCAGCCGTAGTCCCCGCCCACAAAATTGTCTTTTAGTGCTTCGTGGCTAACGTCAACGCCCGAGTCAATATTTCCTACGAGAATCCCGCTCCCGTTGATCCCTTGTTCCCACACTTTGTGTGCATCTATGTTTTTTATACCCCACGAGGCAAAGTTTTCGGTGAAGTTCTTCCTTTTTATTGCCCTTCCCTGACCCGTGAGTTTGAACATGTGATCTTTATCCACAGACAAGACGTCTTTGTTGCCCTGGAGCATCTCTTGAACCGCGCTGAGGCTCAACCCTTGAACGATGATTTGATTGGTTATCCAAAGTGAATGGAGTGTGACTGGTGGCCCATTTTCTGAGCTCCGCCCCTTGGACTTGAGAAGGTTTAGGACGCTCGCTTGGGTTTTCTTGGCATGACCCTCAAGTTTGTCCCTTATTGACCTTGCTAAGGAGGAGCGCGTTGAAATTGAAGGGGCTGGGCAGCCGGTGGGATTGGCACATGGAAGCGTCTGCGGTTGGCACTCCTCTTGGTCACGCATGGTTATAATAATTGTGTTTGCTGCGTAATTTAACCAATTGCAATCAAATCATAAAAACACATAATTATTTGAATGCCCTAGTTTTAGTTATTTGTATATGTAATTACTAAATTTCTTACATAAAGTAGAAACTTACATGTAGGTTTTCCTGATTTTGACCTCACTGACAATGAGTTTGTAAAGCTAAAAGGTTGGCACGTGCTTTTTCCTTCTAAAAATTTGATTGTGTAGGATATTAGGTAGTAATTAAATAAAATCACGATTTAGCTTTTCAAAAATACTAAAAATAACTATGATCATTAAATTTGATTATTAGCTCAACTTGTTTTAATTTCTTACTACACCCTGTCCACTGTATCCAGGATTTAGCAAGTTTTGAACTCACATCTTTGCGGAGTAATTTTGGCGATAAGTGTTTTGTGGTTTTGTAGCCTTGAAGATTTTGACAGAGTCCTTCAGCAATTTCTGAATCAAGTTCTGCTCCATGTGATACTAGTAGCCCTGTGTGTTACAATTCTGTATTTTTAAAATGTTTTCTTCAAAGTAGCATTTTAAAGTAATGTGCTAATGCAAATGCAAATAAGGTCCTTAATAATATACCTGTTGCTAATAGAAGTATTTCTAAAATTATTATCCTTTTCGTATTGTAAGTCATTTGAAAAGTTTAGTTATAATTGTGATATGATTTCTCAACTTCTATAATTAGAGAACTTAGCACAACTCACTAAAGTGTAGAAAAATGTATTCATTTAACGGTGCAATCTTCAAGGGCGAATGTATTTATGATTTAGTTAACTTGACCTATTTAAGTATTTTAAATTATTTAAATATAGTAAGACATTTAAAAGTTATGTACTTCAACAAATGCTATACGAAATAATAATTACACAACTGCTTGATTTATTTTAGAAATTAGTTTTTATAATGGCAGTAATTACAGTTTTTTAAATCATAGTCGTATTTCTTCAAAGCCAATTATTATGCACGTTTTAACAGACAATAATTTTAAAGCACTTGCATATTAAATGTGCTAATCGTAAGTGGGTAATAAAAAAAGTTACAACGTTACTACAAATGTAACGATATTTTATGAAATATCGAATAACTCGCCAATTTATTGCATGCTTAAGACCTTCGCATGCAGAAATTTTAAATAATAATACTAATTCATTGGATATTGGTAACTAAAAGTTGCTGCAATAGTTATTTACTAATATTACTGAACTAATTAACTTAATTTCTTTAGCCTGTTGATCATTCTGTCAATTTTTCGGATCATCATCGTCAAGGTCGCTTCCATCGCGCTTACTCTTTTGTCCATCCTGTTCATACATCACAAATCAAAATACAATTAGTTTTGAGTTTCATATTACAAATGCAAAAAATGTAATTTCCTATTTCTAACAAATGATAAAAAAAAATGGAAAATATTTCTTACGCATCAATTTCACTTTCGCAAAACCCAGAGTCTAGAACAGGACCCAAGCCATAGGAGCTATTAGCATCTCCATCACCTGCGCCTATTTCTTTTACTCTATCCCTTTGACCTTTCATTTGACCTTGGTCCTGATCCTGGTTCCGGCTACGGGCCAAATCATGCCATTTTTGAACTTGACCAGTAACTAGTATGTCATTTTCAAGCTGATTTAACACATGGTGAATTTCTTCCTCGTCCAAAGCGCGGTTGTGATTTAAATTGTAGCGGGCTAAAAACACTTGGATTTCAAAATCTGAGAAGTTTGCGCTAAAGAAATGTAATCGCAGAGTTCAGACAGTGTTTAATAAAAGAAATCGCTACAAACATTATTATAATTAGCAAAATGTTCATCGAATTCGCAAATTTCTTATAGAATAAAGGGATAAACTGTAGCGTAATTTAGCGTACTGCTGTAAATGGCTTGTCAATTCCTGGTAAGTTATTTGTCCATCTGCAGCCGCCAACTTGTCACGATAATTAGCATCACTTTCTTCGGTATCTTTCCTCCCAAGCCGTCTGCAGCAGTTACCAAGGCAATGCCTCAAATAATCCGTCATTTTAAATTCACTCTGCCTTGATCGAAGCTCAACTTTGACCTCTCCAAATGCATCCGTTACAAGTGCCAGGAACATGTTCTAAATGTGTGCACAAAATTTACCAAGGATGTTAATTTTTGTAAAAAACGTGCATTTGTAATTTAAGTTTTGAAAAAGTGAGGCAATTATTACTACTAAAACAAAGAAGACAAAGAAAACATAAGACAAGAAATAAATTGGGGCCAGAACAGGATTAACGTCCATCAGCTGGAGAAAGTCAAATTGTCCTAAAATTAGGAGTAGAAGTGTGAAGGTAGACTTTGTAAATGAACTGAAAGCTTCAACCTACGAAAGCAAATGGGGTATGAAAGATTAATTAGAGTTACAGTATAGCAAGATCTGGGATCGTTCATAAATGACGTCACATGCACAGGTTATGGGTCAAAAATTCTACAAAGATATTTTCCATGTTAAAATTGGCCGTTTTCGCATTGTTTATGCTGGTACTGGTAACAGGCGGTTACTAAAAATCGTGAAATTTCAACTAAATCATTTATGAACGACCCCCGTACAAACTTTTAAAGAAAAATGGTAAATAGCTTATTTATCAGCACAACTCGTTTAAATAAATTGCCAATTACTTGAGCGCCAAATAGAATGTAGCCAAGTTGAGCAAATGATGCAAAAATGATACAAAACATGACCGAAAAGTTTCCAATGTCTGCAGCACACTAAATAAAAATACACAAATATTTATTACAAATTTTTAAAAGAAAAAAAAACATTTTACTTGTTTTAAAAATAGGTAGTCAAGCAATTAGTCATGCATTTTTGTATGTTTACCATGGCGAGGGTTTTGGACATATGGACCATGGTCATATTAAAGGAAAGGTATTTGAATACTTTTATCCACGACACGAACATGAGAATTGCCATCGAAGATTCATAGAGATTCTGCCAATGACTCACTCTGTCAAAATTTACATACTCGTCTGTTTCCCAGTTGAGATCGGCCATTAGCTCTTCTAAAACTGAGTCGCGGTAAAAACTAAGACCGATACACACCATCGAAAACTGTAATGAAGTAAAACATTTTTTTCACGTTTTAGCAATTTTACGAAATAGTGCCATCGGCACTTGTAAGAAGCACATTAAAATTGTGTGCCTTTTAAAAGCGTTCAAACTAAAGTAAATTATAGCAAAACGACAAAACAGAATTTGTAGTTGAATGTAATTATAAAGTTGCTTACACTTAAAATACTAATATCTACCCAAGACCACACACTACAAATATACGTCTTAAAGCCTAAAATCCCAGGTTCGAAAAATTCCTGAATTAGATAGTAGGCAATAAAAATACAAAAAAGAATTTGACATTCCAAATTAAAGTTTCTCCCGATCCAAGTCAAGACAGTGGACCAATTCCAATTGTCGCTATTTGTCTCATCTGTATAGTTAATAGCCACGAGTTTCTTCAGTTTGAGCGTCTGCATTGACCAGGAAGTTACTACACCGCCCGTTGCAGGAAATTCCCACAAAAGCCTATAAAACAAATTAGCAATAAATCGTTGGAAAATATTAGGATTTTAAATCAGCAAGTGTTATAGCTTTAATTGATCCGACATACTTAACAATACACAACGCGTTAATATTAGCATTGTGAACGGTGAAGTCCAAAAAAATCGCTCGGGTTGCACGAGTAATCCAGCGATCTGATTTCAGTCCTTCAACTGCTTCCAACGTTGCTTTCGCAGGATCGTAGTTGTAGTCAAGAACTTTTTTTCTAGGATTTAACTTTCTGTTTGTGTTTGTGTCATTAGCGTTAAAATGTTCCGATGTCACAGTGTCCCTATTTCTGCGCTTAACCTTGACCTCATCTTTGACCTTTGCTCTGAGAATTTCATACCTCGGGTACTGATCCCGCGCAAGATTAATATAAGCCCCTCCCCCACTGTACTTCCCTATTCGACCCCAGTGGGTGGTTCCGCCAAGTTTTGCTTCGCTTAAGTACTTCCACCTAATTTACGTGCATATACAGAATTATGAAAATGTGACTACAACCTAAAAACAAAAATAGTTTAAAAATAGTTAAAGCCAAAAATGAAAAATTGTTACGCGGTTTTAAGAGTAAATCGTGAGCCCCAAGAAGTGTCCTCGTGCGAAAACGAATAAGGAGGATAGCACCGTCTAATAACACGGTGAAAATTAGGTGCAATCTTACAAGAATCTGCTTTTACACGAACCTGTCCAAAAATGTGCAATATTTTAAACGATTCTACTGAAACAAATCTGAATATAATGTAAAGCAAGATTTTTATTGATCAGCTGTTCCTAACCTGACGCAATCTTGGCGCTCCAATCAAACGATTTTCGAAAACTAGTCCCATCGTTGTAAAATCTATGGTTGCTTTTGCTGCCTTTGTTTTAGTCTTGGCGTCTTTGGCTTTCGCCTTAGCGCTATCGCCAGCATCGCGTTTGTTGACTCTTGTTTTCTTTTTGAGGATTTTGCTTGATTTAGCTGATCGTAATTCTGGAGAATCTGAACCTAAACGAAAAAGGCAGTTTACTTCGAATGAGAATAATGACAACTTTAAAGCATAAGATTTAAAAAGTTGTTACTAACTACTTCTTTTTTTTGTTTAATGTAACTCGATTCTTTAGGCCAAGTAACTTTTCATTTAATTAGTTTGATAAGTTTTAGTATGTAGTTAACTTTTAAATAGTATTTAAAATTATTTGTGTGCGTTACAATCAGGAGGAGTAAAAGTAGTGTCAGGCTCGTAAAGAAATTCCCAATACAATCCGGAAAGCAAAGGTCCTTTTGTAAACTTTAATGTTAGCATAACAAATGAACGTCAATTAATTTTTGTAAATACAATTTATTGAATTTTTAAAAATTCTTTTAATTTCGTTTGTAAACAGTGTTTCAAAAAAAATTGAAAATTATTGGAAATTACATCCCAGAAGTCAGTTAGAGTTTCGGAAGTTCTAAAAGACGTGTAGGAAGTGAAGCAATCTTCCTTTATCAAAGGCTGATCAATGAAAAGATCTCGCATCACATTTGTCAAGTGGTACGTTGATGTTGATGTTGTCGAGTAAGTCACTGCAATACACAATTACAAATTTGGTTAATTTTATTATTTTTGTTTCGTAATTTGCTCAAATATTTGTAAATTCGCCCTCAACTTCCGTCTAAAATGTTACATATATACGCTTACGTGTGCACACGAGTGATAAGTAAATGATGTAAATGACCAGTTCACGGATTGTGACCTGAATCACAGTCACTCGGTCTTTCTCACTGGCAAGTTGACGAGTTCCAAAAACTGCGGGATTTTCAAAAATAATTAAAACTTTAGTTTCAGTATGGAATTTATGTACTTACGATAAGTTTGAGCCATACGAAACTTTTAGTATTATTTTTATAATATAATCGTAGTAACTTTAGAATTAAAGGAGTAACATTCCAATTTCACCTGCGTAAAAGCAGCTACATTCACTTTCGGTATTATTCTTGTTTTTAGAAAAACGGCGTCTTGAAGAATTACTTGCTGACGAGTCGTTTGAATTTTCAGAATGTTCATTTCGATGACGTTTTTCCTTTTCTCCATGTGACCTCCCATGTGAACTTCTTGACCTGTCCTTTGACGATGATCTTCTATTTGACCTGTATCTGCCCATGGTGTTTTAAATATCATTTGTAGACATAATTTTATGTGCTGACTGGTGACAAATTTTTAACCCTACACACAGATAACTCACAGCTGACTGACAATGGTAACTGAGTTTTATGTTCTAGGCTCTGCTTTTTAAAATACCAAAAATTTTAAAATATAATAAAAACCTCGCATTCACATTATTTTAAATTTTTAAAGATTAAAAGAAAATGATTAGAAAATAATAAACGAAAACGATTTGTGCAACAATGCAGGATTTTATTTGAACTATGGTAATGTCCATATTGACATTTCTGAATGTATAATTATTCAGAAATTTCAATATTTTCAATAGTGTCAAGAAAGATACGCAAGTTGACAGTGATACTTTATGTCTTCTAGCTGATGTCATATTTGGCTGAACTTCCCAGGATGAGTAACGCAAGATTTGCGACAGAATTAGAGATGCCCATGAAAACGTAAAGAAGTGTTGTTTTTTTCATTAAGTAGATTGAGCTTGCTTTAATTCCAAGTGAAGCGTGCAATTTAAGTTTAACCTTTCCCGCCTTATTTCTTCCCATTGTGTTGACCCATGACCTTAGGAATCCCACACTCCGATCATTCACCCTCCCTAACAGTGGATATATAAACAACTCAATCACTCCTATTATAAATGTCATAGTAGAAAGGTTAAAAAAATATGTAAATAGGGATGACGTCACGAAATTCAATTACCATAAAAATCGACAAAATATGCATGAGAATGTTAAATAGCATAAATAAAGGCATCGCAACGTTGGCTAGACAATCGCTGTACAATATGTTGAGTAACTTCATTTTTGAAGTGAGAAGTTACAACTGAAACTGACAGGCACAGCGCTGCGTTGCTCTGTTTAGAGTTTAAAAATTCTACTGAACTAACGTATTTCTTAATATTGAACACAACGTTTTAATTCGATGAGTGCTAAACATATAATTTGTAGTAACTTAACTGTTGTAAGTAAATTGCAGATAATTAAGTTTACAAAATAAAATAAAATACTGCAAACCTATGTGCAATTATTTCGTAGTCGTAATCCATTTTAAACTAATAAAACTTAATTCGAAGTCTATTACCAGCCTTTATTAAAATTGTTTTAAAAGTTAGAAACACTTTTAGTTTACTCTGTATAACGAATAAATAATTCAAATTGCAGACACGAGTACGAGCAATTTAGAAATATCAATAATTAGACATAACAAATTTTGCAACATTTAACACTAGCATGCGATAATAATGTAATTGGATGTATAGCAACAGAATAACATGTTGCATCACACTTCACTGGCACTGAAGATATAGCATGTAATAGACTCGCCATGGCTATTGAATAAGCAGCGACATATTAACAACGCAATTTGAGATGCCCATGAGGACGTACAGTAGCGTTGTTTTCTTCATGAAGTAAACCGAACCCGTTCTAACTGACAGAGGGGCTTGTGCTTTGAGTTCAAGTCTTCCCGCCTTATCTCTCCCCAACTTGAGGCTCCACGACCTGAGGAAGTTTTCACTCCTGTCATTGACCCATCCAAGAAGTGGATATATGAAGAGTTCAATGACCCCCATGAGAAACCCAATGACTGGGAAAAGCACATAGTTCAGCAAAGGAATTATCTGATGGAATTTGATGGACACAAACGTGGCTAAAATATGACTAAGAATATTAAAGCACATAATTGCTGGCATTCCAATGTTAGCCATACAATCGTTGTACAAAATATTTAGGAGCTTCATTTCCTTGTATATTTTTAATACTTCTCTGGCTTTTAGTTTGAATCCAATAATCAGCTTGAGTGTCAATCTGGCCGCAGAATGTTTCTGAATTAGTCCAAGCTGCAACACTTGCTCATCCCACCAAAAAGGAAGAAAGCCTGTTTTCGCTGTGAATTTAAAAAAATTGCTTAGATTTCTATAAGTTCTGCGGGTAAACATTTTTCCAAGAAATTTTATCGCAGATAGATAAGTTAGAGCAGAATGATATTTAACTGCAGAAAGTTCACATGACTAACCAAGAAAGTTGTTACAGAACATCGTTACACAATGTGTAATTGCTTGGCGGTGAATTACAATTTTACTTAAACTGGAACGTATTACTATTGCAATTACTTGACTATTGGCTAATTAAAATTTACTTTATAATTATTTTGTTTATGGCGAACTAACACTAATTTTAGAAAATAAAAGCGACTCTATTGTGGTATGTTGCACAACAGTCAGCATTAGGTAATGTTTTTCATACCTAATCGTAAGTGACCGTTTAAACACGTGTTGTCAATTTTGCATTTTTATTCCATGGGATAATTCTGATATTTGCGTGTAACGTTTTGAACAAATACGAAGCTGTTTTAATTTAGGTTCTAATTATTATAAACTGAAAAATATTTAACAACTAAAACTATAAACGTTGTTCCTTTAAACATATTCTGCAGAGTACGAATTTAGAACTATAAAGTGAACGATATCGCCGTAATTACTTATGCACCAGTTTAAGGTTAATTATACTTTTGAAACAAGTTTTAGGAGTTATGAGAAATTAGTAATTAAAATTAATTATCCATGCTAAGCTAATTTCAATATAAGTGTTTTTTTTACAAATTGCAAGCCGTTAACACAGTGACAAAGTTGTGTGTAATTGCTTCGCAAACAGATAGCAGAAGTTAACAAGCAAACCACTTACTATGATTCCTCGGGATCTGGAAAATCATACCCATAAACGTTTCCTTAGGCCTTAGTAAGAACGAATAGTGTAGTAACTCGAGTGCATTTTGGGCGGTGCCTCAGCAGCAGCCCGCTAAAATTCAAAAAAACTGAAGTTTTCAAAGTTTACCACGCTGTTATTCCTACAGTTTTAGTTTGATTCCAATAAAACTTGCAAATTTGTGATGCTCAGACATTTTTCTATAAAGTTATTTATCAAAATTTTGAATGTTGATTTTTGAGTTTTGTTTTGATAAATTAATAAAATGTCTTACTCATTCAATTGTCTTATTTAATTTTTAATAAGGGTTTTTTGATACAAAAAATAAAAATTCGAATTTAAAAATTTCCAGAATTTTAAGTTTTAGATAAAAATATGACAATCACAAAACTGCAAGTTTCATTTAAATAGGACACATACTGTAGTAGTTACAGGGCGGCAAAGTTTAAACAAATCAGTTGTTTTGAATTTTTGCGGGCTGCTGCTGAAGCACCGCCCAAAAATCCACTCGAGTTACGACACTATTCGTTCTTACTAAGGCCAACGCCTAAGGAAACGTTTCTGGCTATGTTTTTTCAGATCCCGAGGAAGTGGTTTGCTTGTAAGTCTAGTTTTAAAGCTAGCGAAAATTACTAAATCAGCAAAGACAAATTCACCACACAATTCGAGATCCCCATTAGAACGTACAGTAGCGTTGTTTTCTTTATTGAGTAGATTGAACTCGTTTTAATTCCCAGAGAAGCTTGTGCTCTAAGTTCAAGTCTTCCCGCCTTAACTCTTCCCATCTTAGGGATATAAGACATGAGAAACTTCCCACTCAGGTCATTCACTTGTCCAAGAAGTGGATATATGAAGAGTTCAATGACCCTCATGAGAAACCCAATGACGGGAAATAGCAAGTAGTTCAGCAGGGGAATAATGTGATGAAACTTGATCGATAGGAAAGTGGCGAGTATGTGGCCTAGAATATTAAAGCACATAATTGCAGGCATTCCAATGTTGGCCATACAATCATTGTACAAAATATTTAGTAGCTTCATTTCCTTGTGCACTTCAAACACTTTGCGAGCTTTTAAATTTAATCAGAATCCTTGCTTTCGTGTCAGCCCATTTTCAGGATCCACTTTACTTTCAACGTGGTACTTTTCAGCAGTACTTTTCTGAAATCAAATTAGAAAAACAAATTTAACAAAATCAATTAATTTTTTTAACTGAAAAAGCGGTTAATTTTTTTAGAACGGCTTGTTACTTGTCAAGATCTGCTCAAAACGAAGATATTTATTAATACAGTAGACAAATGTGGATTTTTTTAGCAGTAATTATATTGATATGCAGTGCCACAAAGGAGCCATACACCAACATAAACATTGCGTCTAGAACTATAAGTGAAATGGCTCCCTTGCCCGAAGCTAATCCATGGGTGGAGCAAGCCATGATAAGTAACGTTTTTGCTAAACTCCAAAATATATTTCAATACCAGCACAGAATCAAACAATGTTTTTGAATAGTCCTAAGTTGCAACGCTTCTGCATCCCACCTAAAGGGGAGAAAACCTGTTTTAGCTGTTAGCTTAAAACACTGATTCAGACTTTATAAGTTCTGCGGGTCAACATTTTATGAAAGACTGAAAGTACAGAAGAGAACTGCCATACTGCAGAAATATTTACAAAAACACATTCTTCGAATAAATATTTGCTAATAATCATTCAACAAATCCTGCGACATAGTGTGTAACTTAAATGCTGAGTGCTATTGCTTATAACAATAAAAACACTGAATATAAGCTAAAGTACTGCATTCCAAGTGGGTTTAACCAGTGCACGTGTCTGCTTTAATAACAAATTAGTGTAATTTCTACCTATTTACATAATTTAGAACCTTTTAGAAATACTGGGCCGATTTGAATGAATTATAGCTTATTTTAAAGCTCTTAAAAACTGAAAACAGTAGAGGAATTTATTTTTTACTTTTGACCCATACAACACTTTTTAAAGGGAATTTTCAAAATTTTTCGAAAAAAAAGCTGGTTTTGTGTTGAAATTTCAGAAACTGTTAAAATATCTCGCTGAACTCGAGCGCAGTTATATCCTGCTAATCATTGCCGTTTAAATGATGTATTATTATAGCCCATACTTGTTGAGTGACGGTCTAAAAACCGAATTGTCGGTTTCGACAAGGTGTTTGCGGGAACTTTAAATTTTCTCCCATCACTGTTATCTTATAGGGCCGGACACAAATGAAGCCATCGATGTTGAAGGTGTGCTACATTGCAAAAAAACTACGTTTAACATAAATATTTAAGCGATGCTCGTTAGGGTGACGCAGGGAGTGTGTGAGTCCCAAAACTTGCTAAAGTTGAGCGGCGTCATTGGTGTCTGGCCCCTTATTTGGAACAACCAAGTTTCTTCAATTTCTCATGACTCGTGTTGTAGGCACAATGCAGTTAACACTTCGATCCACACAATAATAATCGTTAAGATTGCTGGGGGATTTCGAAAATTTTAAATCGAAGTTTTTTCACATTAATAATGTATCACGTGCTGTAGCCGAATAAATCCAGGTGTACATAGTTACAGCAAATTCTTATATTGTTGGCTTAATGGTTGAGCTAGTTCAAAGGCATGTGCAAAAGGGCCCAGACCCTATTTAGTCCAGCTAGCATCCTAGTGTTCTGGTCAGATAGAAGAACTAAAGATACGAATCACTGGAATGGGAATGTGGAACGTGGAATGTTGAATAAAACGTCAGGAGCTTTAAATTGTCAATGAATTTATTGAGCATACGTACAGTTGGCATCGTATACTACTTAATGCATAATAAATGGATGAATAGGTATTTCACATTCTTGAAATGTACTGAAATGTTCAGTGAAGCTCATTTCGGCGCTTGGCATTCAGTCGGATTCTTCGGATGAAATGAAAATTTAAAATTATAATCATACATAATATATAAACAGTATACACAGTAATATACGCACTGAAAAACAATAGATATACATCCCTATGCTTATATTATTATACATACAATGCTGTGAATGTTCTTTTATGTGGGCTTTCTTTTAGTATGAATAAATTGATTCTGCTTGTGATGCTTTGGTGTCTATCGATGCCAGAATTGCTCGAGACGCGACAATAAAGATGACATTATTTACCAGTTTACCACGTGGATCTTTGTCCTTTAATTCGCAATTACTTGACATTCAAAGTTACTCTCGTTCAATGTAGTAGCCATCCGTAATGTAATACAATGTAAGGGATACGTACGCCTCTTTACTCATTACTATAGTGCTTCTTTGAATTAAAGATCTATGCTTTTTCTGTGAAAATATCAAAGGTGGGGACTCATTTTTCTCGATTTCATCCGAGTTATAGTCTACAATCGCCAATCGTCACAAACAAAAGCTAAATAGAAAATACAAAAATAATAGTGGAAGCTAAAAATCAAATGAGCAAGGGGGATTGCTGTTGCCAGCAGCGGCGGATACAGAATTTTTTTCTGGGGGGGGGGGGCTAACAATGTTAAACCGCCGTATTGGAAAATGGCAGCTCCTACCAATACAATGTTAAAAAATTTCCTTCTGGAGGGGGCTAAAGACCCCTAGCCCCCCCCCCCTCTTTGGATCCACGGCTGGTTGCTTGTATATAGTCCTTAAAATAAGCTGCAAATGGAAATAGATGCACATCATAAAACTAAAACAAAATTCACCTATCTTTATCATTTATTTATTAAGTTCCAAAATTTTAAACTGTATTAACAACGAAGCCAGAAATTCAAACTACACGTCAACGTCAACCCAACAAATAGAAGGTTAGGAGTATACGGGGCAGTGCAGTGCTGTAAGTAATGGGACTTTTTAGTTTAAATTCTAATATTTTAGAAGGTACTGAATGTGCATATTTGCTTGTAACAATTTAAAAATTATGAGCTGTAAATACATATACTTGTACTTGCAGTATCATCACTAATTCACCTCACGCCTTATAGGCAGTTATTGCTGGTAAATGCAGATGTTACTATATGCATATATAAATACTAAAAGTTAGTTACCGTATGACCCCCGGTTGGTACACGTCAATGTCAACGTCAACTAATAATATATACTATTTATATACTAAAAAATACTTTGCGTCAATTGTTTGTCATCGTAATCAGACTTATCAGACACAAAATGTAAAAACGTGAATACCTACAAGTAGTTTGTATAGTTAGTCAAATAAAACAAAAGTAAACACAATTCCAAGAATAAGTAAAATAGGACTGCATGTACAGAGTTCAATGGTCAGTCAGCGAGACACTCCCTTTGACATCCCAACTTTAAATATTTTTTTATAGTTTATATAAACACATAAATTGAAAACTCAAACGACAACTTAACAAAAACAATACAAATGCAATGTAATATAATTTTACTTATGAAAACGAAAAATAAATCATTAACAGATTTATCAAATATTCATGTGATGTGGATAAACTTAAGATGAGTATGTAAAATATCTTACGGTTGGCGCTGGCATGGCGGTAAAATCCGAGGTCAAAAGTTACCCCACTACGACACATACAGATTGACAATCCATGACCAATTCAATGTCAAGTAAATTGTTCCCTTCGTTCAGAGATATAATTATTCTTGCAGCTTTTTAATTCCAACTTTTTACCTCTACACCTTCGGCAAAAGAAGGCAAAAGGTAATTACATACTCAGGTATTTCCAGATTTAAAAGATCAGCTGTCTTAAGACTGCTATGCTGATGCTTAGGCTACTTTTGCAGGTACTTACTGCATGTTCTTTTACCAGATTTGTAGTTGTCATTTAATTGCTGCAAGCGTACAATATGGGGTACCCTCCACCCTGTAAATCCTACTCTTACCCACTCTAACTTTAAGGTGTCTCAAAATAGAAATTTATTTATTCATTCAATAAAAATTATTAAGTACCTACCTACCTATGTAAAGTTGCCCAACATTAAAAATTTCCTTCATCAGCAGCCGCTCAGTACCGACTTGAACTTTAAATGGTAAATGTCTTTACTCGTGTTGACAGTCTGCCGTAAGGATTTTTCAAGCAAATACTTCTACAAGAGTTTACACACTTTCTAACAGATTTAAAGAATACTGTAAATATAAAAAGACCATTTCCAGTAAAAACAAAATCAATCGAGTATCACAATTCTCTTCAGAAGGATTTCTTTTAAAATTTTGCCATAAAATTCATCAAAAACAAAACAATACAAAACAACAATACAAAATAAACCAACAAAAATATATATACTAAACTATTAAGGAAAATATTAGGGCCATCCACAGAAAAAACAAAAAATCAGAAAACTAGAAAAATACACAAACTACACCATATACGCCATGTCATACTCACCTTTAAGCCCGGATGCGCTCAACAGAAAAATTTTTAAAACATTAGACTGTACAAAACTACAAGTTATCTGAATAAAAACGTTAATCACAGGCAAAAAAGCCATTAAAGTCACGCAGTCAGTAGCCTAACCGATGGGTACCTACTGTTTGTTTCACAAAAGTAAAAACTAATGCCGCCGATGGTTATCCACAATCCACACCGCCAATACTAAGCATACAAGAACAATGAGCTGTTAGAATGTTTTAAGAGTACTCGATGGTTCTACCAACTTTTACTCTATAACTATATATATTACATAATAAATAATGGGGTGTTGAGTGAATGAAATTAAATAGAGCATTATGATTAAACACTCAAAAAGGCCTCTGCAGTGGTTTTTTATTTCAGTGAACAAATTGTAACAATAATCATAATCTTAAAATTGATCACAATTTTAAATTGATATTTTAAAGCAATATTTAAATTTCTAAATTCTCTAAAGGTTCGCCTATTTCCGCTGCAATTACAAATGCATCCTATTGAAGGTCTTTTTCTCTCATTTTTTTTATTCCTTTATTTCATAGTCACAACAATTCTTCCATACTTCCGATGTCACAACTCTAATCGCTTCTACAGACAATTTTTTCACCCTTTTGGTCTAATAGAGTTATTTAAAGCAGCATGTCGTTTAACGACACTCTTTATAACCTATATTGGGGTAAGGTTGCAGTGCGCAACAGGTAGCCACAATATTTAATTATTTTTACCAAATACTTCTGCAATACATTTAATTTAGTATTAGACTTTAATCAGGTGTTTTTCAGACAACGTTATTACCTGTGTATTAGTTAGCACAATTAAGTCATTCACTTATTCCGGCAATCTTATCGTTCTTAGCAAAAGTGATTCTACTAATTTTGGTTTAGTTTGGTACAATTTGCACATCAAAGTACTAGGTACCTATAAAATAGTTCCATTTAAAGTGAAAAATACCACCAACCGGATTATCTAGTTACTTAAGTAGCAAATATAGCATTATTGCATACCCTATCTCGGTAAAATGAAGCCCTATTTAAGACTATGAAAGTCTTGTGCTCCACACTATCCACCAGCTTCTTGAACTAATTGTTAAAATGTTCTGAATTAATAGAAGAGTGGTAATCCGCAGAGTCCTTTTTTAATATAAAGACATCCTTAACTCCTGCTCCGCTGACAAACCCTTTGGCGCCTTTAGCGTGATTTATTATCACTCTTTCTTGTCCTCCTTCAACTAAAAAAACACTCATGCCAATGAATCTATAAGTTATTACCTGTTGTCGACTACAAAACATTCATGCGAATTCGTAAAATTATAAGGTATAAGCTGTGTATCCATCCACGTTCTGCAAAACTTTATCAGTATTATTGTCCACAAATTATTTTATTTCGGCTTCTTTCAATAATAATTGCTAGCACTGACTTTGGGCAAAATTAGGCAAGGCCTACGTTTCATCTGTATAGACAACGTAATATCGTTGTTCCCTATACATCTGAATAGTACTTAAGTAAACTTTTTTTGTTGTTTTATATCCTCACTTTCTAAGAACACGGGTTTTATTCCTGATGTTTGTGTTCAAAGTTGCATTTTTGCAGCATACGTCTTTCTAAAGCAGTTCGGCTTATGTCAGCAAAATCTGGTACTAGCTTGCACGCTGCCAGAATTCGGTCTAGGTTGGGGTATTTTTCTGCACGTAGAAGTCAAAAACAGTGCGTGTAATGTTGCTAATATTTTCATCACTGCATACATATTTTGCAGATTGTGGCTTTCTTTTTTTATTTCAGATCTGTGGTCCCTAAAAATTTCAGCTACCGTATCTCTGGAAATGTCACAGACTGTAACACGAGTTTCTATTACATTTTTGTACTTTTTAAGTATGTGTTGAGGCCTCATGCGTGTTTAATCTTTTTTTAATGTTTTAAGAAAAGTGTAAAAACGACGGATTCGGACATTTTGGTCGACAGTCATGTTTTTTTTATGCGCCGTAGATCTTCTTGGCCGTCGTATTCCGTCTGTTTCATTGCCATCACTGTCTTTATTGTCATCGCCGTCATCCCTACTATCACTGTCATCTTCGAAACCCACAATATCATTTACACTGTCACTGTCATCAAAATTATAATTATTTTCCTCTGTTTCATCAAGTGCATCATCATTGGCCTCAACTCATCCCTCTTTTTCAACATCAACCACTGTATTGTCATAGTTTACATTTTTAGGTTCTTCACTTTTTTCACAATCACTAAAACTACACCCTACACTTTCATCACACACATACCGAATTACACTCACACCAATAACACTTTCTTTCACATTAACTTTGGTTTCCTTGAGAACAACTTTGGTATCACAAACATTATCTGTATCCGCATCCATACTTCCAACTCCAAACTAAAAGACTAGATCAAACAATCAAGATTTCAGCTACATACTAAATGGTTATGACAGTAGATTAATACCTATATTCAAATCTACTATCATAATTACATTGAAACGAACGTTGTAGTTAACCTATCCTTGAACTTACCTTAAAAATATTAACGATTTCTAACTAAAACCAAAAGGTACCTACCAAAATAGTATGTGGTTGTGGATGAATTAAACACGTTTTGACATTTAGCTGAAGAATTTGCGCTATTAAATTCAAATTATGCTTCTCGTGTAGCTTTGGTGAAAAAAATCGCATGGCTAACGAAAGATGCCGTAATAGCGGTGTTTTGCCGTCTAAAATTAGTAAAATCTTTTGTGAAATAGACAGAACGTACTGTAAAACACACTTGAATATTTATACGAGCAGAAAGTAGAATTCAACTGTACCACTTACTACGTATATGCCGGAGCAGATTACTTTTTTAAAACGAGATACATTCCTGAATGGTCGCACAACAAATTTAATTGACCAAATCGCCACAGTCCTACTTTATTAGACGCGCTATTTTTTAGAGACTACAAAAGGTCAATTTATGATCTAATAGGTCAACAGTATGGCGAATTTCAGTGCATTATTCATACAACGTGTACTTACAAATACAACCGACCCATCTTTAATTGCCACATCTGCGACAGGAATAATGTAGAGCAAAGATACTTTACCTGTGATTCCATAAACGGCCCAATTCAACCAACACACCAACCTCGCTTTTAAAACCATAGCTATATCTACGAACTTTATGACCAATCACCAGTACACCCACATTAACCCAAACCGGACACAGACTTAGGCTTTTACTTCATCTTTAATTTTCATTGGAATTCAGATAGTGGTTTTGAAATTAATTTTTTAAATTTATACTGTGTTTTATTTATCACAAAATCCCTATTTATTACAAGTTAATAGAACTAAAATAAAATTGTAATGCAGTTAATGATTATCACTCCCATCAAAATCATTTAAAATTAGGACCCTGTGCATTTAATGAACGAAGCATGGTATTACGTTAAGTTATATTACATCAATCAATCTACGTAAAATTTAAATCGCGATACATAGACCTTAGTCAATGGAGTCCTTTATCGTTTTGGTGACCTTAATTATTTTAAACCCGTAACAAAGAAGGTGAATGTAAAATAAGATTATTATAAATTAAATGTGCATATAGACTGCTGCTTGAGCAAAAAAAAGCAAAAATGGAACTTAATACACTATGTGATATAAACACTGCATATAGGTCGGCATTACCCGCACGCAATGGTTCGGCAGTTTGTTTAAGTACACTTTAATAAATGCTTCATATACTTTGTCCACTGACATCAAATTTGCACGACATTTGTTTTTTAAATCAAAGATAATTTCTTCCAAGTGCCACAAAACTTTGATGCTATCGTAATTTTTCTGCACTTGTTGCATGTTTATGGAGCATAATGAGCAATGCATATTGAGTAAATCTACTGGCACTAAATATCCTGAGCTTTTATCTGCATTTCATTTGCATAACCCACAAACAATAGCTGGCTCGTTCGTGCCAAATTCAGGTAAATGCTTTTATAGGTTTTGAGTATAGATAAAATACTTCTTTCAAAAAAATCTGATTATTGTAGAAAGCGCAAAACATAATTAAACGAGTTAAACAGACCACTAAATCCAAACTGAAGTAATTATAGCTTCAACAAATAACAACTTTTTTGCTAATTTTCTTAATGCAACTGCCTACTTTTGAATATTGTGAACTAGTTTTAAATACTATAGTTCTGAACTTTAATTCATTGTAAGATACTATTTTGTTGTTTGTCCGTTATGACGTAAATACATATATTATTAGCAAAACAGCAAATGTAGTACAGAATATTTTTTAATTGTTATGTGTGTTGCCTTAGGTAACTTATAAGTGTACATGGAAACAAAATGTTTGCTAACCAGTTAACTAATTTGCAAAGTTAATTAAATAAATGGCAGATTTGCTAGTCTAGTGATACTAATAAGACTGTCGTTGAACATTTATTAAATTTGACCATTTAGTTTGCGCAGTAATTTGTATAACAATTTTAAATACGTTGCGAAAAATTTCTGCAAAATAACTCTGCTAGTCGTTTGATAACAAGTAATGCAATTAGTTTTAATATAATTTCTAGATGTTTGACTTGACTAGTTAGCTAATGGCAATTTTAAAGTAGTGGCACTTGAAGTTTGAACTAACTTGGCCACTTTTCTAATACATTGTACCTTCGTTACACTGTAGATTGTAATAGACCAAGTACGCTTACACTATGTATCGTTTATTTTAATTATACTTTGTTATATGTTATAGTGATTAAAAGCAAGACAAGATAAATGTATGTGGCAATATTAATATTAACTACTTTATTTATATATATAATTTATTCATCTAGTTGTTAATTGGCCGCATCCCTTACAACCTCTTCATTTTACATTTTTTAGCATTGTGTTCAGAGCAAAAAAGTGAGTTCTTTGCTTGGATCACTGTTCGATAATTAAAATATGACTTTTTTAAACCCTAAAAAGTAAACGTTACAAACTAGTTGTGTACAAACATGGATATTGTGCTTACAATAAATAATTTACATATAGTCAAAAATATTAAATAGTGTGCGTAATCTGGGGTATGCAGTCTGTATGAATTCTGAAGCCGGAAACAAAACGCATCGAAATTTTGCTCGAAAACACTTCCGAATTTTTTAAAAATTATTTCGAGTTTCCTCAAAAACACTTTCCAGTTTTCTCAAAAATATTTTAAAATTTCCTTGAGGACGCGTCCGAATTTCGCTCGCTTTATTGTTAGTGGTTTAGTTACTGGTGAATAAATCTTTGGTTGTTAGTTCGCTGTCTGTTATTTTACTGGTTGTTGTTTTACTAAAATCGGGTCAAAAATATTAAGTTGTGTGCGTGAGTTGAGGTTTACAAGTCCGTATGTATTCTGATGCCTGAAATCACTTTTAATAATTTGTAAACTCTATTTAACCAGGTATCTGTGCAGTTCTCGTCCTAAAGATCTCACCTATGTAATTTTTTCGAATTATATTTGCCAAATTTAGCTTTAGTCATGCTCTTAGTCCGTCATATGATTTGCATTTCATCATACCATAGAAATTGTCCTCCGTCCTATTGTTGCATACCTTACATTTTGTAGATTTTTTTGGATTTCACTATTTGTTAACAGCATTAAGGTAAATTTCCTGCTCTCCAAAATTAATTAATAGAAACCCAAGTCTTAATTGTTGGTATAGTTTGATTATATCCCAAGGTACGTCTTGTTTGTAGATGGTTCTCATTTTTGCGTGTGTCATTATTGATTTGTATTGTGTCAGTGATTCAGAGTCCAGCATTGATTTGACATCCTGATTTATTGACTTCTGAATCGCTTTTCGAGTTAGAGTTTTCATGTTTTTTTTATACTGCTCGAATATTAATTTGTATTCAGTTTTTAGCTCGAAACTGCAAAATCGTTTTTGTATCTGTAATATCCAGTTTCGTTTTGCATCCCTTGTTTTAAGTGTATTTAATTCAAGAAAGAAATTGAAATTTAGGCTCCTATAGGCGCTCCTAAAGATATTGTTTAACATAAATCGAATTGTGTTTTTGAAGATCGTGACTTTAAGTGCAATGGTTTCAGTTTCCAGGCGAAGTATGTAACTAGGAGCCAAATTTATTGTATTTATCATGGATCCTAAGAATTAGGTTTAGAATAGCTCTAATTCGTTCACGTTGTTTGAAGCCCATATTAGTTATGCATTTGTTAGAGTTAATTAGACTTAGGACCGAAAAAGTTTAATTCGCGATTTATTGTTGTTTATTTTCGAGCTTCTTATTAGTGTAAATAGTTGTGTGAGTGCCTCATTAGCCTTGAAAGGAAGTGATTCTTGAATAAATCGAATGTACCACTAAAGTGGAATAGAATTCCTAGATATATGTATTTATTGACTTGTTTAATTATGTCTTTCACTCAATAAAGTTGTGTGTGTCTTATGTCCTTATTTAAAGGCTTTTTGTGACGCAAAATTAGGGCTTTCGTCTTCCCCAAGTTGACGTTCACTGCATTTTGGTTAAAAAATGTTTTCACGATATTTATCTGCTTTTGCAGTTCGCCTAGCTGTAAAAACAATATCGTCTGCGTAAAGGAAAATAGGTATTGCAACTGCTGCCATTCAAATCCCTAGGGCCCCACTTTTGTCAAGATTGTGTACAAGTTTGTCCAAATACAGTGTAAATAGATAAGGCAATAATGTTTCTTCTTGTAGTACTCTAATTATAACTTTAATCCAGTCTGTGTATCCAAATTTGGTCCTGGCCTTGGTTTTTACGTCTTTATAGATTTGTGTTATGATGCCTATAAATTTAGTACTTAGCCCTTTTTCCTCTAGCATTTTCTTTAATTTGCTGTCCACTTTGGTGTCAAACGCCTGGTTCAAGTCGATGAATAGTGTAAACAGATATTTAAATGCCGTTTTGTCTAGTGATTTCTGAATAGTTGCCATTATTCAGAAGATTTTATCCTGACATCCCATTTTATTCCTGTATGCAGCTTGGTTTTCGGCTAATTTGTTTTTTTGTGCACTACAACTGTAGTCGTGTTGCTAGTATTATTGTGAACAGTTTTGCAGCTGTGTTGATTAGAGACACTGGACAGTAGTTGGACGGGTTTTCTTTATCTCCCTTTTTGTGTATAGGAATAACTGTAATTTCTTTCTTCTTTTCTGGTATATGCTTTGTTGTAAGTAGCGCGTTAAATACTTTGGCTAACGCGTCATAATGTACTATTTCTGGATTTTTCCAGATTTCATTAGGAATTCCATCGCTCCCTAGGGCTTTATTATTTGATAGCTGTTTTGCTGCTTTTATTAATTCTAAAACTGTGATTTCCTGATCAAGATCATTGTTTTGTCGGAAGTCTTTTAAATTTAGCGAAGTGTATTCCTTCGTATTCTCTACACAGAAAAACTTTGTAAAATAAGCTTTCTAGTCTTTGAGTGTAATATTGCTATGTACTTGTTTTATTCTTGAGGGTTTTATCATTTTAATTGCGTTCCAAAAGATTTTAGACGTTCGTGCTTCCGTAATGTTTCTGCTAACACTTTTCTTGATTGTGTGTAAGTATTATATTAGAGTGTTACTTATGCTCCATCCAGACTATGATAGGTATACGATTATAGTCAATTGAGGTTGGTTTGTCAATTGACCGTAATCTATTATCAATAACCCTCATAGGCAGTGTGTATGGGTTTCGCGCTTTTAAGTTTAAACTCAATGACTATCATAGGTGCATATGATCATAGTCTGGATGGAGCATTAGATATACTAGTTTTTTGCTTGCATCTTTATTTGCGTTTTTTAAACTTTGAAACGTTTTTGCTGCTCGGTGAAATGACGTTTTTAGGTTTTTACAGCTTTTGTCAAACCAGACAGACCAATATTAAATGCTATAGCCTCAAGAACTAACTGTAAGTTGGTTATGCTTAACAACAATAATAACAATAGTTTGATAAATAAATACTTGCTTTTGCATTAGTTGTAAGTAAGAGCTAATGATTCAAGTTCAAAATTAATTTTTGTGAGGAACCTATTTTCGTAAAAATGTGCACGATTCTTCAAATATTCGATGCTGTTGGGATTAGGTGCATATTGATGCAGATTTTTTAATGTAATTTAAATATTAGCAATAAGATTCACGGGCTATATTTACCTAATTGAATTACTTGACGGGTAATAACGGCTTCCGTTATTAACTGATTGATAACTTTATTTACCTAAGCCTTTATTCCATTTATAATACTTTTTACAGCTTTATTTAACCTTCAGTCAGTGTTAGTTTTTGACTAACGGACTACATTATTAACGCAAGGAAACAAGCAATCTAGAAAAATTTCTTGTAATAAAATCAAAAACGAAGGCGTTGACTCCCGCACCCTAATCCGAAATTCTCCGTTTTACTTCAACATCTCTCACTGACCCAACAATCCGACGAAAATATTTGCGCTGCTTTTTAGTCATTGCGCTGCACTGCCCAAGAAGCACAAGCATTTTGAGTCTGAGTAATTTGATATTTTCTGGGATTTTAAATGTTTTATCGTACATAGTGACGCAGATTGTAACTATCATAACTGGTGTCAAACCTGTAAAAAGACCTATGACTAAATTAAGTGTAGAATATTTGATAAAAAAACTATGCTAGTCATCGAAATTACAATAATTATATTTTTTAACGCAAAAATAATGTTAGAATTGCTCAGATTAAAGTACGTAACTGACAATTGTAATTATCTTCCTGCATTCTTGGTATATTTTGAACAGTTTTAATTTCGTGAGCAGTAGTGCACATCATAGCATCACAATGTTAGCCACGAAAGTGTTGTACAACATATTAGGTTGTTGGAGTTGCGTCGACTCTACAGTCGGGATACGTAATGAGTAGATACAAAATTAACCCACAAATTATTATTTTTTTAAGGTTGTAAAAGTATGATTGTAATATAGGCATGCTTAAGTAGTTCAATAGTTTTCCAAATTAATAGATACTTCATTTAGAAAAAAAGAGCTTTTCATTATTAATTACATATTTAAAATTACTGTTTGTTATTATCCGTCGAATGAGTTACGTAATGATAAAATTATTAGAAACAAAATAAAAGCAACATTGTAACATCATTAGTAAAAATATATGGCAACGTCTATAAGCCACTATAGTTTTTTGGCCAACAAGCTAACCCGCAAGCGCTTTAAACTTGCAGCCTTGTCCATACGATAAGTCCAGAAGCACTTTCGATATGACTATGACCCTAGCTATAAATACATTGAAACAAATCTATTATTCAGCTTGAAATATTTAAAAAATCAATTTTATTAACAAACATCTTTATTTGATTATACATTACATGATACGTTTTTACTTATTTAAATCTACTGCAGGCTAGTGTGCTACACTTTTTGACAAACTAACTACGTCACTAACGTAGGGAAACGTATAAAAAATTATAGGAACTGCTCAGGTTGGAATAGTCAACTGACAATTCTATCTTTCTACAGTCCTTGTATGTTTTATACAGTTTCAATTTGGTGAGCAGTGGTGAAGCCACACATTTATTTTTCAGGGTAGCAGAGTATGTCTCCACTTTTTGAATCAAAGTTCGAATTTGAAAATCAATTTTCATTAAGAATAGTATTTGGAGCAGAACTTGAAACATCGAAGTGGTTACCTAAAAAAGAATAATACAGAATTCCACAAAAAACAGATAGGAAAAGTTTTTGTGATCTTCTGGAAGTGATGAGTAGAGAAGAAAATTAAGGGAAGGATCATACAAGAAAAGAAAAAGGGGTAGAAAAGCATATGGAAGGACGACAAACAGGGTGTAGCGGACAGTGAGTTCCATGGTACTAAATTGACGAATTGACTTCCAGGATAACTGTTGATCTGGCCAAAAACATTTTTTTTATTGTTTTGAAATTCTTATACGTTAAAATTAAGGTATCTAAAATACAGCTCTCATTATTTATGACCTTATGGTTCCAATTTTTGCTAGCCATCCAGGGCCATTTTTTTAATATGTTTACGACATGAGTGTAATTTACTGAAAGTAATACAAAATTTTAAGAAACGTCGCGAACGACACAGTGAGTATAAACAAAATAACTAAGCAATAAATAATTTTTCAGTATTTATTCTCATCTTTTACTTTGTAAAATCATGGTTTTAAAGTAAAAATACATAATTATTACAAATACAGTCTTGGTCAATTTTATGAATAAGTTAATCAAAATGTTAGTGAAAAAGTATTAAAATGTTGTGTTTTCCTTTTCCTTTCATTATATTTAAAGTAAGTGCTGGCAAATGGGGATCCCCTGAGCCACCTCGGTGCAGAATTGTGAGTACCAAAGTCCATTGCGGTCCTTGGTGGGCGGAGCCATGTAGACACAGTTGTACAAGTTACTTTTGATTGGGTGACCCGGAGCCCAGTTTGTAAAGGTCATGCGTTTCTTGGAGTGCATCCAGTACCATCTGTTCTCCATACCCGTGTCTGACCCGCCCAGCCACCCACGGTTATCTGCGTTGAAAAAATATTCTTGATTTTAGTAGAGAGAAAAACTTTATTAAGTCACTGTTGCACAATTGCAATAGCTTCACAGCTCAGTATACAAGACAATACATTCTTAAATACAATTGAAACATTTAAAAGAAATTCAACACGTTGTAATGCATAAATAAATCCTAAGTATATAAATGATGATTATAAATCATAATTGATCCTCGAAGAGCGTGCATTAAAATATCATCTACAACTGCAGATGGTATACGGAAGGATTTAGCCCACGTCATAAAAAAATTTGTAATGGTTCCACGCGCTCCAATATAAAGACCTGTCACTTCTATACTTTTTAAATTCCATTTCTCCAAGAAATACTTGATACAGGGTTCGTAAATTCCTTTCTTCTCCAAATCAACTGCCACTACACACATAATTGTAGCAATTCTGGTAGGGGCAATAGTTATAACTATACTTTACTTTGAACTAAAAAAATTAATGTGATATTAAATTTAAATTACTGTCTTCTCCGCCACGAACACGCTGACGTAGGTAACTGCCAATTGCATCATTTTCCTCTTGGTTATCAATTGCTGCTAATTTCAGTCCTTCACCCTCGCACGCCAATTTCGACTCTCTCCCAGTCATCTGTTTGTAAAAAAAAACTTGCTTTTAAATATTTTTTTAATCTGATGTATTTAAATTTTTTTAAATTTTTAAAAAATGCAATTTTGCTTCTTTAACCTCAATAATTGCCAAAATTTTAAAAAATTCACAAAATTTTGTAACATACAGTAATATTGCTACAGATGCTCGCAATAAATTTTGCATTTAATTATTAAACTGATTTAGGCTTACGTCTTGGTTTGGAAGTAAATAAGCGTACAATACTTTCTTTGGAAATCTTTTAATCTCCTTAAGCTCCGCCGCATCATCTAATAATTATATCATAATACATATTTTTTAAGTTATCTCTAAATTCAATAATTACCACTTTGCAATTTGCAATTTTTTAAAATATTTTAAACTAAATGTCACAAGTACATGCAAAATTAAAACGATTTACAGTAGTAACACTTTTAGCAGTGCAGAAATAAGTGTAATAATAATTATTTGGAATTTAATTTATTCACAAAAGTTGCCACTTACTATATGGAAAAACTCCTACAGCCAGCATGGTGAGAAAAACTAGAGCAAAACTGGCTTTACGAGTCATGATAAATTAATTATTTTTATCGAATGAAATACAAAAAACAAACAATTACTTAATAAATTATTTTAATTTAATATTATTATGAACAGAAATAAATTAGAATTCAACACTGAACACATGCACAAAAATTGAAGTAGTAGCAGCAGTTCTCTTCCCTGTGGCGTGTGTCTAGTCTGTGGCTTGATTTCTGCTACAGAATCAGTTCAGGTTCTTTAATGCTGTCTGTGCACGGAATAAATTTCACATTCTTGATCCAGTCCAATAATCCAATATAAAGCTACATGTTACTACCTACTACCACATATCGTCAGTGAAGAACCAAAATGACCCATATCCAATTTAAGCTACAATCAAAATGAGCTATGTCATGAAAACAAAATGAGAAAGATGCAGCAAATAATGTTAATTACGAGTTTTTGAAAAGTGTAAAATGTTCTATTTACATGATTTTGAAAAGGTGCAAAATGCTATAATTCCATCTTTTCTAAAAGGTGCAAAATGCTCTAATTCTATGTTTCAAAAAATTGCAAAATTTTCTAATTTCATGTTTTCAAAAAGGTGCAAAATGTTCTAATTCCATGTTTTCTAAAAGGTGCAAAATGCTCTAATTCTATGTTTCGAAAAATTGCTAAATGTTCTAATTTCATGTTTTCGAAAAGGTGCGAAATGTTCTATTTACATGTTTCCAAAAAGTGTAAAATTTTCTATCTACATGTTTTCGAAAATTGTAAAATTTTCTATTTACATGTTTTCGAATAGTGTACAATGTTGTAATTAAATATTTTTGAAAAGTGCAAAACGTTTTATTAAAATGATTTCAAGACATGATTCAATATTTGTGTGGATAATGGTTATTGCTTTTAGGTACAAATGGATATGGGTCATTTTGGTTCTTCACAGACGATATATTCAATGATGTAGAATGTGGAATGTAGGTAAGTGGAAATTGGGATTGCACTTTCAAATACTGGGACCATGGACCATTACATTACATTGTTAGAGGTACTGTGTAACTTGAACCAGAACCAGTCGCATATCTTCATCAGCGATCGTGCACTTAAAACAAACAACTCCCAGTTAATGGCATTGACAATAATCTCGTTGCCTTTCTGGTTCTGGTTTGTCACTTACTTGTCCTTTGTCCTGTGTGTTGTTCTTTGATTTAATTTCTAGTTTCATTTAGGTAGTAAAGCAAGTGCGAGAAGTGCTGAGGAATTTGTCAGGGTAAACCGTGTCGTGAAATGTTCAGCATTCAAATAGGTCAGAAGTTGATTTCCTTATCCAACGAAATACATAATAGCAAAATTCAAGGATACACATTATTTAATACGCGAGTGCAAAATAATGGGAAAGGAAAGCTTCTTTTGTATGTAGCTTGTGCTCTGTTAGCCCTGTGGCCCTGGTTTATTTTTATTTGTAAGCGTGAGCATTACCCTATTATTACAAATTACAACGGCAGTTTCTCTTGTATTGTGTTAACTGTATTGGGCTAACGCTCACTAATACTATTATAGTCTAATTAGAAGTACCTATAGGTACATAAATACACAATACATATAGTAAAATTATATTAAATTAATAGGTATATATAGTAAATTATTGTACCATTGCTTGTTACTTTTTGCGCTGGTCATATGGTGTCAGTGAAGTATCAAAACTGTATATTTCAAATTTAAGCTAGAATTAAAATAGCATATCTAAAAAAACAACAAGTACACAATTTTTAAGCTGAAAAGTGTCACACTTTCAAGCTAACTAGCTAACGATACAAAATATTCTATTTACGTTTTTGTGTGAGGTGCAATTTCTATTAACATGTTTTTTAAATGCGAAAATGTGCCTTTTTGCAATAATGAACTATAAAATTACTAAAATATGTTTTTAGATAATAAATTTTCTTTTTAAATAAAAGCGAGTATGTGTCATTTTGAGTCTTCACTAGTGAACGGAATTTCCTTACTTACCTATAGGTACTATACTGGTACTACGTTGGCAGATATTTGAATTATTTTTGCGACATCTGCTACATTTATAATTATGTATATTGTCGCTGGCTTAACGTCGCTTTGGGTATGTATCATATTATGTAAATAATTAAATCATTTAAGTAATCTTGTTTCACTCTCTAGTTTTCGTTTCCTGTGTGCACTCCCATTTTCCATGGTCATTATCAATTTATTAAATAATATTCATAATATTCTTCTCATATGTATTGATATATTGTCTGTCGTTATGATGTTGTTGAGATAAAATAGATATACATTTCACTATAGGGATACAGATGTCTAATTATACAATCATGTTTACCTGTTGGTAGCTACCAAATTAGGGAAATACTCAACAGTGAAACTTTTAACTAAATATTTCTTAAATTAAAAGTAGGTATGTCATTACGCTGGCCAATTTTATGCCAACTGTCAACTGTAACATAATACAGGAACATCAAAGTACAGATTGGAAATTAGGAACTATAGCTATATAATAATGGCAGACATTTTTTAATTTTTTAAAACGTTAGGACGTCAAAATCCAATCTGTAAATCTGTAGTTACTTCTAAATAGGCTATATGCAATTTTATAAAAATTTTAATAATACTAAAATTTGTATTTCGTAAAGCTGTCATGCCTTGTTTGATAAATGCATTTTTATTACTGCGCTTAAATCAAGACTTAAAATATAATGGCATATGTAGGAAAAGCACACATACTTTTTAAGTATGCATATGATTTAGTTAATCCCTTGAAAGCGTGTAAAATGGAATAATTTTAGAGCAATACAATTAGTTATTAAATAAAAACAGAATTAAATTTTATTCATGATGACATCATTTTAAAAACAATAGTTTAATGTAAAATTAATGATTCAAACAATGATCAAGTAAATAATTTAATTGGATTACTTCTGGTACTGCTATGTTATTAGTGAAATTAAATTAGGAATTCGGCTATAGATTACCCATGACATATTACTTTTCATTCACTACGAAAACAAACAACATAATCACACAAACAAATTTCTGTTCATTAGATTTTTCTGGTATTTGTTGTGATATAAAAATTAAATTAAGAAGCATAATTTCTTAAATAGCCTAGCAGAAAAAAAAATAACAAAAATAAAAATTATTCTACTCAATATGATTAACAATTTTCCTTCAAAGCAGCTGCTCCTTCTGGCCCTAACATGTCTTGCTTCCAACTTTGAGAGTAACGTTTAATTTTAATTGTGCTGCTGGTATTAAAATTTATTACATGCATATTGTACATAATTTTTTACATACTTAAATATATTCAGCCTTAGAAATTAACACAGATTGTAAATTTTCTTTATAGGTTTAAATTGTCAGGAAAATTTTGTGCTAAATAGAAAACCAGGTGACTAGCTGCCATAGTTTTTTAACAACCTAATAATACCTTTATTTCTAGTTCGAACCCCTTTACAAGCAAGGGAGTGAGCTACCCAAATTTTGTTATACTATAATAAAATTTTAATAATTTATATTGAATTTTAAAATATTTAAGAAGACTGCAATTTACCCGCGGACGCAGGAGTGTGCAAAGCCCTCATAATAATGTTCTACTTTGACACTCAACATAAATTGTGCAGAGCCTTTGACTACGGAGGTTGTCAAGGGAATTCAAATAAATTCGCGACCATTCAAGAATGTCAAGAATTTTGCGAGGGAAACGGCAACAACAACAACAGTAGCAGAATTAGTGGTATTAGCAGACCAAGTACAACCCAAGCAACATCAGATGTATAAAATGTTGTTCTATTGCCAAGAATGATATTTCCTTAAAATTTTGTGCAATTTCAACAAACAACATTTTTGAAACACCAATTAAATGTATAACTTTGCCAATTTTGTGGCTCTAAATTAATACAAACCGTATCAGAAACGTCATGCAAAATTCACGTTGTGCTATTAATGTTAAGGTTTTGAACTTTAACTTTGTATAAAATACTCGGGAAAAGTTAGGTAACCAGTAGACCTGTTCGGATTGTGCTGATACGCCCACGTTAGGTGTGGGAGCCCGATTAACTCAGTGGTATGAACGAGGTTTGAGGAAACTAGTGAATACGCTTCGCTGGGGCAAACTGTACTTTGGCGGACACCGCAGATAATGGGGATGCAACTAGGATAATGAAACGGACTCTTGACTCTTTCAGTAGACGTCTTCGTTATTCAGACTCAGATTCACGATTGTCCTTTATTCATTCTAATTCTCATTGAATTCAACTCGGTTGACAAAGATAATTGATAAATTTGTATAATTTATGAATTGGTGTTTTGTCTCAGACAAGAACTACCGCATTCTTACAATGGTCAAATTTATATATTTTAAGTAAAACATCTCATGTGATTTTTACAACATCCTTAAACTAATGGTTCTACCCAGACACATTAATTTAATATCTTTTGGTACTTTACGAATTGTCCTAATGATTAATCTAATTAGAGAATTTCGTGATTTCCACATTTGTTTAATTCATGCAAAGAATTAAAAGAATAAAGTGTTTTGCCGCAGTAATTAAATAAGAATAATACCGCTACTGTTTACGTCTATTGACATTGATAATGTAAATAGAAACTTCAACTTGAATGCTTGTCTCAAAGTGCAGACACAGCGGTCAGACGTAAACATTAGTCATCATACATACACGCATGTATTATGTTGATGCATCACTCAGTTGAGCACGCTTCAGCACATTCTTGTTGACTTAATGCGACGCGAGCTAGACTCATTAAAATTATATTATTATATTATTACTCATGCATCTCTCATTCCCAGACGAATGATATATAAAATATAATTCTTTCTTAATCTCTACGAAGTTACACACGTTACATCTACAATACTTCAACATATGAAGAATACCTGTTACTACCTGTGTCTACCTGTATGACTAAATATGTGTGAATATTGTATGTTGTAATACCCTCCTAATTAACTTTTAATACAACTACAAGGAGTATAAAAAGGTAATTCTTATTCTTTACCATCTTAAAAATACATCTTATACATCAAGAAAAAATAAATAAAGAAAATAAACTTTAAAAATTTAATAATCCTCGTCATCAGGCATTTCCACATTCTTAAAAACTTGAAATTTTGCGAGAGGTGTTGACGTTGATGTTGGTGTTGGTGTGGATGTTGGTGGTCCCTGAATCTGTATGAGTACAGGTGCATTCGCCTTCGTTTCATCCCTTTTAAAACGGTCCATTTCTGCCAGGAACGTATCTCTCGTGAGTATCGAATTGTCATCCAGTGCTCCGCTCCTATCCAAATGCATAGTGCTGTGGCATCGGGTTGTCAAATTTTCATAAATACTCTCCGTCCTTCTGCTCCTCTGCTGGGGTATTGGTCTTTCTCCGTATAGATTCTGCAGCTCCATGTCTGCAACGTCTAGATTCTGCTTACTATGTACTCCCAGTACATGAGTCCAATTGTCATTTCTCCAACCTCGCTTCCAAAATGCGGCTGTGAGTTTCCACTTGAAATAAAACACGGTCATAGCCATACATATTGAAATAACAACAATAAGTATCAGGTACATATACCACGGAATCGAGGTGTCAATTTTCCATGACGATATGTCTATACTGTTATCTTCTTCAGTAAACGTCACGTTCAGCTTGCTGAGGTCCATCTTCAAGTTCATATGGTAGTTTAGCTGATCCACCAGCATGGGGTCCTCACGTTGACTAAAAATAAGTTCCAGTACTTCACCCTTATACGTTTCATTGTTTATTGTAAACGTGGTGGTAATCGGTAGTAGGAAGATTCCATCTGGGCAAGGGGTGGTTCTCTTGCTTCCCACTGTTATCTGCATACGTGGACAATAGATATGAAAATATTCATTATACGCTTTCACTTGAACTGCCTCCACGTCATCGTTTTCTGTACTATTCCGACAGTGCTGGAGAGTAAAGTGTTGATTTCCTCCTCCAAACGAATTCTTGGGCTTGCATCTCAGTCTGTTTGTGGCTGCGACTCGGTCCATGAAATTCCAGTCCAGTCCAGTGTCGTAAATGCAGTCTTCAGTTCTTGACAACAGTGCATTCTTCGGTCCAGTGTACTCCAGGTCACACGTCCGGTTTTCGGTTTTCATCATCAGCCTAAAAGGATCTGCCTCGACCAATGTCAAATTAGGGTTCACAAGGGGTACAATAAATTTTACCAACAAGTTGTCCATTTGTGCATCACTTTGACAGGATCGAAACTCAGCCAAATTCAGCGGGCAAAGTTCTCCACAGGGTAACGTAAAATTCAAGAAATCGAATAGTTCTTCATCCATGTGTCCTCTGCTCCATAGCCGTTTCGTGTGTCGGATAATCTCTCCACTCATCGTAAGTCTTGACACTAGGTAAGCTATGTCAAACTCTAACGATTGGATCTCATCAGGTAAGCGATTTGTCGCGCTCGCTATTTTGTTCACCTGAGTTGTTATCTTGTCCATATGGTCCTGGAAGAGTTGAAAATTCTTCGTCTCGTTCCGTATTTTCTTATCCAGGTTATTGAAGTGTGTGGCCAGCTCCTCGGTGTGCTGCCTATTCATCTCCGATTGATGTTCCGCCTGGTACGACATCCCAAGTCCAGCGCTCGTAAATACTGCCAGTGCTGTCATCACGACGTTAGTAAATACGAATCTCTTCTTCCTGGATGGTGTCATTGTCGTTGGACAAATTTTCTGCATCGGATGAAGGAAAGTCCTCTTATATTTATCTTGACATTTGTCATTCAAATTATTTCCATAACTTGCAATTGAAACATTTGGGTATCTCAATAAATGACATGGTGATATAAGGCGTATTTTCACATTGTAGGAGTTATATCCAGACAATGCCGGGTGTTCAGATCTTCTCCAGATCACCGGTCCTCCTTCATCGGTCTTCGGTGCTCCGCCACCGATAATCAGCATCAAGAAATACAGCAAACAGAAAAATAGTGGAAGTGTGTTGGTCGTCCTTCCGGAGTTAGATAGAGTCCTCTCTTCTTCCCTCCTTAAAGTAGGCAGTGGTACGGTGTGCCTTCTCCTCAAATTAGGCAAAGTCTCCGCATCCCTCCTCACTTTTGATACTTCCAGTCCATTTTTCGTGGTCCTCTAGTTGATCCTGAAAATTTTTCCAATCTTTCCATTGTGCCTTTTGGTGGTGGTGGTTACATCCCTCCTGTCATGCTCTCTAGAGCCAGCTCCAGAAAGTGCTCCAGGGTATTTTCCACGTACATTCCAAAGTGCTCGTCTGCTCGGCTCATGGGTAGTGGAGATCGCAGATAGCATCTTTTGCTTCTTAGCCATACCTCCCTCCTGGGCGGTATATGTACGTCCATGTGTTGTGCGCTCTTTTCCTCCTACTCCCTCCTGACTTCGTGCAGAGTGTAGAAAAGGAATTCTTTTTTCCTTCATCGTCCATCCCTCCTGAGTTTTATCAGCTCCAGCCAGAGACGAAGATGAGTTTTTCGTTGTGACTTCAATCAGGTCATCAAGATTAAAAATCGCTTCACTTCCTTCATCTTGGTTTATTTCTTCTTCAAGAGTAAAAGAGTTAGCAATTTCCATTATGTCCAGATTATATTGGTGCTCGGCTTCCTCCATTGCCTTGATATTTTCGGCCAGCTTCTGTTCTTTCTCCTGGATCATGGCTTCCAGTTTGTGGATTCGATTGTAGAAGTCTGCGTGTTCAGGAACTGCCGGTGTGATTACCTCAATTTTCTGGGCTTCCAATTTGGTTTGGTTTTGGTTGAAAATCTCCATCCATTTCTTTTTGGGCTTCTTGACATCCAGTTTCTTTTTCCAAGGAGTCCCTTTCCTTAGGGTAGTGCTGCTACTACAGTACCAACAGTCATCATAGTTAGTACTTCCATGGGAACATAAATCGAAACTCAACAGGTGATGTAGATGAGTCTCGTCTGTTTGCTTCGGTCTCCTCCGCCATTGGAGTTGTCCGTGTTCGGGTCGACGGTAGAATTCCAGATCTGGGTATTTTGCCTCCATCCTCTGCATTTCTTCATCTACTGGTGGAGTGGCCTTCGCTGGATGTGACGGATCCAAGTGCTGGTTCGCCTTGATCTTGTTATATATATCCAGTGCATTTCCTCCATCGAGTTGGACGTTGACCATATACACCTGGTATTCTGGTTCTTTCTTAGGTTCCTCTTTTTCTTCAGGTACTGTTGAGGATGAAATTTCCATTTTCTGATTCAGGTATAGTTTCCAGAGGATTGATTTTGATTGATTGTCCAATTTCCTTCTTTTTGGAGGATGTTCCTCCTCCACTGTCGGCAATCTTGGTCCGGAGTTCATCCATTTTTGTAGTACTGTGGTAGTTCTTCACACGTACTGAGAATGGCTTTTGCAATCCCATCCCTACCTTAATATTTGCGTAGGTTAATAGCAAACAGCTGTTTCGCTATTCTTACTTCCTGGTTAGATTTAAGTTGAGAACGAATGTACTTGTAGGCACGCTGTTCTTGCTGAAAGCGTCTCACCATTTCTTGACGATGTACAAAGGAAGTTGCGTCTTCTAGATCATCCAACATTTCTTCACCTTGAAGTCGTATTACTTGAGCGTGGATGTCCTTTTTTGTTTGATGGTGGTCAGCCTCACAGTCCCATTCATCCATGGATTCTGGTTCTGAATCTCCTACGGGTCTTACCATAAATGCCCGATACTCATTTCTTGGGTATACCATGTCCCAAGTTTCATCGAGTTCTTTCAACTGATCCTTATCCTTCAGGTTAGCAGGAAGTGTGATCCAGGTTGAATAGGCTCCGTTTTCTAAGCCAGAATTCTGGATATTCTGATCTAGTTGAGTAGATATAGCCCTTTTTTCTGTCTCTGTTGTATTTCGTAGTATGATGTGCCGAGCGCATTCATATTTTCTCGCGTACAGGTCATCCTTCCTTTTTTCCGAAACATATGGTGTGGTGACGTTGTTCAAGGATCCCAATTCATCCCAGTCATCGAGCGGTCTTCTCCAGTGTACTGGCATTGTTAGCCATGTTCGCTGAGTTCCCGATATGATACCATGCTTCTGGAAATTTTTATGGAGTATGGTGGTGTATTGTTGACGATCCTCAGGTTCCAGATGACTTAGTAAGAAGGTCCGGGCCTTACTCTTGAGGGCTTCTTTGGCTTCATTTAATAATAGCCACTTGAGATCTTCTAGTTTTGAGGCTAGTTCCAGAACGTCTTCGGTTTCTGACGGTAAGGTCCTTGGTTGGTGTCTTAGACTTCTGGCTCTGGTTCTTCGTTGTTTCATTCTGTACGAAACGTTCCGCACGTCGTCCTCGACTGTGTCGGTAGAGATATCTGAGTCCGTATCCGAAAAAGTCCATTTGACTGCATTCTTCACACGAGACTCCCGATTCCATTTCTTCATTTGTTGTACATGCGACTCTGCCCAGGATAATACTGCGTCTGGCAAATGTCCATATAGAGAAATAAAATTATCCATGCTTACTTTATTCTCTGCGGCTTGTTTTTCCTATTCCTTTTCTTCCGGATTCAGAAGTCTTTCCAGTTGGTTCGCCTTCTGCTTCCAGTAATCTGCCAAGGCGTCGAAAATAACTATACGTCCTTTCTGGTCAAAAGTGGGGCCCACGGACGGTTTTACTAGTTCGTCCCGGGTAATGGCTAGTGTAGAATTCTTGACTGTTTTTGGGGCTGAAGTTCCTTGAGTATGATTCTGTACTTGATCATCGGGAAATGTCTTCAGTCTAGCCTGTGGTGATGTGGTCGTACCCGAGTTCTTCGGGTAGACTCTGGCATTCTCAGTCGAAGTTGCTTGTGTAGGACTGGTGGAGAGCTGTTCTGTGTCTGAAGGATCCGATTCTTCTGGTGTTGCGGCGTCTCCCCGTGCTTCCGGAGTTTGGATGGGAGATGATGTCGATGCTAGTGGAGTGTAGGGGTTGATGGTAGCTGCTGCTTGACGAGCTCTTTCTGCTCTCATGGCCAGTACTCTGTTCCATTCTGCCCTTGTAATCCTCTGCCTCACCATGCCTGGTGGTAAAGTTGGTCGAACCGGCTGCTCCACTGGTACTTCCTCTTCTTCAGAGTCCGATTCGGAGTCCGAATCCGATATCCATCCAATCGGTACTTGTTCTTCCTCTACCCCCTTTGGTCTGAGAAGGTAGGCTGTCTGTTGTTCTTCTTCTTCATCTTCATCTTCATCTGATGGTGGGTAAGAGTCATAACCCGATTGCTCATCTTGTCCCTCCTCTTTTTGCGAGTTGGACTCCCAGTCGGATGACGAGTCTGATGAGGGTGAGTCAATCCTTGCCATGTTGGCGTAATTCGTTGTTTCTCGAGTGGTGCGGTTATGTGGGTCTTCGCTCTCGTCACTCTGGGTCCTCCGGTGGGCGGTGCCTAGGTGCAAACTTGTCTTCCATCAGGCATCGGTGGGAGTAGCGAATTGTGCTACTGCGTCCTCAAGGCTGTCATCTAGAGCAGCCAGGTTTGCTGAGTGAGTGGTCCTCCGACTTCTATCCTGTCTCTCCTCGCGGTCCTCCTGTTGGGGGCGAGTGCGGTGGGGCGAGCCCCTTCTCTTCTCATCACGGCTCCTAGGGGCGTTGTCTCGGCGGTCGTCATTGTCCCGAGTGTCTCTTCCTGTCTTGGAGCTTTCACGCCTAGATCTAGTATTACGTCTGCTACCTCTACCGCGTCCTCTCTGACTTGAATTGGACCAGAATCTGTGGCGAGTCCTATCCGGAGGCGGAATGCCCTCCAGATAATAGTAGCAATCACGTTTCATATGACCATAAATTTTACAATGATCACACGTACCTTCAAATTTCTGCGCCTTATGGGAGGGTCTTGGCACCTCCGGCGGTGGGGAGTTCTCGTTGTAACTCCGAAGATGACGTACTACTTCTTCCTCTTCATCGTCATCCCGATCGAATCTGCTGCGTCCATTTCTTTGGCGGCGTTCACGGGATCTTCCTCGTCCGCTTCCTCCAGTCTGTCCTCGCGAGTCCTCTCGAGCAAGGAACACTTGGGGCGGTTTGTAGGGCGTTCTTCCGATGGCTTTCTCTCGGTCTTCATCAGTCGCCTTGAGTAACTCCAACAAGGTAGTAGGTGTCTTCACCTGGGCTACTCTCCACATCTGCAAGAAACCGATGTATTCCTCGAATTCGGCTAACTTCTCAATGGTGAGTCCCATGACGGTGCTGTCTCCCATGGCTTCTCCCGCCCGGGTAAGGTGGTTGTTTACGGACATCAAGTCGACCATGTACTTATATCCCTCTCCCGCTTTCATCTTCAGCGAGAAGAACTTCCCTTGGAGCACATGCACGTCCTCTTCCTTCTTGGTGGAGTACATTTTCTTCAGCTCATCGAAGAGATCCTTGGCCTTCTGGAAGGAGCGAACCCTTGTAGCAATGTCCGGATGCAGTCCCCCTAGTATTGTTAGGCGGGTGCAGGAATTCGCGGCCTCCCAGTTCTGGATCGATAGCAGCTCATCTGGTGTGACTCTTGCTGCGTTGGCAGGCTCCGGCCGAGCCCACGTTTCGTCCAGTATTACTCCCAGATGCTGCATCTGGAGGGACATCTTCATCTCTTCCGCCCAGGCCGTATAGTCTGTAGACCTTTCCAGGCGCGGAAAGTCTGTGACGGGGCGTGTGTATACCATGGCTGTCGACATCTCAGCTTCCTTCTGCTGGTGGAGGGCGATGGTGTTCTCTGCTGCAGTTAGTCGAGTCACTAACTCTTCGTTCTCTAGCTGGAGACAAACGGTATCGGGACGCAGAGCTATTTGGCTTCTCAATGCGTCTATGCTTTCTCGATACTTAGCTTCTTTTTTAACGTAATGAGCTTTAAGTATTTCTACCTGTTCGTCCTGGTGTACTTGAGCGGCACGGATCAGTTCAGCTTCTCTGTCTGCCTACTTATCCTCTTCAGCCTCCTGTCGCTCCTTCGTCGGTGGACCTTTGGATCTGGTGGAGACACCTTTCTTCAGACTACTCTGCTTCAGCTGGCCAGTAAAAATCTATAAGATGGGCGAACGTTGGTCTTCCTTCTTGGTCTTGGAAACGGGTTTCTTCGGAACCTCTGGTTTCTGGTCAAAAGGGGCTTCGGTCTTCGGTGACAGTTCTGACATGGAAACTTCTTCTTCAGTATCAGCTTCACTTGGGTTGTTACACGGTACTATCTATCACTCCCTATTTAGTTACTAGTAGTGAGATATCTGTACTTTATTTAACGGTGCTTGGAAACTACTACGCGCTGGTAACGTCTTCAACTGCGTAGGTTCTACACTTATGCTTTGTGGCTAACTACTACTTGCTGGAATTCCCTCAACAACGTAGGATGCTTAAAGTCTTTAGATTGAAAATTACGGTCAAAAGGAGCTGGAATTGCCTCAACTACTAACTGTTGCCTAATTCTCACTTCACCCAATTATCTCAAGTCTAAACAATTGGTGGGAATGCTCTACACTCTGGTATTGCCTCAGTAGTGGAGTCTGTTGAATCGTAATCGGTCTCCTATTGCTTATCTGGTGTCTTAGGGGGAGATTACCAATCTATGGTCAATCTTGAAATCTGATATGTAACAAATATCAATTTCCGGTACTAGTTGTTGCCGCGTATATATACTGCTAAAAAACAATTTACTTTTAACGAAAAAGCTAAACTTGAATTTTAAACTAAAAACAGTAAATACTTTTCAAACTACGTTTCCCTTGTTCAAAATTTTGACAAAAAATTTACGTTACTTTTAAACCTCGTTAGAGCAAGTGCTGACAACGTGTTAAGGTTTTGAACTTTAACTTTGTATAAAATACTCGGGAAAAGTTAGGTAACCAGTAGACCTGTTCGGATTGTGCTGATACGCCCACGTTAGGTGTGGGAGCCCGATTAACTCAGTGGTATGAACGAGGTTTGAGGAAACTAGTGAATACGCTTCGCTGGGGCAAACTGTACTTTGGCGGACACCGCAGATAATGGGGATGCAACTAGGATAATGAAACGGACTCTTGACTCTTTCAGTAGACGTCTTCGTTATTCAGACTCAGATTCACGATTGTCCTTTATTCATTCTAATTCTCATTGAATTCAACTCGGTTGACAAAGATAATTGATAAATTTGTATAATTTATGAATTGGTGTTTTGTCTCAGACAAGAACTACCGCATTCTTACAATGGTCAAATTTATATATTTTAAGTAAAACATCTCATGTGATTTTTACAACATCCTTAAACTAATGGTTCTACCCAGACACATTAATTTAATATCTTTTGGTACTTTACGAATTGTCCTAATGATTAATCTAATTAGAGAATTTCGTGATTTCCACATTTGTTTAATTCATGCAAAGAATTAAAAGAATAAAGTGTTTTGCCGCAGTAATTAAATAAGAATAATACCGCTACTGTTTACGTCTATTGACATTGATAATGTAAATAGAAACTTCAACTTGAATGCTTGTCTCAAAGTGCAGACACAGCGGTCAGACGTAAACATTAGTCATCATACATACACGCATGTATTATGTTGATGCATCACTCAGTTGAGCACGCTTCAGCACATTCTTGTTGACTTAATGCGACGCGAGCTAGACTCATTAAAATTATATTATTATATTATTACTCATGCATCTCTCATTCCCAGACGAATGATATATAAAATATAATTCTTTCTTAATCTCTACGAAGTTACACACGTTACATCTACAATACTTCAACATATGAAGAATACCTGTCACTACCTGTGTCTACCTGTATGACTAAATATGTGTGAATATTGTATGTTGTAATAATTAAAGTTACTTGAAAGACTGTAATATTTCTAATTAATAGGAAATTTCTTGCAACCTAACCTAATTACTAAATTGCTTACACTTTTAGCAGGACTCAAGCTTCAAAAATCATTAGCAGCCAACAAATATTCATAGATATTCATTGGCATTGTTATATTGCCCGTACATACCTCTTTCGCCAATTGGACCATAGCAAAAATAAATATGTACTTACTTGGAGCTAACATTTAATTTCGTTTTGGGATAAAATACATTTTATATTTAATAGGATTAAACAACAACAACGTAAAGTACTTGACATTTTGGTATATAAGTAAATTACTCAAGTACCGATGTCGATGCCGATTGCCGATTCCAATATCTAAATGCCACGAATTAGAGTGATATATTATTTCTAAGCAGTAATTCATAGAGTTATTATCATAAATTGTAAATGGGCGGTGGTTCGAATGAAGCAGTTAGTTGTCCATGGTAAACAACATAATAGGCCTCATTATTTTTACATACTATGGCGAAAGTGTTTATTGGCAAAACTTAACTGGGTTGTATTTTCTTTAAGGATGAACACAGCTCAGTATAATTACATGTATTTATTTATCACCTTTCAATAATCTATTGGAGTCAGTAATTGTAACCCACATTCACAGTAATGTCGTTTAGCGACACTTATGTCTTATGTTAAAACTTTAAATTGTTTACGAAAACGACAAAAGTAGGAAACAATTATCGGGAAAGCCTTACTATCGTTTACCTTGTGTAATGTTCAGTTTTGCTACCATAACAAATTACAATATGTTACAAAAACAGGAAATATCGCTTGGTCATTCAATAGGAGAGGGTGGATTTGTAAGGTTTGTTAAATAAATATTGTAAGTAATAACAACCTACAAAGCCAAACGCCTGCCGTCCCTGTCTGTCATAGTTCAGCATGTCGCAACGTTCAATTCTGCCGCCAAGTGCTCTTGCCTACCTAGGCAAGATTATTGACCTTGGTGGAAGACTGAATATAATGCCGTACACTTGGGACAGGAAGACAAGTAGAGCTCAATTTAAAAATCTGAAGAAAACAAAATCCTTGTATTTCGCGCTATTGTCACTCGTACTACTCTATCAAGTGTTTCTAATATGGCAGTGCGCAGTGATTGTGCGCAGTGGAAAGGAGAGCCTACAGAGAAAGTTTCGAGCTTGCTACAAGACGTTGGTCTACATCAACGTAAATGTACAACACTTGGTCACAGTCATAGGGTATGGGGAACTCCACCATCTTATAAACAGTTTTATGACCGTCACTCAAAGTATCAACGGTAAATAAAAATAAAATTCTTAAAACTTGTTGTTTGAAAACCCCATTTAAATAAATAAGAAAAAAAGGAATTTCAAAATGTTGCTTTGTCCTTTGTTATTTGAAAAGGCATTTCTAAACATTGTTTGTTGACCCTAATGCAGAACGCTACGGGCCAATCAGGATTGACAGTGAGAAAAAAATTCTTCGATTAATGAAAACATCTTCTTTCGTTATTTGTCTGTCGGCGTCAAGTGCACTAGGTGTGTTTTTTGCTCCTGAGTCTCCAACATTGTTTACGTCATTATTTGAAAATCCATCAAATTTGAATTTCGCGGTCAAATTGCTGATTGGAAGTATCCACGTTGTCATCAACGTGTTTCACATGTACCCGATTGTCCTCAACTGCTGCATTCTACTCTGCTACGTGTACACTGTTATTCCTGTAGTACGTCGATTCCGGTACGCTCATTAACTATACCAACTCCTTTAATGTAAATGTATTACAGTAGCGGGGATGAGGTTCGTATGAAGCACCTGTGGAGTGAAAGGTACTAATTGACAAAAAAAAAATTTAGAATTTATTAATTTTCTAGTGTGAGCAGGAACGATGACAAACCATTTAAAATGGAACAAGTTAAATACACCCAGCTCACGATTCTTCAAAACAATTTCAACCGCATCTACAGCACGTGGACGATTGGGATGGAAGTGTTCGTGATTTACGTCGTGGTCTTTAATATATTCCAGGCTGTTATATTTGCAAGTCTTCGAGCGCTTATCATAGCATTTGCATCTTGCCTTGTGTTCTTCACAATGATCACTGAATTCTCAAATGTAAATAAGGAAAGCCTGGTCACTCTTGAGTCGTGGAAACGAATTGTGAGACCTGATTGGTTCCTCAAGTACAGACGAGCCTGCAAGCCACTCTCTGTTACTATTGGCTCGTTTTATTTTGCTGATAGAGGGCTCCCTCTCACGTTTATGACCATTATTTGTACAAACGCTGCAAATCTTATTGTAGCATTTCGCAAGTAGGATATTTTGCGTGTTGTAAAATAACAAATTTATTGATATTGTAGTTTATTGATAACTCAAGGTAATATTTACAAAATAACGTGATTAGTTCTAAATACCATCAATGATATCGTCAGTGAAGAACCAAAATGACCCATATCCAATTTAAACTAGAATTAAATGGAGCTATGTCAAAAACAAAATAAGAAACATGCGTAAAATGTTAATTACGAGTTTTTAAAAAGTGTAAACTGTTCTATTTGCATGTTTTTGAAAAGTGCAAAATATTCTATTTAAACGCTTTTAAGATGTTTCAATATTTTTGTAGATAGAGGATTTTGTTTTTAGCTACAAATGGATATGGGTCATTTTAGCTCTTCACTGACGATATGTTAGTTTTTTGTCTGTACAGCATTATAACAATCCAATTTCAGTTTAAATTGAAAAATAATAACTCACACTACGTACAATAATATTATCACGAAAAAAATAAACCTCTTAAATTGTATAATTACAATTGATTGATAAAAGTTGCCTTTTTTAATCCCAAGTGATACTATTTTTAGCACTTGCCGTCAGTTACTGCCAACAACGTGATTAATGTAATTTATTGGCAGACCCTTTATTCATACGAGCGGAAGTTTGAAAACATATTTTTGTAACTTTTTCCTTGTGTTCTCTGTTGTTGACTTAATAAAATAAATACCAACAGCAGTATCTCTTGGAACCTTTAAAATAAAAATAAAAATTAAATGACTTACTCATTCATTAACTGCCCAGTAGTTTACAAAATATGAATGACCTAATGAGGAAAAAAGATAATAAATTAGTAGCAAATTTTTGTAGCCGTTTCTATTAGGGTTTAACTAATAATTCTATATGCACCTTCAAAGAATTGGGATACAAAATAATTGTATGTCTCAACTTCAGTGGTCAGTGGCCCATCCCTTTGATCGATTTAATTCAAATAAAACTGAATTACGACTGCGACTGAGACAGTGACAGTGACAGTAGTAGACTGTGAAGAACACCGTTTTATAAGGACTTTAATTTAATCTGACTTTCCAATTCAAGCAAAGCTTTAAAATGACGTCGTTTCGAATTCTTCTCCTTTTTCTAACTTTTCTCTCTGTCATAATGTACATCACTGGCCAATACATTGAGGAAGAGGAGGAGTCTGAGAGCGATGAAAGCGAAGGGGAGGAGGAAGAGGAGGAGTTTACAGAAAAGTTGAAAAAACTTTTAGACATTTTTGGATCTGCTATAAATGGTAAGAGAATAGCCGACCCAAATAATTTCTTTATTCTAAATGATCAATTTTGCAATGTTGTGTTGCCTTGGAAAAAAAATTATCTTGTCTGTCCCTAGTCATTCTTATTCTTAATTTTGTAATATTATGATAATTACATTCACTCACAGAAACACTCCGCCCTCATTTTAACTGTTCCTCAGAAGCAGCCATTGATATGGAAAACTGCGCTGTTGAATTCGCAAATACCTTCGCATTTGAAGAAAACGATGTGACAGAGAAAGACCTTTGCAGGTTACAAGTTAAACTTAAAATCATAACCATTCCTATTATTGTGTCTCCATTATAACTAAGGGCTTGATTAGTATTTGATATTTAATATACAGTTGAGTCTCGATTTACCGGCCTTCCCAACACCGGCAATCTCGATGTACCGGATAATTTTATAGTCCCCGTCAAAAGCCCTATACTTTATACAGTAATTTACTCCGATATACCGGCATTCGATTTAACGGAAATCCGGTAGACAACACGGTCCCCACATTGTATGTAACATGCATATCACCCCTTTTATACCGGCCAAACTTTTCTATTACTCTACTACTTTTAGAAATCATGACTTGTCATTAAGCAATTCTGCTCTTCCAATTGCGGGTTTTTCAAAAATTCAATGTAAAACAACGATAATTGTAAATTGTACGCAATCATATGAGCACAAAAGTCAAGTCGTATATTTACTCTGTTACTGCATTTTTATTATGTCCATAACATTACGGGCGTGGTCAGGAATTATCGGTTCATCAGACAAGAGTCTGAATTGTTGCTTTTTATTGTGATCATTTTTAAACTGGGCAGTAGTCACGGCAAAAGCTTATTGTACAAGAAATGTGCTAAAATTAAAAGATTAAGTAATTATCATTAAGGAAGTTGATAATGGCAAAGCGGCAAAGCCCAAGTTTAAACCGTTCAGGGAATTTCGCATTTACAAAACAAATTGGCATTCTAGCTTTTGCAGCTCTTAATCAATTAAGTTGAGGCAATTTACAATTACAGAATTTTAAATATCAAATTCAGGACGATTGGAATTGCAATGAAATGTTTGTCCATGAAAATTTTAACAAAAAATAAACTGTTTTAAATTTTCAAATAAAATAATCGTATAACGGCCAGAGGCCGGTATATCGGATTAACGGCCTACTTTTATACCGGCCAAAATATGTGAGGCCCCTCAGAAGCCGGTAAATCGAGACTCCACTGTACATGGAACATAAATATAATAAATATTTTTTTAATCGGACACGCAGAATAGGTAAGAATTTTCTGCATTGCTTTGATGTTGGATTTGGACGGTGCAACTCTGTCAATATTTTAGCTGCTCGGACTAAATACCGACAAGATGTGGTAGAAGCTGTTCAGCCAGAGCCAGAGGTAGGAAATTGTACACAATTTCTTCTACCTGTTTTAACTACAACTCGGATTTTATTAGAAATTAAGACAACTCTCATCTACTCATCAACCACAGACATGACTCACACTTTGAATTCAGATAGTTCTACAAAAACGATGGTGAAGCCAAAGAATGCAACATCCAGAGCTGGACAAATCAATGTATATGGAATGAAATCAATCTCGCCATCTGCATCCTCTCCATCATTTCATTCCTACTCACTTTTTATCGCTGTTGATTCTTATTTATCATTTTTATTTTATTTATTCAATTGTTATTTTTTCAATCTTTAATAATTATATATATCATAGGAATAGAAAAGTCATCCATTTTCAACTACATATACTTTTTTGTATTGATGATAATAAAACAGTGATGCAATTTAATTTCAGTGAATCTGCCGTAGAGCACAGCAACTGTAATTGAGTAATTAATTAATGATATTTTTATAATTTTAAAAATTAAAACATTTTTAACTTTTAAACTTTTTCTTGCATAAAAAACATTAACACACTAAATTATCTTCTACAAAATACGAAAACACTCAAAAACCAAATTCAGATCAAAAATGCCTGTTTTAGGTGGACTTATCCTATTTTGAAAATTAAAAATCATTTAATGGACTTAAATCCCGTTTTGCTAAAAAGCTATAAATTTTGGCAATTTTTAAAAATTACTTTGATTCAACTTTAACACATACCATTTAATGCAGTAACGTATCCAGTTAAATAGAACAAATAACACAATTTTAAATAAAACAAAAAATAAGCTTATCTTTGTTTTCCCGGAAAACTCTTTACATTCAGCTGAATGTACAACTCTTGGTCATATGGTCAACGTACATCATCTTAATTACTGTTTGATGACAATCACTCAAAGTATCAAGGGTAATTAATCACGTTTGATAGGCTCTTACGAGGGTATGGTTTTACAGGGTGCCCGCAAATTTCAAAAACGACTACCAGTCACAAAAATTAGGCTAGTTTCAAATAGCACAGATCCAAAGCAGCTCTATTTTATTTGATTTCTCAGCTCTGTCACGTTATCAGTAATTATATTTCTGGACAAGGATTGCGCTGAAAAAAAAATCGATCTGAAAAAATTCAGAACACTAAGTTTGATATAATTAATTGTGACTTACCTCCAATTATACGAAAATCATTAACTGACTATAATCTTCTCCATTAACACTTTCTACTGACAGTTAACATATACTGGAACCAATGGACGACTTTGACGTACAAAGTATAGCCATACTTATGTTTCGTAATTATTATTAATGAGTCGAGCAAAATATTTTTTGTGATTGTCTAATTTGGTATGATTTTATCTTTGTCTGAAGTTAATTGTAGCTTATAAAAATCAACAACAACTACATACTTCACTTGACACATTGTTTTGTCAGTAAATTATTTAAGTATCGATGTCAGTGTCAATGTCATTGCTGAAAGCCATAGTAAGACAAAACAAAAGTGACCTGGCTGTTTTCGTTCACGACCGGCCTCCCGGTCCACAAAACCAAAAAATGTTGGGCTCTACCCAGGCTCACTCAATTTTCCTCTGGACTCATTTGGACTCATGCCATGAGCCCATATTGAGGGCTCAAGGGTTTTTCGTTTCCGTAATAGGGTATTGAGTCCGACTTATTCAAAAGTGACCGTCTGGCTCATTTTGGACTCAGTACTGTCTTCCAAAAAAATATCACTGAGTACTGCAAACTGCAAACTGCAATTGGTACTGGCACTGGCACTGGCACTGGTGACGGTTACTGTACTGCTAGTAATATTTAAATTGAAGCAGTGGCTTGTGATGTGACTTATGGTTTGTAAGCAGCGTAAGGAGTGTCAGTGTCAAGTAGCAAATGGCAAATGGTGTTGAAACTTGAGCTGATGTGAACCGTGAGACCGTGACAATTAACTATTTTAAAATAAAAATAATTGTGTTATTTTAGGTAAATTTTAACTACTAATTAAATGTCTGATCAGGATTACATTTTTAACAATACTTTAGACAGTTCAGATATTTTTGACGTTTCTGCAATCACAGGGCTAGATTTAGATCTATCTAGCAGTTCAGATATTATACCTGGCGGGATTCGGGGGTTTGACAATATTGATAATGAAGCCGAATATTAATAGCAAACAAACTGATTTTATATTTTCATCTGAAGATAATAACAGTAGAAGTATGACTACCAGAAGTACGAAAAGCAGGAGTATTGGTCTGAAATTTCATGAAAGTGATAAAAGGAGCTCAATGTTTGGTGCTCGACGCAATTTATTTAATAATGCAACAAACATGAGCATTATTGCCCACAACGGAAGTCAAGAATCCCTGTCGGTGTCTCTACAGGAAGCAAGCAAAATTAACGAAGTTAGTATAGCCTAAAAATAAAAAAATACCAATGAAAATTATCCAAAAACAGTTTGATTATACGAAACAAGGTTTTTATTTGTGTAAAGTTGAAGGTTGTATGTGTGCTGTAAAGCACGCACAGTCTCTGCGTCGACACTGGTTTACTCATGTGCTTCAAGAGAAAGACGACGACATGAATTCTGACGATGGCGATGGCTTAGATAGCTACACTAGTGTAAACACCACGCACACTAAGACTAAGACTGGCTTGCACAGCCACAATAATTCCAGGGACAGTTATAATTATGATTTAGATTTAAGTTTTGGGTCTGATTCAGACTCAGATGACTCAGAGTCATACCAGTCCTACCAGAGAGCTGAAACTGAAAGTAATGAGAGGTTAAAACGAAGACAGGCACAGGAAGGCTTGAAAAAGTATTTGTCACAGAAAAAATTAATTTTGGACTGATTTAGTACTGTATATAGTTATAAATGTATCTGCACTAATTGTAAATATTTTCGAGTTATGTATTTTGTGTAATTTATTTTATACTTTAATTATTTATATTTACAATTAATAAATGTATCTGCACTACTTGTAAATATTTTCACGTTATGTATTTTGTGTAATATATTTTATAATATAATTATTTATATTTACGATTAATTGTATTTCATTAAAAGTCAAGATTTTACTTATTTGCTTGACATTTCATTACATTTAAATGTTTTTTGTTATTCATATTATCTAATATAATTTAATTAATTGTACTAAATAAAAACATAAAATAAATCAAAATGTTCAATTTGTAATTGATGATTCAGTTTTGGTGTTGATTCCGTTCACACTAGTAATAGTAATACTATTTTATTTTATTATACATTTTTTATAGGTAGGTAGTAGTGGGTACAAATTACTTTTAGTATCTGAGGGGTCGGCTCATTTGTGAGGGAAAGAGGTGGAAATTTTTCGTCGGACTCACTGTGAGGCCCATGGGCTCCTGAAGGACTTAAAAAACGAACGAACTCGAACGGCACTTTTTTCATCGGGCTCACTCAAGGCTCAAAATTTTTAGTTTTTTTAAAAATAAGTGACTACCGTTCACAAGTATTTTCACAAGCAAAAGTGACCGACTGTCTTACTATGCTGAAAGCCGCAAATTAAGTGTAATTACAGTTTATTTATGAAAAATAAATCACCTAGTCACTACCATCAATATTTCTTGGCAGGTAATGCGGAGCGAACGTAGAATTTGCCTATTCAGATTTGCTATCATAGACTATTATAATAATACAGAAATAGAATTCCTTCAACACAGTTGACAGTAAATAATACGCCTACCCTCAGTCCGCTAAAGATAAGCATGGCTTCACTATCAATTCTGCCACCCAAAGCTCTTGCCTACTTAGGCAGGATTATTGACCTTGGTGGAAAACTGAAAGTGATGCCGTACACTTGGGATAAAAATACAAATAGAGTTCAATTTAAAAATTTAAAGCAAACAAAAGTCTTGTATTTCGCGCTATTATCCCTCGTACTACTCTACCAAGTGTTTCTAATATGGCAGTGCACAGTCTTTGTGCGCAGTGGAAAGGAGAGTCTACAGACCAAATTTCATGCTTGCTACAAGACTTTGGTCTACATTAACGTAAATGTACAGCACTTGGTCACAGTCCAAGGATATGGCGAACTCCATCATCTTATAAACAGTTTCATGAGCGTCACTCAAAGTATCAATGGTAATAAATCATGATTGATAGACACTCACAAGGAAATGACACGCGACTTGATACACCAAGATGTCAAAGAGACACATTTATAAATTTAAGTTACTATTAAATAGCACAGATTCAAACTAACTCAAGTGCATTTTGCGTTGCTTGGTCACAGTGACCCGCCTAATTTCAACAAATTCAAATTTTGGTACTTTGCCGTCATATAATGTTTGTAGTTTTTATCCAATTTTGATAAAATTGGAGTTTTTTGATCCTTAGTCTGTTTTATATTTAATTTCATGATTTTGAAAAATTTAATCTTTTTACGTTTTTGAAAAATAGGGTTTACAAATTGGGCCTCAAAAATATGCATTTTTTTATTTATTCTTTACAAAATTGAAAATTTTCGATTTTTTATAAATCTTGTTAATTTTTAGAGAACATACTGAGGACCTAAGGATCATGAAAAATTAAATTTTATCAAAACCAGATGAGAACTTACAGAGTTATAGTATCAACATTTGAATTGTGTTCAACTTTAGTGGGTCACTGTGACCAAACAACGCAAAATTTAAAAGGTTTGATTTTTATGCTCGAATAAAATAATGTTAAAATTTGGGCCTTAAACAAATATTTTTTCTTGATTTAAACTAAAATCAAACAATATTACCAAATCCTGTAATTTATTTTTAAAAAATTGATTAAATATTTAAAAACATACAATTCTAATAAAATAGAATAATTATTGCAGAAGTCAAGAGGCGTTTACAAACAGTAAGATAGAGGGTCTAAGTATAATAAAACAACTAATTAAAACTAAACAAACTTAGAAAAAACGTTAGCTTACAATTTTGCGTTGTCCCTTGCTAGTTAAAATAACTTTCTTAAACAGCTGTTTTGGCTTTATTGTAGAACGCCACGGACCTATCAGGATTGACAGTGAGAAAAAAATTCTTCGATTAATGAAAACATCCTCTTTTGTTATTTGTCTGTCGGCTTCAAGTGCACTAGGTGTGTTTTTTGCCCCTGAGTCTCCAACATTGTTCACGTCAATATTTGAAAATCCCTTAAATTTAAATTTCGCAGTAAAATTGTTGATTGGAAGTATCCATGTTGTCATCAACGTGTTTCACATGTATCCCATTGTCCTCAACTGCTGTATTCTACTCTGCTACGTGTACACAGTTATTCCTGTCGTACGTCGATTTCGGTACGCTTACCTACTATACCAATAACTATTATTATTACTTTAACTTTAATGTATTACAGTAGCGTGGATAAGGTCAGTATGAAGTAATTACCTGTAGAATGATAGGTACTAATTGAAAAAAGAAATTTTTGGAATTTATTAATTTTCTAGTGTGAGCAAGACCGATGACAAACCATTTGTTATGGAACAAGTTAAATTTTACACCCAGCTTACGATCCTTCAAAACAATTTCAACCGCATCTACAGCACGTGGACGATTGGGATGGAAGTTTTCGTGATTTACGTCGTGGTCTTTAATATATTCCAGGCTGTTATATTTGCGAGTCTTCGAGCACTGATCATGGCATTCGCATCTTGCCTTGTGTTCTTCACAATGATCACGGAATTTTCAAATGTAAACAAGGAGAGCTTGGTCACTCTTGAGTCGTGGAAAAGAATTGTGAGACCAGATTGGTTCCTGAAATACAGACGAGCCTCAAAGCCACTCTCTGTCACGATTGGCTCCTTCTATTTTGCTGATAGAGGGCTCCCTCTCACGTTTATGACCATTATTTTTACAAATGCTGCAAATCTCATTGTGGCATTTCGTAAATAATATATTAGCGTGATTTTAAATATCAAACAGTTTAAGCTGCAAATTAAAGTTATAACTAATTATGCTCATTCATTAATTCTATATCATTAGTAACCCTATTAGAAACGTCACAAATTATAATTAGACGAATTAGAATGGTCGTTCAGCTATTACACCTCCTTGAATGACACTAAAATTTGTAATTAATGTAGGGCCAATTAGAAAGTGACCATGATGTCCTACAACCACAAACATTCGCAACATCTTGAAACTTGAGCCAATCGCGTCTTGTATTTAATTGTACGAAAATCATTAACTGTCTATAAGCTCATCGATAATTATTGTCATATTTCGCATTGTGCCGCACCTACTCTACTGCCAATAGACCAATAGCAAAAATAAAGAACAATTTCGAGCAAAACATCAGGTATACTCACGAATATTATTTAATAATTATTAACAAGTTGAGCAAAATATGGTTAATAATGGTCTAGTTTAGTATAATTTTGCCTTTACATAAAGTTAATTGTACCTCATACAGTTTAACAAGTACAATCTACATAACTTTACATATTGTATTGTTAGTAAAATACAAAAGTGGGAATGTCAATGCCGCTGTCCATGCTGAAAGCCACAAATTAGATTGACAGATTATTTCTGAACAATAAATAACCCAGTTATTACTTAAATTCTACCTGACAAGTAGTGAAAAGGTTGCCAAATTATTTTTAATAACTGCCACAAGCCAATATGATAATTATGAATTAGAATTTGTTTTACACAGTAAATAACGTAATAAACCAATTAATTTATTTATTTGTTGGCAAAATATGGCTTAGTTAAGTTTATATCCTTTAGGACATTACGAATACATAATAGATGTCACCTTGGAGCATTGTATCGGAAAACGTGATTCCTATTTATATTTATGGTAGAGGTGTTTAGCGTCCCTAATTTTGAAACTTTAACTTGTTTACGACAAAAGCAGTAAATATGTATCTAACAAGCCTGGCTATTGTTTTTTTAAGGATTTTCTGCTTTTGTTTTAGACGATTATTTAAAATTTTATAAAACAGAAATATTGTAAAGCCATTTCACAGAATTATGTGGATTTGAAACGCATGGTAAATTACTATCGTAGGCAACTACCAATTGACACTAAAATACGGTAAAATACCGCTGCCGTTCGTCCGCTACAGTCTACAGTTTAGCTGTTAGCATGTCTCAACCGTCAATTCTGCCACCCAGTGCTCCTGCCTATTTGAGCTGGATTATTGATCTTGGTGAGAAACTTTTGAGAAGTTTTAAGCGCACAAAAGTCTTGTATTTTGCGCTGTTGTACCTTGTACCACTCTACTAAGTATTTAAAGTATGGCAGTGCGCAGAAAGTGTGCGCAATGGGAAAGAGACACTACAGACAAAGTTTTGAATTTGCCACAAGACATTGATCTACACTAATATAAATGTCCAGCACTTAGAGTCACAGTTCAAGAATATGGTAAACTCTATCATCTTATAAACAGTTTCCTGACCGTTACTTAAAGTATCAACGGTAAGTAATTAGAATTAGAATTTTTAAGAGTAGCTAAAGTGACATTTAAGAAATTGCTTGTGGGTTCCTGTGCAAAACGCTACGGACCAACCAGGATTGACCGTGGAAACAAAATTCTTCGATTAATGAAAACAGCCTCATTTGTGATTTGCCTGTCGGCTTCAAATGCACTCGGTGTGTTTTTTGCCACAAAGTCCAAAAAATTGCTCACCTCAATATTTAAATAGGGAGTAGTGCCGTAATATTGTGAATTGTTATTGTTATTGTTAGGTATTTAGAATCACAATAACAATTTAATATTATTATTGTAAATACAATGAAAATTTCATAAAAATATATTGTTATTGTGAATAAAAATAACAATAACTATTACAATTTGTTATTTAAGAAGATAATAAATGCCAGACGGTAGAACAAAACGCTTATTTTCTAATGATGTAGGTTTCCTGCTGGCTACTAAATAAATTTAAATAATACTATTTTTTTCTATTTTTATTTTGTAACTGATGTGACCTTACGATGGAATGCTTTAAATTAGTTAATATGTTTCGTTTTTATTCATTTATGTATGTATGTAAATCGGTGATTTAGTTGATTGATTGTCAAGAATGCATTGAAATATGTTGATGCATTAATATAAAAAGTGAAGCAGATTTTTTAAGAGCGTAGTTTCGTAAAGCAAATATGTAATTTCCATCACATTTTCCTTATTTTTCCTGCAATTCAAAACTAGCATAGAATTCATACATATATAACAGTAACAGAAATGATCAGGACTATTTAGTCCCTTAAAGTTAAATATTGCTGTATGTGTCATAGTGGTATTAGACATAACATCTGAAAACATAAAACTATTATAAACTATAAGTTATAACTAGTTTTCACTAGCTGGCACTGGTAACTAGTAATAATAAGCTGAATTTGAATTTATTTAGTAAAAAAAACCATTTTCAAAAAATAAAAGTAATTGACTTGCAGTCAACATGCAAATAATAGCAACACTCCAGAGCATGGTCATAGTCAGGGGGTTTATAAAGGACAAGGTCAGTTTAGTCAACGAGGTGGTGAGTTCGAAGACAGTCCAGTACATAGTCGGCGTAGAAATATTACTAATATTCAGAATCATTTCAGGTCCATCAATAATAATGACAATATTAACAATAGAAACAATAATTATCAGGAAGTGAAGCCTCTTAAAACGTCAAAGAAAAAGGTTGTAGTGAGAGTAAACATTTTAAGAGAAGTCATGGTAATAATGGTGTTGGTGCTGCGGGTACTGCTGGCGATCTAAAAATACAAGATGGCTTGAACACATTAGAATAACACATTTATCGGGAAACATATGAACAAATCATCATGTTAAATGCATATTAGGCCCACGAACGTCAAGTGGATTGTACCACAATTTTTCACTCGATCAAAATTCAGGTGCCAGGCCACTTGCAGAATTCAAGCTTCCGGTAGGTGCAGAAAATTGTCAGCTTTCAAATAGATTGCAGTATTTTGTATCGGGTGAGTTACACTTTTACCTGACAACCGTTATTTAGATTGGTCTGAATTTTGTCGGCCGTCAGTTGTCTTGTAGTTCCCGTGCATACACTGCCTGCGTAGTGCATACACTGCCTGAATAATGCATACGCATGCATGCACGTTCTGTGTTAAATCCTCCATGCCATGGGTTTGTACACCACTTGCAAAATATTTTTTGAAACTTCAAAATGTTCAATTCACATATTTTGAAAAATTTTAGCAGCAACTGCTGCCTGCGCTGGCCGCATTGTCCGGCCCTGTGCTGAAAGACAATGGCGTTCAAGTGCTCAAGTGAATACATACGTGTCTAATATTCAATAGAAATCAGAGATTCTACAACGTCAATATCCAAATATTGCGATAGTGGTAATACAAGGGTACTATGTACGTACGCGTGAAATGCAAAGTCGAGATTACATAGGGCGATTAAATAAGTTTTATTTCATTCAAATTCCTCTACACACAAACACTAAATCTCCATCCATCTCCATCTTCACTGTACTGTACAAAAGCAAAAACGGAAAAAGGCTACGACTGCACACGTGTAAATGTTTATTTTTACACACTACCACCACAGTAACGAGCTAATTTAGTAATAAATAAAAGAAACTATTAAATATAATATTTATAATCTTTGAGTTGTTGAACTTTTGAGTTTTTTCCGATATAGTGTAGAGTTCATATTTAGGATAGTTACATGTGGCCGTGTATATGACTATGCATTTCTTTAGCATAGAAATAAAAGTATTTTGCACTCAAATCAAATCAGTCCTCGTCAATTTCAATTATCTCACTAATGAGATATAACTTAATATTAGGCCCATTCATGCCAAACAAAAACACCATAACTTTGGGATGAATCTTAATTCTCTCGCTCACGACAGTACATACACTAATATCTATCTACATACTATGCGTATAAGTTCATACATTTACGTAGGTAGGTATCACATCCGCATATTGGCGTATTGTGTATCATATCGTTACTGTAGATGCAAAGTGGCCGTTCTCCAAACGCAGGTAAAAGTAAAGTGGCCGTTCTCTATCCTTTACTAAACGCAAAGTGGCCGGTCTCCAGTTTTATCCTGTTTGAACAAGATTGGAATTGTACAATTGTAAAATTGTTTGTACAATTGTACAATTTCCCGAGTGTTCACAGGCTAACACGTGGATTCATTCAAAACAAGGCATGTCGTCATCCAAATGGACCAATGCTTTTAAAATAGTTAGTAATGTTATGCTTAAGTTAATCCCGCGACCTGACCAAGGATCATTCCGCTGCCGCCATGGCTGTAGCGAGACTGAAACATTAGGGCATATCTATGGAAAGTTCTCCCGGGGGGAGTTGATTTTAAATAACAGACATCATGCAGTAAGGCGTTTGATTGAAAATGCAATAAAGATATCCGGATGGAAAGTTCTGCAAGAGGTTGAATGTACCGGCGATGGTTTGAGAAGAGTCGTTATTATTGCTTATAATCAAAGCTCTAAGTAGGGCTTAATCCTAGATCCCACTGTTAGAATGGACCAGAACGACACTTAACAGGCTGAAGCAGTGAAAACGGAGAAAAAAACTATTTATGATCTCTGCATTCCATATTTTAAACATAAACTTGGGTTAAGTGAAATTGAGGCGATAGGACTTTATATCGGAGCTCGCGGTACGATTAATAATTTTTTTCTTGATTTTATGAAATCTCAAGCATTATCTTCTTTTCTTGTTGAAGATATTGCCACAACAGTCCTAAAAAAATTGGTGCAGATTTGTAAACACCATTATTTGTACTCTGCAGTTACTGATATATCTAATTTGGAACATTTAATATGAATTATACTCAGTATTTCCTAAGCAATATTTAATATTTATCGAATGTTTGTACCGTATACTGAATCTATTAGGCTACCCTCGATGGAGGTCAGTTTCATATTTGTTCTTTTGAATAAACTTATCTTTTCTTCCATTAAAAATTGCTGATGGGTAGTCTCCATATAGTCATCAACGTGTGTCACATGCATCCCATGGTCTCCTCAACTGCTGTATTTTACTCTGCTACGTCTACACAGTTGTTCCTGCTCATCGATTTTGGTACGATTTATGTACTTATGTTTAATGTTTTGCAAGGCAGCCGTGCGCAATTCAAAAGAATAGCATTTGCCCATGCAACAACTTATTCATGAGTTACAATAAACATTCAAATAAATTTAAATATAGAATTCCACTGTGAATCAACTTATTTTTTGTAAAACAATTCCATAACACAGCAAAAACTGAAATTAAATTGGTTACATAATATGATTATTTTAAATACAGCTTCAAAATTGGTTGGCCGATAATAAATATGTTATTTTCACCAATTGCTCTATGACACAGTATCTAAAATCTCTAAATAATAAATTTTAATAACTCAGTTTAGTTAATGAGCATATTTGTTTTTTAAATTTCTGGCATTATATAAAAGAAGGTAATTGCTTTAGTTGTATATTTAAATTGCATGCACATTTTATACCCTATAGGGTATTACGAAAAAATTACGAGCTCGAAAACATAATTACTAATCACCAGCTCAAATTGGTTTAGAGGTCATGAAAAAAACAGTAATTAGTTTTAACCTTCAAAACTGTTTTATAAAAAGAAGAAATTAAGGCAAATTAAAAATAATTTCATGATAAACTATTTCCTAATAAAATAGTCTTGCAGATAATTTATAAGCATCAATTATTGAGCAATTATGTAAGGGTTTGTGCGTACATCATGTCACCACTACCTTAGTGGGTGGGTTTCAAAAGCCAGTTTATTCAAGAAAATGTTAAAAGATCTATTATTATTCAATTGGAGTACGAAGGTTACCCATGTCATTCATGACATCTTTCTAGTGGGATTCCTTATACCTAATTGGTGTCAATTACTTCAAAACTAATTATTACAGTGGAAAAGCCAGCGTTCCTATTAAAACGCTAGTTGTCAGACTCACAAATATGACAACGTTAATTTGAAGTCATATAAGGGTAATTGTATACCACAGATCCTTTTGATAGCCATTTGGTAATTATTTTGTGTAAAGACTTTGGGTACCTTAACAAAACTAATCTGTTTGATAACGGTAATTTTAAAGTAGTGATAATTACAACCTAAAGTTTGAATGCAAACAAAATACCTTTCTAACCTAATACTGATGTAATTCTCTACACGGTGTATAGCTATATTAAAAGGTACAAGACACACGCCATCCACCTGTCAAAGTCGTGCAATTAGTAATTAATTAATTATACACAATTAGTAGTTTCATGTTTTACAAATCATTTGATAGCTACACAATCTATTTTACAATCGTAATTGAAATACTATTTTATTTGAAATTTAAATTATGTTAAATGCTCTGCTATTTATTGTCTCGTGCTTCCCCACAAAGCTACATATCTTAGTAGTGAAAGCTTACTTGAAAATAAAAAGCAAAAATAGAATCAACACGAACATCAAAACTACTTAAGTTGTGGAAGTATTGGTCTGCTTGCAAGAAAACGCTTTTTGTTTTAGTTTAAACTTTGAGTTTATGCTGCAAAGTATAAATTCCCAATTGTAGGAAATCTTTTAATGTGTGGTATCTACAGTTGACATTGCATCAACAACTTTACACATTGTAGAAACATTTGTTTTTACATGCAATTTAAAGCTTAAATCGCGAAAACATTAAACTGTCGACCCCAATTAAATAAATCTCGTCATTGTGCAACATGACGTCTATGTTTATTCTGCCTCCAAAAGCCGTTGCATATCTAGGAAAGGTGATTAATATGGGAGGAAAGCTCAACGTGACGCCGTAATATTGGAACAAAAAAACCAACAGAGCCATGTTTAAAGATAAGATGCAAACGAAAATCCCTTATTTTCTACAACTAACATTGGTTCTGCTGTACCAAGTCTATCTCGTCTACAAGTGTGCAATTATTGTCCGGGATCCAACTGAGCTGCTGTTTCGTAAAGTCCGCTCATGCTACATGGTGGCAGCCTACATACAAATAAATGTACAGCATGTGATCACTATCTCAGAATACGGGGAGCTTCATTTTCTTATTAATCGCTTCTTGAACGTCACTCAGGATATTAATCGTAATTTTTAATAATTAATTATTGCACGTTTTTAATGTAGCCTCAAAATAAAAATGTGTTTTGCATTTACTGTCAACAGTTAAAAAAACTTTAAAAACATGACATGTACATTTTAATCTGTTTAAATGGTTCACCTTTTAGATCACTATGGACAAATCAGAATCAAGGGCGGGAAAAAACTTCTGCGTTTGATGAAAATGGGTGTCTTTGTGATTTGTCTGGCATGTTCTAATGCAGTCGGTGTATTTCTGGCCCCTGAATCACCTACACTCCTAACATCAATGTTTAAGAGTCCCAAGAAACTGCCGTTGAGCGTTAAAATCCTAATGGGTGGAATCCATGTTCTCATAAATGTATTTCACATGTATCCGATGGTTCTAAATTTTTGCATTATTCTCTGCTACGTCTACTCTGCAGTCGCTATTATTCGGCGTCTTAGGTACTCTTATTAATCTGCTATGTAAATTACAATGAATTTCACTAATTAGTTTAAAACAAAATGTTGCCCAATTTTTAGCTATCCGCTCGGTGTCCGCAATGACGGTTGGCTGCCTGGCCAGGAGGAACTGAATCTGCGCCGTTTCTATACTCAGCTGTCGCTCGTTCAAAACAACTTTAATCGAGTCTTTAGCTTGTGGACGGTTGGGACGGAGGTTCTCGTGATTTCCGTGGTGGTGCTTAATATCTTCATGGCTGTCACATTTGCGAGTATTCGCTCATTCGTATTGGGGCTAACTGTCTGTACTGCTTTTTTGGGGATGATCACTGAATTCTCACATGTAAACACGGAGAGCTTGGGAAGCTTGGCGACGTGGAAAAAAATCCGGAGACCGCATTCCTTTGTTAAATACAGGAAAGCCTGCAAGCCACTCTCCGTCAAGATTGGTTCCTTCTATTTTGCATACAGAGGTCTACCTCTAACGTTTATGGGGATTATTATCACTAATGCTGCAAACCTCATTGTCACATTTAATAAATGATTATTATTACGACTCAAGATTTTACAGTAATGGCAATTTATGTTATCGAGCTATTAGCAAACCTGGGTGAAAATAATTTTCGCACCCATATGTACCCTATTCATGCGCAAAATGCGGGATCTAAATTTTCCTGTATTGAGCTGTTATAAGTATAGGGAAATATTCCCACACGCAAACAGTCCATCATTTGCAGAATTTTTGTCAAATACAAGTTGTCTAGTACTAAATATGATTAAAACTTCCAAGTGAACACGCTTGTGTAATGCTTCTTTGATAATTAACCTACCAAACATATTTTTCTTTCCCCATTTTTAAAACCATTGATTCTATCACATTAAAAACCTGCCACAAGTAAACCATTTTGAAGTGGTTCTTTTAAAACTAAAAGAGTAAATCGCAATTACCATTACTATTTGTTTAACATTTCTGACGAAGCAATAAGTCACTTTTTTCTCCAGCCAGCATTAGCATGTTTTTAGTTTGGCGTGACTTGATTGCTTGCAACTACGCCTTACATTCCCACTAGCTAATGTGTTGAACATAATTGAAATTAAATAGTTACATTCTTTTCTTCCTGGCAAAAACGTTTTTTTCTAGTATCACATTTTATGCGGTTCGTACGTAAATTTAGCAGGATTTTTAAAATGCTTAAGCAAATTTTTAACAATTGAATTCAGGACGTAGATACACACTTGTGTTTTAGAATAAATTCTTTAAAAACAAATTTTGAAAATTTTAACAAATAGTAAAACAACCTGGAGGCTTTGAAATGAAATTAGCAAGCTCATTTCACGTCATTTCTTTACTGTTGCTAACGTTTCTTTGTTGTAATGTATTACAAGTAAATTCAAGAGCTGCTACGCCTATAGTTACCTTTGATTTGGATATTTGGTTCGATATGTTTAGTCACTGCCTTCTTTACATAATTTTGCCTGTGGACAAAGCCACAAATTTAAATTTCAAAACTAATAATCACCCTATTGTTCTTTCACTTAACACCTGGAACCGAATTAATCCTAGAGGACAGTTGCACGTTGTAGACCATATCAATGAACCAGGCCTCAACGGCTTGGTTGATTTAAGATTTTTTCCAAAATTTACACGTTGTCGTGCTATCCTTTTTGATATCTCCCGGGTTAATCTCGCACGATTGAGCAATAACAGAATTAAAAGATACTACATACGTTCATTTCCTTATCGTATGAAGCTTTTGACTTTTGTGACATTTTTAATACCACATAGTTTAACCCAATTTGCAAATATATTTGAAAAATTGCGCGAAGCAATGGCTAATGCAGCGTACCAAAGATTTGCCTTAGCGCCTGTGATAAAAACTGATTCAACTGCAAAAACTAACAATAACCATATACGTAGCATTTTGCATCTTTCTACTGTCTTTAGATTTCAACAGGTTTTTATTATTTGCGGATTTTGTTTAACTTTAAAAACTCACGAAATTACGTTTAACGTGTCACATAAGGAGCTATCCCGCCAGCGTCAACGTCTAAATGACCAATTAATTAGATTCTACAATGCGTTTGCGCGTGGACAAGTTGAACTTTCTTTTGGATATACACCAACAGTACCTAGGAGCCTCACAAAAACTGATCACTTTCGACGCTTGCATGGGGTAAATGTGATCATAGCTTTTCAGAATATACTATTCAACGGGAACAATAGTAACAACGGAAAGAGTGCAAACGTTTTCTTGCACTACCACGCATCCCAAGTAATGAATTCTTCTGACTATTTTTTCCCAACAAAAATTGAAGGTCTGTCATTTATTTCCTGCAGTGGGATTAACACGACTTTAGATTTTAAATATTTGCTCCAGCCATTCGACACGTCTATCTGGTTCCTTGTAATAGTTTTTATTATTTTGCTCTACATTACGTTTATTTTACTTCTTTTAAAGCCAGTATATGTTACTGCGAATTTACTTGAGCCATGTCTCTTTTTTGGACAAATATTTTTAGAAAATTACACTCCACCACAAACTAGAGTTTTAAAACATGCAAATGTTTTCAAAGCACTCATCCTTCTCTTTACCATAGGTTGCATGTTTCTAAATCGAATCTACACGAGTGTCATAACTACTGACGTCACTGCTCCCCTCCAGCGCTCATTCCTAGCTACTTTTTTTGAAATACAAAACTTGACATTCTTTGGACCGCTTGAGTCTGGACCTGGGCCTGGAAAAGAGCCACTAGCAGGGGTGTATGCACGATACAAATACATTAACGAATTCTGCTTTGGAAGAGATGACACCACACATTCTAACTTTCAGTGTCATTATTTAAAACAGTCACTGTTTCGCCCTGGATTTTACAAGAATCTCCATGACGAATGGATATATTATTTAAAAAATAACCCAGGCTTGTTTGGTCCTGAAGCAGCAGAAGCATTTGACAATTATACAAACAAATTACAAATCAGATTTTTTGCAACTAAAACGTTTCAGCTACCAAGGAATTTCCCTCAAACTACAATTGAAGAGGAAGTATTAAAATGTGACAACTCTGCATTTGTGGACGTAGGAAGTCGCATACTTGATTTTGAAATTCCTGGGAAAAGTTTAAATTCTCGTCTGGCTAAGGCTAAACAAATTTTTAGAGGGACTCAAAACATACTTGAGACCTATATAGGATGGCTAATTGTGGATCGGTTTGAGATTGGTAGTTCTTTTAAGAATATTCTAAGGAAACTCATAGAAACAGGAGTGCATGGGTTTCTAGAAAATGGCTATGAAAGACTGAGATTGTCAAAAAATAGCATCAAATTCCTACGAGAACCCAGAAATTTTCATTCAGAGCAGAAGCCTTTGGAATTTAAAACGAATTTGGTCGTTACGTTGTTTCGTATTTATGGAATTCTTCTCCTCATCTCAGTTGCAATGGCCACTTTGAAAATTCTGTTCGTGATAAAATAAAATGTACCTAAAATAATTCGTAATTAATTAAAACAATATATTTGCTGTGGTACTTAGCTAAGAAATCTCTCATTCTTGTAGTTACTATATACGAATTTCTAAGTGCACCAGCAAATAGGCAATAAAATTTTATTATTATAATTAGTTGACAAAAGTTTTGACAGGTCTTAATTTGTGAAAATCGTCAAGGTCTCAAAGCTTCAATTGTAATCGTACGCAAATGCAATATTAAATTATTGTAATTAATTTAATTTCAATAATTAATAATAACAATGTACTGTAATTTAACATATTCGAGTGTTTGCTTTATTGTAAACTTTTAGGGAAATCATTATTATTTTAGTAATGTTTTTAATTTCAAAATAATGTTCGCAATCTTTAACCCACCAGATAAAAAGCTAAATGTTCACATTTGTTTTGCTTTCATTTAAAACTGTCCATATGTGTCAACTAAAGAAGACTTGTCGATTGGTTGTTTGTTCCTGGTTTTCTTTAGTGGCTTTGAGCACTGGGCTTCCTCTGGCTCTGGATGCACTTTGAGAGCCTCCCTTATGTCCAATGAGGACATAAACGAAATAAACTTGTTCTGATTCGGACAGAAGGCAGCGTCATCGATGGTTGGAATTGAGGACTCCGTTACCTCTCCAGGTGATGAGATTGATGTGGCCCATCTAAATGGTTTATTCCAAGCATTCACACATCTCGCGAAATTTTTATATACAACCGCCTCCTCCACGACCACCATCTCAAGATTTCCTTGAAACCACCGTTTGGACAGAAGGTTCGCCGTGGGGATCCAGAGTCCTTCATAAGGGTCCACAATAGCATAGTCCGTCCCTTGCAACCCACACACTCCATCTTTCCCTGCAGCCCCAGGCGGCCCTGATCTTCCACTGTAGCCTGGTTTTCGAATCATCATAATGTTACTAGCAACCTCTTCAGGAACATCGATTGCACCTGGATTCCCTAAACTTCCCCCGCGACCACCAAGTCCACCGAAACCTCCCGGTTGTCCAATAGTTCCGGGTGCTCCCCTGCACCAAATGTAGAAACTCCGACCACTTATTAAGCCCTTGAGCTTCCCCTGAAAGAACCCATAGCGGAGTCTCGCCCCTTCCTCCGTCTCTAATTCGAAGCAGTAATTATTACTATTGGCCACGCCGAGAGTTTTGAGGTGACGACCTTTTGCTATGCGGGCTAAAGACAGCCTCCCCTTGTCCACACATTTCTCAACTTGATCAAAAAATTTGGCTGGTGATGGAAAATTTTCCTCAAGATCTTTTAAACTTAGGTGAAATCTGCTATCACCGTCCATGCCATCAACTCCTGGAGAACCATCCCCTCCTCCCCCACCACTCCCACCAGCCCCCCCGTTGGAAATTATCTTGAGGTTGCAGGGGTTAAGTATTGTAGTGGCGAGTAAAACGACATTCCCACCACTCTCTCCTGGCTCGCCATCCACTCCATTTTGGCCATTCTTTCCGGGTTCTTTGGGCGTAGGGGGGACTGAAGCATTGAATACGGATTTTCCATTCTTCCCACTCACGTCAATGATACGATCACTGCCAGAAACATTCATTTTCTTAGTGTACATAAGAAGATTTTTTCCATGCCAGAACTCACTGCAAATATTTTCGTCGAGTGCAATCTCGTCAGAGGCAATAAACCTTACTTCTTTAATGGTTGCTAAGCTGGATTCAAGGATATTTTCAAGGACATCTAGCTCTCTGCTCAGCTTTAAGGACGGCCCAGAAATCTCAAGAACCTCTCCACGATGAAGAGTTTTGAACTGTGGAACGGACTTAATGAAATTGTCCAGGTCCTCAGTGAAAGACTGTTGCGGCGACGGAAGATGATTTTTGTGGCATTTATCTTTTAAATTTTGCATTGCCTGCAGCTTTGCCTCGTCGAATTTAAGCTTGTAAGTTTCGTGGTCAGGACAAGCTCTATTGTTGGCTTGGGCCGACTCGAGGAATTTAGTTTTGGCCTCGGCCAGGAACCCTTGGGCAGTTTCTTGAAGAGCGTCCACGCGGAGCTTTTCCTTCTTTCGAATATCGGCCATGTGATTTTCGAGCTCTGTTTCAAAATCCGTGAGCATCAGATTTGTGACAGTGAACAATTTCTCATGGGCCTCTTGAGAAATTGGGAGTTGGCTTAGAAACTCTGTAAAATTATTCATGACCCGAGTCTTTTCTATACTGTGCTTTTCCTCCAAGTCCAATAACTTCCCACTCCCAAAACTGCTCCGCCCGCTTCCGTACGCTTCATTGAGTCGTTTTTTGTATGCCTTGAGGAGGTTCTGTCTCTTTCGCGGGCTCCATTTTTCCACCAGATGGAGGCAGTTCTTTTCAATTGAGAAGTGCAAATCCGCCTCAAATTGAGTTTTCTGTTGATTAGCCAGCCTCGCAAAGCCCTCGAAATCATTGAGGCGCCTGATGCAATCTTGAACTGCCTCCGCATGCGCCTCTCTCATGCTCCTCCCCTCTAGTCCACGACCCACCTCCTCCATGGCATGCTTCTCCATCTCCTCCACGTAGAGCTTGCTCAGGTCGCTCACGCACTGGGCACATGTTATAAGAAAATTTTCGTTCCGAGCTTGCGCAAGCTTATGGGCGGGCATGTATTCGTTTTGAGTGGCACTCACCAGCTGCTGTTCCCCTTGGGCGAAAATAGACGAACCACTAAACTCGGAGCGCAATTCCTTTAGTAGCTTAATTCTTAGAGCGCTGTCTTCATTTTGAAGTTCCCGCTCCTGCCAGTATTTGTGATTTGCTATGATGGCGCCCATTTTTAACTTGTACTGATTAGTCAAGTCTGCAACTAATTCTTTTAAGTAGGCCAAGGCTTTCAATTTTTTCCCTTCATTTATGTTTTGAGCGGATTTGATGAACGCGAGAGTGACGCCCTCTAGCTTTTTTTGGTCTACGTTTGGGAGTGCATTGAGTGATTGGAGCCCAAGAAACTTTAAAAGCATCGTCTGACCTTCCATCTTACAATTCGCACAAATCGTGAGCAAGACGTCTTCCGACACAAACTCATCTCGTCCCATACTTTTTTTTCTGACGAGTTCCTTCAGCCTAGTTTCCAAAAACGCATGTAGCTTCTCCTCCGCTAGTTGAACTTGCTGGTTACGGGCATTTACGTTGGAAACTAGGAATTCATTTTTGAACTGGTCGCAGATTTTGGTCAGTTCCCCTTTGGCAGTTGCGACTGCCTGAAGTGATCCCATTTTTCTAACGGACTCAAACTTACTGAATGAGCTCCGGCTTGCTAAGTCACTTAGATCGCTAAGCTCCTCTCCTAAGAGGAAAGTCCTTAATTCCGGCTTTTGAAACTGTTCGAAGCTGTTCTTGTAGGTTTGAAAGCAAGAATTTACGACGGCTTGATTAACGCTGTTGACAGTGGCTTGAGTGAGCTCTTGATTAGAAGGCATCTCTTCCCCATTGAATACGTTAACCAGCTGTTTAAAATACACTAAAAGGTCCTCCCCTGTCACCGGATTCCCAAGAATATACTTCGGGGCCAAGGATGACGGACGGAAGAGATTCTCAATGAATTCTTGGATATTAGCGGCAAAATCTGTATCCATTTTAGCCACAGAGCCGTCGTAAGAATTAGGCTTGACAAGTTTTCTAGGATCTGACATGAGGCAGCAGTCCAGCTGCTCAAAGCAGGACTTGATTTGAGTTCGAATCTCCTCACCATCCTCCGTAGTCTCTTCATTGAGCTTTGAATTCAGATACGTCGCTCCGCCTGCCACCCCGTATGGGTGGTCGTCCGGACAATTCCAGTCTCTCACAAGAAATACTAGTTTTTGAAATGGCTTACTCGCATTGGTCTCCTGATCTGACGATGAGTCTCTGGCCATTAGACCAAAATCCATGAATTTCTTGAGCGAATTTAAAATATGTTCTTCGAGGAGTTTACCTATGTTGAAGATGAGGCAGGAGGAGGTGAGGAGGCTGAGACCCACGATGGTGGACCAATCCTTGGTGTCAGTGTGAGATTCGAAGATGCCCTGGGTATCCATAAGAAGGACGTCGAACTCAGAGCCATCATCTGCTCTTAAACGAAACGGCTCGGACCACATCCAAATCCCAAGAGTCTTTGCTTCCGTCCTGCTCCTCCACCCAAACCCTTCTCGGAGAGACTCATCCCGGGACTTGCCTATCCAGTCAGAGTGAGGGACGGAGGATGTGTCTGAGGCTGAGTGGGTGCGCAAGTACTTGACCATGTAGCTCAGTAAAAAGGATTTTCCTAGACGAGATGGTCCTACAATGGAGAGAAGTGCCACGGGTCGACTCCCCACTTGAGACAAGATCGCTGCAAGGTTGTCTGTTTTGAGTGTTAGCCGTTCTTTTTGCATCACCTTATGCCCCAAATTCTTGCGGAGATTTCTTTGAGAAATCTCAATTATTTGGACTGGCTTCAGATTTGCATTCGGGTCAGATTTTAGATTCGCATTTGTTCTGGGCGAATCAAAGTCTGTTTGTACGTGAAGGAGACGTAAAGGGTTGTTGTCAGGAGGATTCTTGAAAACGTTTCTTGACAATCTTTCGATTATTGGGGCTGGTTTTGGTAGAAGAGTTTTACTTGCGATTAGGCCTGGGAGCTTTAATTTTAAATGTGGGTTAGTACGTAACGTGGGAACGTCTTCCAGCGTTGTAATACTCTTCTGTAAAACAGTATTGAAACAAACAAATAATTATTCTATGTCCTTGCCCGCTTTACTTAAGTTTATAAAACCTATTAACAAAATAATTAGGATAAAAAGCTTGGAAATGCATTATTTTGTGATTTTGCTACCTGCAAACATTGAAGTGTGTCAACTTTAGTGAGATTAATTGTGTAAATAAATGCAAAACGCCTTCTCTTCTGGCAAACGACTAATTTAAAAATACATCTGCCTCATAAGTTTTTAAAAAATTACCTCTCTTTTTGAAGTGACAACTGAAAACAAATCTCCATTTTCCTTAAAAACACTGTGGGCGTACACTGCAGCGCCGCATGCCACTGCTTCGTCTGGAAGGATGGATCTACAAATCTGTTTTCGTCCGAAATATTCTTGGACCATCTGCTGGACTTTTGGAATTCGACTTGAGCCACCAATCAAAACCACGCTGTCAATTTGGTCTTTTTCTAATGTTGATTTTTTCAAAGTTTCATCGAGTATTTGTATGCTTCGGGCCAGTGGTACACTAATCAAATTTTCAAAAAATGAGCGGGTCATTTTATCATTCAGCGGATGTGTTTTGTGAATAGCGTCCAATTGAATGGCAACTTTTGAAACTGAAGACAGGTAACATTTTTGCTTTTCACACTCGTTTCGGATTCGGTGCATTCTTCGTGTGGCCCTTCGTCGAATTTCGACGTCGTCGGACGTTTGTGTTTGTCCTTCTGCTAAATCAATGCTGTAAAGTTTTAAATATTCGCTTACGCAATATTCCGTTAAAAGTTTATCAAAATGATCTCCACCCAACTGATCGTCTTGTCCAGTTGTAATGATTTCTACTTGTTTGTTGGAGTATAATCGCAAAATAGTGACGTTAAGGGCGCAGCCTCCGAGATCGAAGATGAGACATGTTTTGGTTTCATCGCTTTGGATAGACGTATGAAGACCGTAAGCAACGGCTGCAGCCACAGGCTCAAAGATAAATTTAATATTTTTGAAGCCTGCCTTTGCACACGCTTTCTTTGTGAGTCCGATCTGCAGGCTTTGAAAGTAAACAGGAACTGCAACGACAACAGAATCAATGACTTGTCCAAGATAATCCTCTGTTCCCTCTTTCAGGTAAGAAACCAGTTTTGCTGCAATTGTTTCAGGAAGAAGTGTCTCGTCGCGGACTTTGACCCCAACCATTCCATTAACACTGACCAATTGAAATGGCCATAGATGTCTGTATCTTTAAAAATAATATTTTTCGAGATAAATTTACCTACTTAAAATATTTTTAAGTTTAATCTTACACAACTAGTTTTTGTTAAATTCTGTAGACCTACTTTTGAATGGTTTGATCGTAGTACAATTGTCCAATTAGTCTTTTTATGTGAAAAATAGTATTTTGTGGATCATCAATTGCAAGATGCTTAGCAGTTTCTCCAGAACAAGCGTTTTCTTCGTCTTCTTTGATTTCTTCATAGTTTACGTAACTAGGCGTTTGATTTTGACCACAATTATTAGGAATCACTTCAGGCTTTTTGTTGGTATATCTGAGGACGGCTACGCAACATTGTGTATTTCCAAAATCAATTCCGATTGCAAAAGATGATGCAGAAGCCATTTTGAATTGTATTCTAGACAAATTAATAAATTTAAAATACCTACTTTAAAAATTGGGCCGAAATGTTAGTAGACTTACATTCGTTCCTGCTCTGCATCAAAACCCATAGTGTCAATTTCATTTTCTTTATTAATCATTGCTTTCCAAATTAGCAGCAACTGATTGGCTGTTGAGTCTGCTAAATGGCAGCGTTGTTGGGAATTTGTAGAAAGAAATGATTGCAAGATTTCAACGTATGGAAGATGCCTACACAGGGAATACAAGTTAATTTTTCAAATAGCTAAAAAAAACCGTTTGCAAAATATTTGATTACAATAATATTTTTATGAAACCTACAATTCAGCTGCAGGTGTTTTAAGGTCTTTCAATATTCCATCCGCAATCATATCATGTATCTCTTGTAGCTCTTTGACAAACGACGATATTGTCCAATCATTGTACGAGCTGTCTTGTAAAGTTTCGAATTTCGAAAACAAAGCTAAACACGTTACGATGCACCAAAACTAAAATAAAAGCATATTTTAAGCTTAATTTACAGATAACGGTTTAGGCAAACATTATAAATATATTAGGTATGACAAACCTTTGTTTCTATTGCGTGTTCTTTTTTTCCAGAAAATATTAATTTTGTTAGCTGGTTAAAGTAATAAAAAAGGTTGGTAGTACTGGCAATAGCTTCTGCGCAGTTCCACTGAAATGACAGACATGCTAAGAGCTCTGGATACAAAAATTGTTAGTAAATTACTTACTTATTATGAGAGATAAAACAAGGGGCTTCGCCTCTTTTTTAAGGGCAGCATCAACATTGAATATGTAATACATCTTATATCGTGTTATTTGTTATTCTCATTTTTTCCCTTCAACGAATTATGTATAGTATTATTTATTTGTGTCTATTTAAATATTTTGAAACCCTTTTGTAATACTTGGCCGATTTTGAAGAGAAATTAAATCACTTTGAAGACCTCAAAAGTAAAAAAAAAATCCGGTTTCTTTTTTCACTTCCTATGACATATGACACTTTTTAGGACAATTTTTAAAAATGCATCCGTTTTTAGATGCTGAGCATTAGCTATAAGATGCTGAGCTTTAGCTATAAGATGCTGAGCTTTAGCTACATCTAATGAAATGGGTATGTCGGTCTGTCTGTGTGTCTGTCAGTCTGTCCCCTTTTTCATTGGTTTACGCTACAGGTCGCAATTTTAAACCAACAATATTCTAATAACTTCTTAACAATCACAAATGCGATTAAGATGTGTTGTATAGTTTTAGGGCACAATCTGTTTAGTGAGTTTTTTGCAATTAGCAGTTAAATGGACCAACTCTTAAATTTGTTTTACCCTCGAAAACATACACGTACAAAAACCGAGCTTGTGCCGGCACTGAGTGCTTCTTACATTACATGCTGCATACATACATACGTAGATGCTCTGAGTTTTGAATTGTAGGTACAGTTTTGTTCAAACCCTCCCGGGTAAATCTATGGGCATTCACACATACTACAGATCGTATGTGTAGCGAAGGTATAGTTGGCTGATAGGGGCGAAACACAAATGGCGTCACTAAAGTTAAAGGTGAGCCACTTTGAAAAAACAAGACACCCCACGTTAACGATAGCCATTTACGCAATCCGTAAGAACATGACAAGGCGCAAGAGTAGGTTTAAAATTTTGGTAAATTTGAATGGCGCCATTGGTACCTAGCCCCTGTTTGTGAAGTTTTATTTATTTAAGCCAAAGAAATTCACTAATAATATAGCACTACGAACCAACGCACCCATATACGAATATTATGGATAGTCTGTAAATGATGTTATCCAAATCATAACCCATTTACCACCCCCCCCCCCCCCTCCCCTCCCCGCCCCCAATCCATATACAAACTAAAATCGCATAATACGCAGATGACATGACACATGGAGGATCTCTATATGCATTTTTTACAAAACAATACTGCCGTGATTTCTTTTTAGGGAAAATTTGAAGTTCTGAATTGTGATTTTAAATATTGTTAGCAGTTAGTGGCAGTCAACAGACACTGCTATGATTTTCTTTTCATTTAAATGCTGAGCTTAATCATCTATTTCAATCAATCGTCATGTTAGTCATTCCGTCTGTTTGTCCGTCTGTTGAGCATGCTGAGCTCCACTAACTAGTGAGTTCACTGACTAGTGAGTCCGCTTTACTGAAAAGTGGTGTGTAGAAAGAGTTATGAGTTGCCCTTACGGTTCGAGTTCCAAAAACTTTTAAGGTCCATTGTCACAGGACATTTCCTACCCAAAAATTTTTGTGTTGTAAAATGCAAACACAATATTGCATTTTTGGTGCAATTGGAGCATTGGCAGTACGGACACACATGCTGTAAGATATTATTTATTTGCTTAGCAGGAAAGGGATATGTAATACCTCGACATAAAAAACTACGTGATATTTTTGAAATCTCTCAGCAATCTTCAACTATTATTATTGTTTGGACCGAAGGTAACTGTACTGTGCCTACATCATGAGAAACTGAAAAAACTTGGTTGTCTCAAATTGGTGACTAGACACCAATGACGATACTCATCTTTAGCAAGTTTAGGGACCTACGCCATCCCCTGCGTGACACTCTTGAGCTTTGCTTAAATAGCTATGTTTAACATGTTCTGTTTTTTTTAATGCAACATACCCTTAACATTGATGGGATCATTTGTTTTCGGTCCCACATTCACATAAAATAATAGTGATAGGAGATAATTTAAAATTCCCGCAAAAATCTTGTCGAAAACAAAAATACGGTTTATGATGAAAATACCTGACACGATAAAGCAAGTTACTTTAAATTCATAAACCTCAGCTTTAAATGCAGACAGCCTACATCATAGACCCATTTAGGGCCGAACACTAATGATTTCACTCTTTACGAAATTTTGGAGCCACCTTCCTTGTCACCCTCGTGAGCATTGCTTAAGCAGCTGTGTCTAACATGCAGTGTTTTTGCAATGTGACATACGCTCTACATGAATGGCGTTATTCGTGCCTAGCCCTATTGGATAACAGTGATAGAAGACAATTTAAAGTTCCTGCAAAAATCTTGTCGAAACAAAAAATTCAGTTTTTAGACCGGTGACTCACTAAAAATGGGTTCAAATAATACGTCGTTCAAACAGCAATGATAAGCAGAATAAAACTGCATTCGAGTTTAGCAAAATATTTTAAGAGTTTCAGAAATTTTATTAAAAAACCAGTTGATTTTTGGGCGCATTTTTGAAAATTTCGTCTAAAAAGTGTTGTATGGGCTTAAAGTGAAAACTAAATCTTTTAATGGTTCTAGTTTTTCAAGGGCTTCCAAATAAGCTATAATTCGTCAAAATCAGCCCAGTATTTCAACAATATTCCAAATTATGTAAATGGGTGGAAATAATTATTTTGTAGACTAATATATTCAGCAATACAACCATTACTTTGTAACAAGTTTCCATGCTACAGTAAAGTGACTCAACTTATTTTAGCTGTAACGTTTTGGATCAGGCTGTAAATACACCACTCTAAGTGGTTTTCTCTGAGAAACTAATTCAGTGATCGTTTTTTTCTTGAAGCGAAGATTTGATTTAAAAATCTTAAGTTTAATAACGGATTAACAGCTACAATAATTGTGACTTACGAAATACTACAGGAGCTCCTTCAAAAACACGCTTACTATCGGTCCAGTAATTCATTTGTTGAGCTATAATAGCTAATCCTCCATCTTCAATGTAAGATTTGAAAAACGCTTAAAATTCAAAATACAGTAATCCTTATTAGTGTAATATATTTTTCTTCTTGTAAAATCAGTTTAAATAAAGGTCAAATGTAAACTTTTAATAACGTATTCATTACATCGTTTAGTTGTCAATTAAAATATATAATCAATTGATCAAGTCATACATTATTTAGGCGTTATTAGTTAGTCAATTAGGTATATTCTGATTATGTTGACGTTCAGCAATCACCAACAAATGCTTTGGAATTATTTCGAGAAGATGTGTTTTAGAATTCTTTGTAAAGTTGTTGTATAGGCCAAAGGACAAAAAAAAACAATAAAAACAGTTCTACTAATAATTTAGAGCTTTAGCCGTTTTCACAGCTAGAATAGCTTGTAATTTAGGGAGCAAACAAGAACTGTTTAAGTAGAGCAATCAATGCACTCTGTGCGTTTACAAATTGTAATTATACTAATATTATTAGGTAACAATTTTGAAATTTAATTTCGGCCACATGTAAAAGTGGGTTTGAAATAAGATTCAACTACAAATACGATGGATACAATTGAAAATACTTACCAGTTTTAAAATTTTCGTCCCAGAAGTTGCTTCGGTTAGCGTTTTTGGATAACAGTTGCTTCTGTACAAAAATAAAGTTTATTGCCAATTAGTCACGACACCTAACAGTCCACAAAAATACAATCTATATCCGGTAACACATACCAATATTTCTTCTTGTGCAAACGGTCCTCCATTTTCCCAGTACATTTCTTTGATTGCGTGTTGCCCTTTTTCTAATGACGGATAGAAACAGTTGTGCTTATCGCAAGAAATTTGTATCATTTTACAAACCAAATCAGCATCCAGGCAATAGTCCCACAATTTTTGATACATCGCATGTACTTTAGGAATAGTATCGCAGTTTGTCCAATGTTCTTCCTGGAGCAGAAGCCTAGCAATTTTTAATTTAATACTCTGCAAATAAAATATTACCAGTAAAACTAAAAGTTTGCACAACAAAATAATCAAGGAATTAAAAATTAACGACACAATATTAGAATGCAACTGATATGGTAACGGCCACAACCTGGTGACGCGAAAGCACCCAATTGATTCTTATTTTTAAATGGCGTTTCGCACACGATGTATCTACCATGAGCTCAAAGTAGATGCTGAACCTAAAAGGAATTAGTTTGATCACGGGAAAACATTGTATGTATATGAAGCATGGGTAGCACAAATCCCTTAGGGTTCGTCCATAAATAATACCATGAGTATCATCATATCAATAGGTCTACTTAAATATTATTGACATCTCATTTTAGATAGTTATTTACGCAATAATTAAGCTGGTCACAGGGGAGTCATAGGGTCCTAGAAACTAAGGTATGTGCGCTAATGTGTTCATTAGGCGGTTTTTCCTGCAGAGCAAAAAAAAATGTTGAAAAAATGTAAAAAGTAGCTAATTGAACTGCTAACTGTGGTAATAAGAAAAGAACGTTATCTACAACAAAAACTACTTGCCTGGTTGTGGCCATTTCGTCTTATGTGATACGGTGATATAATTAATTTAATATTGTGCTTACCTTCTTGTGATTATAAGCTGCACATTTCCATAATCTCTTGAGAATTTTATACCGCAATCCCTACATTAAAACTCTCATACGCACGGTGTTAGACATATATTTCTTGTTCAACATTTTGTAACGCCTCCTGTCACTAGAAAAAGATTCTAATGCAATTTCAACTGATGAATCCAAGTCGATTTCACCCAGTTTGATTTTTTCGAAAACAGTTTCGTTGTCATACATGTGACATACGCGAAAATAGTACAAGCACAGATGCAATAGCTGCATAGCTGACTTCTTATCGATACATATGAAAGAGGCATTCATGTTGCTTTTCAGGTAGCAATATGCATCCTGTAATACTTCCCAAGACGATCTTATACCTGATGTGACCTCCATCTTAACAATGAGTTTTGCAGCAAACAGTAGTGAGTACTGTAAGGATCCTGATGGCCAATTTCTTTGTTTCAAGTGTCGATGAACGCATATAATCTCATTTTCAATGTAGCTGTTATTAAATGTATCTGACGCTAAGGAAGCTGCAAGTCTAAGGAGATACCCGTAATCGTTTTGCGTGTCTAAGCTTTGTCTTACGTAGTGCTGAATAATCCGATGAATTGAAAACTCGTGCAAATTTTCTTCAGCTGACGCAGGAAGTACAGAACCAGTTCTTGATATTATTGAATACTTCTCCAATAGTTCAAAGTGAGTACTGGTTGAAAACTTATCAATAGCTGGATTGGGAATCATTCTTTCGGGAGGCAAGTAAGCAAGCGTGTTTAGTAGCGTGAGTGATTCTTTGCCTAGCTCCAAAAATTCCAACTTGTGAAACAGAATTTGCAAAATGTTTTCTAAAATAGTCATGGAAACATGTTCATTTGATGTAGCGGCTGCTTGCAAAGAAGTTACCGCATTAGTAAGTGCCTGCATTTGACTTTCCGTCTTAGTCAAGTTTTCCTCAAAACAACAAGCACTTGCTAACTGCATCATTAGAGGGTGATACTGAAGATGTTTTGCAAGATTTTTTAAAGCTGTTTTAGTTTGTTGAGTAGGGTGTTGATTTAAATGGTGATAAAATAGTTTGCAGAAATATATTTCTGCTTCTTCCTCAGTAAATTTATCAATGAAAATTAAATTCTTTGGAGAAATCTGCCACTCATTAAAAGGTGACGTAATGAGGATTAAGGGATAATTTTCAAAAACTTGTTTTGGCATAAAGTTAAGAATTTCCATGTCCTTCCCACGCATTTGTATTGCATTATCAAAGATAAAAACCCCACGTTTAACACTATCTGAAAAATATTGGTAAACCTTTCTAACATTTCGTTCAGCCTTTGTGCTTTCGAAGCTCGGGTCAAAAAGATGGACAATTTTCGTAAAATCATATTTCAGACTCCCGTAAGTTTCTGCATTTATCCAGACGGCATTTTGAATAATAGGGTCGTTCTTATACAAGTGAACGTACTGACGTGCTAGTTCGCTTTTCCCAATGCCTTCGACCCCGTGAAGAACAATTATTCGGTCTGTCCAGTTTTTTTCAGATGCACATGCTTTCATGCGATTATGAATTTGTTTTAATATTTTTGTGCGGCCTGTGAACAATTCTGAAGGTCTATCAACCAATATCAAATTTGGTGGCTGTCGTTCTTCCGGATTCTGAAATATATATTTTATTTACACACCAATTATCACTCTTACAACAAATAAATTATCAGTAGCATTTAGTACTTGCTCTTTGCCCTACGTTACCACTAGGAATTACACACTCGTGTCCAACGTGTAATTGACCTCAATGAAATTAGGACTCTGCTGTCCTACTAATTGATTTTGTTTTATTTTAACATTAAGTAATTAAGTAAATACTATAAAATAAAATTTCATCATTCATTAGTATTTGGCTGGATCGTGATATGCTCCACCGTGCAAGTCCTATTAAATCCTAAGGGTCCATGTAACTGTTTTATGATCATTTAAAAGTCCATTACACATTTGTGAATAATGATCTTTAACTAATCGTGAACCAATCATAAGAGTCCTTAAGATTTAAATGTAATTACTTGAACGGTGAGCATGGCATGTTTATTAAACTTTACAATGGAGTAAAGTTGTCCAATGTGCAACTCGGTTTTCAGCTCTGAACTGTGCCGATTTTATAATTTTTAACACATAGCAATTCAGAAGCAATATTTTATCATTAAATACTCATAAATGTATTTTACTTAGCGCCTGAAGATCTGACCACATTACCCTTCATTGACCTCATGAATAATAATGTGGTAGCCAAACTTCCTAAATATCGGATTGTTTAACATGTTTACACACGAGCTTTAATCCGGTTTCCAGGATACCACTTACTTATACTAGTTTTTCTACGTAACACTCTGGATGCACATGACCCCATGTGTTTATCTAAACTGCATCATACTTTTTGATACATTAGATTTTAACAAAACATTAAATACCCTGTCTTAGAATTTTGTCTTGACGGTAAGTAACATTGGTAGGCTGTGGTGCAATAATCCATCTTGAAATAAACAATAAAGAATTACAATTGCCGAACTAACCTCTTTGTCATCCTTGTCTCTTTGCTTGTCTTCACTTATGTCAAGTTTGGAACGCTCCACCCCAGACCCTTCAATATATAAAAATTATTTAATTATAACTTTTACGAATGTCAAACTGTTAATGAGTTTTGACAAAAAAAGACCAATCGTAACTAGAAAATGGCTTTAAGCTATGACGAAAAAATATCTCATTTAACATCTTATAAAATGGTTTTGTCTGTCCATCGTATGCCTTTCGGTCGCAATTAATTAGCAGGTGTATGGGGCGAGTTTCAAAAGTTTTTTAAATTTTTATTTCTAGGCATTGTACTTTACTGTAGTGTCGATTAAGGGTCAAAGAAATGGGGTCACCAAAGTGAAAGGCGGGTCACTTTGAAAAAACATGACACCCCACATAATATATAACATTTACGCAGTGTATGAAAATCCGGCGCTTCGCGCCGGATTTGTCGACCGGGGGAGCCCGAAGTAGATGCTGAGCTATGACAAAGGCGCAAGATAATTTTTGTAACGCTAAAAGATGATTTAGGATCTATGAAAGCTCCCCTACCATCAATAAGCCATATACGCATGTACGCAGCATGTAGTTCAATAAAGCTCGAATTTTTTTTTACATTGCATGATTTACAAATGACGTCATTTATGGCGCCTTCCCTACGAATATACGTTGCAAACTTTTAAAAAAAGTTGCAAAAAATTTTAAAATAAGGAATCGGGGTCCTAAAAACCACGATACCTGTAGGACGTCATTATGGACGAACCCTGCATATCTTCAACCTATATACCTAGGTATATCAATTACATGTATTTTAAATTATGCTGGAAAATTTTTTAATGTTAAAAATTGTGGTATTGAAAATATGATATTTGAAGGACGTAATTATGCACGATCCCTGAATATTTACCACCTCTATAACCAGGTATAATAATTAAATGTATGTTTAAATAGGCTGGAAAAAATTTTAATGTCAGAAATGTGGGTATTAAAAAATACGATATTTGAAGGACGTCATTATGGACGATCCCTGAATATCTACGGCCTATATACCTAGGTATAGCGAGCCCGCGTAGCTCAGTGCTTATTGCACTGATGTCTTTGAACCTGCTGTTTAGGCAAATGCTCGCTTCAGGTCTTGGGATCGAGACCAGCGGCGGTGACAAGTTTTCCCACTGGGTTTTCCTTGTCCACAAGGCAGTGAAGGGCTCGGCGGCTCCGAACGTCAATGTAAAATGAAGTTCGCCATAGAAGTAGGCCTGACTAATGTTGGAAAGACAAAACCTGTGTGATGGCACAGTGCAAAAAGTGAATTCGAGGTCGGGCACCCTGTAAGAACTGCGGTTAAATCGGGGCAACCTCAAATTTATTTTATTATTTTATTATTATTGTATATTAATTACAAGTATGTTAAAATAGGCTGAAAAAAATGTTAATGCAAGAAATGAGGGCTAAAAAAATATATATTTGAAGGACGTCACTATGCACGATCCCCAATGTCTTTAAGCTATATACCTAGGTATGTTTTAAATGTTTTTACATGTTTGCTAATATGCTGGAGAAATTTTAATGTCAGAAATGCGGGTACTTAAAAATATAGGGGTACCTAAAACTGTAAAATGTGAAGGACGTCATTTATGGACAACCCGTCACTATCTTTAACCTATTTACTTACGTACGTCCGTCATCTGTAGCAATGAATTGGAATCTGTTAAATAGTAAGGAAACTTTAAAATGGGGGTACCTAAAACTGTAATATGTAAAGGCATGCCTGTTTACGGCTACCGACCGGAACAGCAGAACATATCGCAAGAGCCGTTTCGGTCGGTAGCCGATTAAGCCGATTGAAAAACCGTCGGTTTTCCACCGTCGGCTTTTCGCTTTGTTTCTACATTAAAGGGATCCTCCACAAATGACGTCAAGCGTCGTTCCAATGTTTAAAGGGGCCGTCTATAAATTACGTCGAGGGTCGTTGCAAAAATAAAGGGGCCGTCCATAAATGACGTCAAGGCTCGTTGCAAAAATAAATGGGCCGTCCATAAATGACGTCAAGGAACGTTACAAGAATTGATGGGGCCGTCCATAAATGACGTCAAGGAACGTTACAAGAATTGATGGGGCCGTCCATAAATGACGTCAAGGATTGTTGCAAAAATTAGAGGGGTCATCCATAAATGACGTCAAGGAACGTTACATGAATTGATAGGGCCGTGCATAAATGGCTTCAAGGGTCGTTGCAAAAATTAAAGGGGTCGTTCATAAATGACGTCAGAGATAGTTGCAAAAGTAATTGGTGTCGTCCATGAATGACGTCTATGGTCGTTCTAAACATTGAAGGGGTTATTCTCAACTGAGGTCTATGGACCATTTTAATGTTTAGGACGACCATATACGTCATTTATGAACGACTCCTTTAATTCTTGGAACGATACTTGACCTCGTTTATAGACGATCCCTTTAATGTCCTCAAAAGACCTCACAGGTCAGGTCGCAAAGGTTATTTGGAAAGTAATGACATTATAACTACATGTTATTACTAGCTTCCGGAAGATTATTTATTGAATGGAATGAATGATTAATTAGTAGGAAGATGAGGAAGAAAGATTAAGGGTACTGGGAATCTGTAGGCTGGAGATGGGATGCTGGTGAGGCTGGGACCCGGGTAATGGAGTGAGGGAGGTAGGTACGTAGGGCGAGGGGAGATGTAATTCAATAAGGTGAAATGTATTGACAGAAAGGTACATATAATGGGTACAATTAATCCGCAATTTAATTAAATTTAATAATTTCGGATGGGTGAGAGAGGTAGTAAATGCATAGTAGGTATTGCCAATTATTTGTGCCTTTACTATTGTGTACTAAATCTAATGCAAATTGAGACGGCGATGTAAGCATATGTGCAGCGCCATATAATAAGATGCATCATCCAGGCCAATCAAATTATGTATGGGCTGTATCAGTACACAGGCAGGTTTATATACAAAATTACAAGGTTGACCCGGGAGCCAGGACCCAGGCAAGGAGAATAGGGCGAGATACATAGGGAGCAATGTAGGTAGGTAGGTAGGTAGGTATAGATAATGCCTAATTAAAAGAGAGATGCAGTTGATTAGGATGGGATTGGGATACATGGATTTTGGTACATAGGTAGACCCACGTACTGCCTAATTCAATTAAATACAAATCAATGCAGTTAAATGCAACGTTATTAGGAGACAGAGATGTTAGTACATGGGTAAACACGCGTAATGCGTAATTCAATTAAATACAAAGAGACGATGAGGGAGCGAGATGAAAATGACGTGGTACGTATGTAGCAAAAGTACTTATTAAAAAAATACATAATTTGAATCTGTGAATGGAGAGAAAGGAAGGAGTCAGGGACAGGAGACAGAGCATGTGTGTACATAGGCAGATACACGTAATGTCTAATTCAATTAAATACAAAGCAAATGATGGAACACCTACGCAGTAGTAATAGTATCGATTAAAAAAAATGAATATTTTGGACATAGGCCATAATGGGAAAGGGGAAGCCGGGAGAGGAGACAGTGGCGAGCGATGACAAATTCAATTAAGTGGCACGAGAGAGAGAGAGAGAGGGAGAGGGAGGGAAAGACATGTATATACGCAGATACACGTTACGCATAATTCAATTAAAGGCAATTCAAATGGTATGGTACGCACGAACGAGGTAGCATGTACACAGTGCCCGGACCTGAGTGGACGGAGTATGAGAAATGTAAAGCTATGATGCGCGCATGTTCTTCACAGCACTAAAATGTAATATATGATTATTTTATTTCTTGTCTGGTGCCAGTTCTATGGCCAGGATGGACGAAACTGAATGTTCCAAATTCTCTCTCTGCTTTCACCACTACTACTACCTACCTGGATCCTTTTAGCTTTTTAATTTGACTGCATTTTGTTCCTTCTTTTTATTTCCCAACTTTTAAATTCTACCTTTGTGTTTTATTTTTTGGTTTAAATTCTGTCGTGTTAAAGTTTAGCTTTTGGTTCTTCTTTATTCTTTCTCCACTTTCTTTTACTTTCACCATTACTTTATGCTTCTTTTGTAGTTTTACAAGTTCCGTTGTAATATTTCTTTTGTAAAAATAATATTTTAGTTTAAGTAAAGTTGGTATATAATTAAATATGTTGTGTAATAAAATATTTTGCTGTAAGTTACCCGACACAAGATCTTATGCTTTTGTAGCAAGATGTATAGTGTATACATGTTAACACTAGCGTAAATACAGCTTTCTATGTATACGTATGTAAATGTCATGTCATGTTATGTAAAAGTTGTAAAAATAAAAACTCGAGCGTTTTGGCACTTTACCTACGAGGGGCAATGTGAATAGGGGTGCAAAACGTCCTCCCAAAAGTTTCAAAACTTTCTCTGTTCCGAAACAAAATTTTATATTTGAACTTGATATTTTGATGTTAAAAAATATGGCGGATTTTATGGACGACACAGAATGTTTGTTTTCGCGCTAGAAAAATATTACTTTGTTGTTTGCGGGTCAATTTGAAAATAGTTAAAGCCATTGTGTGCTCCTGATTTTTAGAACCCATAATATCAAAAAACATTAGGCTTTTACGCGCAACCAAGCAAGCAGCATAACATCGTAGAAATGTCTTTGCCCATGTAGCAATATGTATTAGTTCAATGTGTGTCCTTTCAATTAATAGTTGTAGGAACTTCTTGTTTACAGGGTATACTCGTTGTTGCTAGTGTATATGTTCACACATGTAACTATCTCAGTGAACCCCTATACAACTATTATTTTTTAGGAATGGCTACTGTTCTCACTGTTTCTTATATAAGTTGTATTACAAATGGTAAACTGTAAAGTTTTGAAAAAGGCGGTCTCTGCAGTAGTTCTCCTTTGCATGTCTACTAAATAACATGATTGGAAATGCAATGTGAGTCCTCGCTTTAAACGTTGCAATTGAAAAGAAACTTACAATTATTTTTCTTTGCTTTGTTTTGTGCAATCGAAATAAATATTTTACAAGAAATAGAAGTCGCTGTTGCAACTTTACTACAACTGCAGTATATTTATGCCACTAATATTGAATCTAATTTATAAACGTTCAAGTCTAGAACTTAAGGTTTACATTTTATACATTTTATTTTACTTTTTAAATTTTCATGTATACAAATTCAGAGTATAAAATATTTCACACGTTAGTAATAAACTCTGGACAAAGTTATATTATATTTTACACACACGACTTGCTACTGCTTTTTGAAATTGAATACAGAACTAAACTTTAAATTTATTACAAGAACTTGGCAACATTTATGAGAGACATGACTAGTAAACACATATAAATATTGCTGTTGGACACACTACAAAATTCACAATACTACAAATGTTTTATATTATCATGTCTTTAAACTTGCGAGTTGCAGTTTACAAATTATATTCTCCATTGCTGTCTTCGTCTTCTGCATTGCAGTCTTCGTCAGAATTGTCAGAGTCGTCAATGTCTGAATCAGTGACGGCGGCAACATCAGAATAGTCAATTAGTTGTTCAGGTGACGGTTGAAACCCTGATACTGTGGTACAAATAACCCCATCCCAATCGATTTCCACACGTTGTGGTGCCGGGTGGACTTCGACAGCTAGATCTTTAAAATATTTTCCTGTATAGCTTCTTGGGCATTCAACTTGGACACACACTGACACACACACACATTGAAAAATATGAAAATGTATAAAACGTTGATGGTTTTAAAAACGTTCCACACTGCGTTAACAACTTATACTTCTGTAATTAATACGCATCAAAATGTCAACAAATACGCATGTTGTGCTTTTAATACATACGCGTTGCCACATTTATCAATACGAATTGAGACGCTTATTAGTACGCATATTGTTTTTTTAATTATCACACAATACAACTATAATCAATATGCATGTTGTGCCGTTAAAAGGAACGCACTCTGATTTAAATCAATACGCATAAGGACACACATTAATACGTCTAATGCTTTGTTATTTATACTTACAATATATCATTATTCATATTAACAGTATTACATTTCATTTATAGCATTTATAACATCAAGCATTATTCTGTTGCTTATTCAAATGTTGCTACAGCTGCCCAGTATTAAACTAACCATCAAATATGTAACATAAACATGACACATGTAATATTACTGGGTGAGCTTGTATGGGCATGTACTGTTGTCACGTTTAGTATTGAGCGTTTTGTACATGCGCAATGACATTAGTGTTTGAATATTACATTCAGCACTAATTCTATGATTGGTGTGTCATTGGATATACTCAACATCATAGAGTTTTATGTGTCATATCTTTTTTAATAGAGCTACTAGCTACTCCCTCCTTAAATTGTTTATAAGTTTCAACACAAGGAAAGGAAAAATTATTAGTAGTTCATACGTCTTGGATCAACAGACCCCGTTTTACTTTATTCGAGCTAAAACTTAAATCAATGGCAATGTTGTCTTTATTAATAATTACTTATCGATGACTCTACTCAATACGCATTGAGAAATTTATTGATGCGTGTGTTATGCTTGTCCTAATAACAAAATTCAAATTCTAACAATAGGCACTGATACACTATTTAATAAATATGTTGTGTCTCCAATAATTTTGCATTGCGACTAAATAAAATACGCATTCGGACACTATTTCATAGGCATGTAATATTAATAATTATTTATCGATGACTCTACTCAATACGCATTGAGACGTAAATCAATACCCATGCTGTGTCGCTATAATTACACACTGCAAAATGTATCAATACGCTTAGAGGCGGTAATCAATACGCATGTTTTGTCTCCAATATTTACGCATAACTACTTTATGTTGTACCCATTCAGACTTTAATTCCAAAGGATTCTTGTTTTTCTATTACTAAAACATAGCAATATAATTTATTGCAAACTAACAAGTTAATAAATAGCATGTTGTAAATGTAATAATTACGCATTGTAAATTTATACAAAACGCACTGACACGCTAACTAATACGAATGTTGCACTTCTAATATTTACGCATTGCTACTTTAACTAATATGCACTGTGACGTAAATCAATACGAATATTGTGAAATAAATTTTTACACATAGCAGCCCACATCAATACGCAATGAGACGCTCAATAATACGCATTAGAATGTTAAACAAAAATCATTGAGACGCTAATCAGTACGCATGTTGTGTGTATAAAAAGTAAGCTTTGCAAGTTTAATCAATACTAATAAGACGTTATGTGGGCCTAATGCTTTGAGTTTTTGAATTTCTGTTCAACCCAAATCACAATAAATTATATTTTACCTACAATTTATATCAGACTGACTGCTCTACATAACGTGAACTACATAAACAAGAAAATGTTATAGAACAAAATTGACTAGAACAGCTATTTACTGCAAATACCGCTCAACAAACTGCAACACGCACATTTAAAACATTACAAATGCATTATATGTTTATGCTTGCAAAAACGCACAGTGCCTAGAAAAATTAAAGTTTTCTTAAACAATACGCTTTCAAACGTTAGTTAATACGCATATTTTTTTAATTACTTTACTAAACATTAAGCCTTTTTAATACGCATTGAGACGTTATAAATCACGAATGACAGGTCTTATAATTTCAATTTGTTTGCTTAGACCCACTCACAATTTTAAATATTTTGTAAAGCATTTGTAAAAAGAACAAAACAATATTCTGTCTTACACAAACAGGTTGCTACAGGTTCTTTGAATTAAATTGACGTCTGTTTATACAATTATTAACCTGAGCATAAAACATGTTATACAACAAGATGGACTAGTATTAACCTACAGTGGTGCCGCGGTAAGTATTGAGCGTTTTGTACATGCGCAATGAGATTGGTGTTCCAATATCACATTCAGCACTAATTCTATCCTTCGTGTGTCATAAGATATACTCAACACCGTAGAGTTTGATGTGTCATATCTTTTTAATATAGCTACTAGCTACTCGCGCCTTAAATTATTTAAAAGTTTAAACACAAGGAAAGTAAAAGTTATTGTAAGGTTATACGCATTGAAGCAACAGACCTCCTTTTGACTTTATTGAAGCTCAACTCTAAACGCAAGGATAATAATTTAATTATTGCTGGACACACATTAAACTTAAATCATTGCCAATGTTGTCTTTATTAATAATTACTTATTGATGACTCTACTCAATACGCATTGAGACGTGAATCAATACCCATGATGTGTCGGTATAATTACGCACTGCAAAATGTATCAATACGCACTGAGACATGAGCCACTATGAATGTTAAGCCTTTTAACAATACGCATTAGGACGTTAATCAAAACGCATATTTTGCTTCTAATAATTACGCATTGAGACACTAATCAATACAGATGTTGTGAATTTAATAATAACGCATTGCAAATTTAAATAATACGAACTAGGAAATTGATCTATACGCATGTTGTGCCTTTATAAATAACACATTGCAACTTCAATTGTCACGCATAATGACGTTATATATTACGCAATTGTAGCATAAGGCGTTGGTATTGGAAGTGTTTTGTTCCGGCGGAATTACGATAATGATCATTTCACATACCACTTTTAAAACTAACAGAGCATCAATCTATACACACAAGTTGCTACAGATTCTTGGAATTGAAATGACGACTCTATATATAATCAACAACATCAATATAATAATCGTTTTTAAACAAGGTTGACTAGTACAGCAATATACTTTAATTACTGCTGCGCAACGCACTCGTTGAAAAATAATAAATAAAATAAATAAATTTGAGGTTGCCCCGATTTAACCGCAGTTCTTACAGGGTGCCCGACCTCGAATTCACTTCTTGTACTGTGCCATCACACAGGTTTTGTCTTTCCAACATTAGTCGGGCCTACTTCTATGGCGAACTTCATTTTACATTGACGTTCGGAGCCGCCGAGCCCTTCACTGCCTTGTGGACAAGGAAAACCCAGTGGGAAAACTTGCCACCGCCACTGGTCTCGATCCCAAGACCTGAAGCGAGCATTTGCTTAAACAGCAGGTTCATAGACATCAGTGCAGTAAGCACTGAGCTACGCGGGCTCGCTACTCGTTGAAAAATAAAACATGAGTATTATATATTATGCTTTCGAAGAAGCTAACTGCGTGATAATGTTTACATTTATGTAATAAATACTCACTGAGACATTGATCGTATGTTGTGCCTTTATAAATTACACATTGCATCCTTAATCAAAACGCAATGAGACGCTCATGAGCACAGATGATCTGAATTACGCACCGCAAATTTAACTTATGCCTAGTAAGACGTTTATCAATTCGCATGTTGTGCAAATATAAATTATGCATAGGCAATACGCATTTATACGCTAGTCAGTGCGCATGTTGAGTATTTAAAAACCGCACATTGCAACTATAATCAATAGGCATTTAGACGCTAATGCCTACTTATGTTGTGCCTTTATTATTACAGCGTTGCGACTATACTTTATATGCGTTGACAATTCAATAAATATATATGCTGTAGCTGTAAAAATTATGCGTGGCAAATTAAACCAACACGCATTAAAAATTAAATTAATACGATTGTTTTGCCTTTATTAAATACGCATTATGATTGAACAATACTGATACATTTAATTTTAATAATTACAACAATATTCACTGCACATATTAAAACAGTTTTCTTTACACTTTAAAAAACACTGTACACTACACAATGATTTTGACAATTTGCACCACACATCTTAAACTATTATTTAATACACATAAAAACATTGTAAATTAAGCATTAAGCCGTAAATCAATACGCATGCTGTTCCCTAAATATGTACGTATCGCGACATTTATTGATGCTTCGATATTATTTATAACTACTCACAACAATATACACAACACGTTTAACTAACTGTTGAATACACTTCAAGATTCCTCAAACTAAGCATTCTGAAATATTTTATAATAGCTACATAATATACATATTCATTATTGCAAGAAATATACACTACACATTTTAAAACCATAATAATTACACATAAGGAAATAATATACAATATTGTTTCAGAAACAATTACATTACACGTTTTAAATTATTATTTACTACGCATTTGAAAACGTTGTACAGTACGCAATAAGATGTTTTACATTACATAAACTGAGAGAGGTATTGACACTAAGACAACTTATTAAATTAGGTAATACAATATACACTACACATTGAAAACCATTATTATTCAATACACGTTAAGTATAATTCAAAAGTACGCATCTACATTCAGGACACTAGGAATTCTAATACATTTATTCTTAATTGCACATTATAAATCAATAGTAAGCATACTATATACACTAAAAGTTTTAAAATATTAATCAATACATATTGAGTAACGATGTACAATACGCATCATGACATGTCACAATACAAAGCATAAAACATCAATTAATACTAAAACGTTGTATAATATTAATTCAGACAATATACATCACACATTTTAAAGCATTATTTAACACACAATAGAATACAATGTACAATCCCACATTACAAAATTTCACAATACACATTAAGAAATATTAGTCAGTACTAATGCATTGAATTAAATTAATTTTAACAACAAACACTGCACATAATAAAACAGTATTCAATACATATTGAGAAACGATGTACAATACGCAATGAGACGCTCAATAATACGCTTATTATGCCCCAGACATATACGTACTGCGACATTTATCAATACTGCGACATTATTTATAACTAACTACAACAAAATACACCACACATTAAAACTAATTGCAGCACACGCACCCATATTCCTCACACTGAACATTTTGATACATTTATTATCAGCTACACATTAAATATAAATGACAGCAGCCAATATTCATTACACATTTAAAAACATCAATCAATTTGCATTGCCAAAAATGTACATAGCGCTTTTAAACGTTTAACATTACACAATGTTTAAGACAATTATCAATACTAAAATATGCACGGCAGAAGATTTAGCTTTGTTCAAGTAGGTATGTACATGTCGTGATGCTGGCTCGACTTAAGTTGCTAGTTGTCATGTTATATTGTTATGATGTGACTTGGTTTGCATTTAACTGGCAAGACTGTGGTGTACAATCGTGGGGTTTGATAATTCTATACGACTAAGAACAATTTACTACTTGAATACACGTACAACTAATATTTACGCTACTGATATTATTACTTCCACCACCGCAGGATCACATTTAATACTGTTCTGTGTTGTATTAGTATTATTATTATGAAATGACAGAACACAGATTCAAAAAAGTCTTGTTTTGTAGTGTGTTTGTAGTACACTTAAGGTTTTGGGATACTGACCTTGAGTTTGTACTATACTGTTCTGGTGAGCTGAGGTTTGCATATTCCTACACATTATACGTTTTGTCCCTAAATAAACAAAGAAAGGTAAGGTAAAGCTTCTCATGTTGCTACTTTATAAGCTAAAAGCACTCTTGTCACTGTTTTTCACTTTAAAAAGTTCACGATGACCACAAAGTACCGATCATATTACTTTCTATAACCTAATGACACGTTGACTATTTATAATTAACTGCATTACTGTAGCTTTACACCCAAACTAAGTATGTACGTTTGGTAAAACTATGTTTCTAGAAAAATAAATTTTAAATTCTAAATAGAGATTTGTTCTGTTTGGAAATTTTGCGAAATCTTATCGTGTTCACTCTTAAATCTCATTTCAAAGTTGAAAATGTAATATCGGCTAACTTTTATATTCAACTTGCTAAACAAAAATAGGGACTTGTAGTCAGCTTGTATCGACATCACTAGAGTAAATAACTATTTCTCTTGCAGAATTATATGCTGGTCATATTAAATTGCACTTTGCGCTCTTTTAAGAAGTATGGCAAGCATTCTAACTGGTAAATGCGGTTTTAAAGAGTCTCAAATAATCTCAAAGGTTTAAAATGCTACTTAATTTAAAAATATAACTGCCTTCTCAATTCAAAAGTAATACGTCTGCTTTGACACTGCATATGTTATATTCGAAATCAATAACTACAAATCTAAAATGACTGGTGTTAAACCTTTAATATTCATGATTTTATTAATAGCACAATATTAGTAATAACACTTTACATTTATTAAAGTTAATTAAACAGTGATTACGGTCTGATCAATCTAATAAAAGCAGTTACTACCCTCATAATGTCTCCACATTGTCCGCAGATAAAAAAGTAACAAAGCTTCCAATGTATAAATTATACGCTGATTGTACAAGCTTAAGTCATTTAACTATACAAGCTAGTAATAAATGCGTTACTAAATTCATAAAAAAAAATTAAAACGTTTTAATACAATTTCTTTAATAGTTTATCATTAACATATTATTATTTGTGAGAAGCAATGTTTTGTAAGATCTACTTACTACAGTCCTGGAAAATGTAAATAAATACCTTTAGTAATTACAGTGTAATCATATTATATTTGCCTTTAGTAACTGATGTATTGATTAATACTTTTACAGTTGTGTTTCATTGTAGCAACATAATAAACCCAAAGTGTTGACATGCAACCAAACAGCCCTATTTGCAGACTTATTAAAACGTACAATTCCTGACGTGTGTGAAATTACTCAAAGTGTCCTTAGTTTCTATCACTT